>JAQQZU010000037.1:7923915-7934174 GCA_030068025.1 Parauchenoglanis punctatus | reverse complement strand
CACACACACACACACACACACACACACACACACACACACACACACACACACACACACACACATACACACACACACTCATTCCCACCCAGGTGCAAGTTAGAGTAGACAATCCACCTACTGCTATATGCTAGGGAAGTGGGAGGAAACTGGAGATCCCAGAGGAAACCCAGGTGGATGCAGAAAGGGCAGGGTATGTAAATAGTATTTATATAGAATAATTTAATCTATTCTTTTAAGAATAGAGATTGTTACACAGCAGCTTTACAGAAATGTCGATAATCACACACTATTAGAGTACAACATTTAAATTTTCTGTAATTCAAGGGCAAAAAATATTGCACATGCGAAAATCTGAAAGATATATTAACTAAATGTTTGGAGATTGAATGGAATGTACCTTTAAAAGTCATTTAATTGTACTTAATTAGAACCAAAATATACCATACTAAGTTACTGTTAGGTAAGCAGGCAGACAGCGGATATAAGTGCAGGGAAACTTTATTTAAATAGACAAAGTCCAAAATCATGTGAGGCAAAGGCAAGGTCAAAAACAGGCTACGGTCAAAAGCATGTGGCAGACATGATTAACAAAGGCTACGGCTATGGCGAGGTCAAAGAAACAAGAAATTGTGGTGTTAACGGTGAGTAAGCTAACACTTTGCAAAGAAAATGAAGAAACAAGGGAACTTAAATAGCATGACTAATTAAAACAGGTGAAACCAATCAATACTCAGGGTACTGTGAGGTGCAGAGGCTGATGGGAAGTGTAGTTCAGGTAATCAGTCAATTCACATAATTCCCACATAATTCCCCTCTGGCGCTGATGTGACAGGTATATTATCCCAGGTTAAAGATGCACACCGAAGTGCTAACAGCACCACCCTGGTGACAAGAAATGGAGCACTTTATTGTCACCCAATAGTCAGGAGCTCACAAGGTTGAATTCCGAAGATGCCACAGCTATCCATGGTCAAGAGTCCAAGAGAGCAGGATGTGAGGGATCAATCCCTCCCCAGTATTCAACAGTGCTATCGTATAGATTATTTTAAAGGTGATGATTAATTGCACAAAATACTGTAGTAAACAGGTTGACTGTATCAGTGCGAGCGTTTTTCTCTACACTACATTCACAAGGCTACGGACTCCTAGGTCTGGCTTGAGTTACATAAATTATTCTGCTGCCTGTGACACCCTCCTTTGCACCCCAGCACACATCTCCTATATAAACTGTCACACAGATTTCACCTGCACCGTTGGAGAAGAAACAGAGAAGGACATGGCCATGGGACCTTTGACCCTATGAGTGTGTATCTCCGTTTTCATTGTTCAAACTCTCCTCTATAATGATCTCATTCCCACTCCATAAACCAGCACCCTTCACAGTGTACGCTTGCGTTCCATGATATGATGGAAACCCGTTATGGACTATAAAAGTCTCACTTTTCTCTAATCAGCACAAGCATGTGTTCTGAATTACACATTCGTACTGTTGTATGGGTGTCAAAAAGACCAGGTGGCTCATGGAATACCTTTGAAGTCTGTGTTAAACAACTTTGTATGTCTTACTGCTTGGTATGCATCAAGACAATAGTTAAGTGTATCAAAGTGTAGCCTTGTACTTTATATTACACTAAAACTGTCAAAAAATTAACAAAGTTTTAATATAATATTGCAAAGCCTGCACAACTCCACTTTCCTGTCCAGGGTTCATCCCAATTCTAGCAGAAAGATATGTGTACTCATGTTTGTTTTGCTTGCCCAGCCTCTTCTTAGCCTTGATTTCAGCCTGCTGATAGCAAACAATATGAGCAACGCAAACTACCGTCCATGACAGAGTGCTTCCTGGCAGTAGAGATAAGGTTTCAAAATGACTAGCCAGTTACTCAAGATAAATTCCCCAGAAAAAAAACAACAACAAAAGGTGGCAGAGGCAAATAAGATTAGAATTTATTTAAGCATAGATTGCAATGAGGGTAAAAAGTCCTTCAGTAATATTGTCAAGTACATCGGATACATGTATACGGGTATTTCTGAAACATCATTTTTCTCTGTATTTTATGTTTTTGGTCAATGAAAAAATAGCTTTCCAAAAACATTTTCAAAATTCACTATTTCACTATTTGAGACCTCCTTATGCAACTCAAAGTAATAAGCAATGAAGCTATTAATGTGAGTTTAAAGCCTGATAATCTACATTACTCCAGTGTGGATCTTGATGATGAGTGGCCCTATCCCTAACTCAATAAAATGCTTTTTTACTTTCACTTGAATAATATTTTTTGCTTCATACTTCCACTTTTAACAAAGTAAGAATTTGACACTTTATCAGTAATTTCATTTAAGTATAACGTCTTAGTAATTCCTCCAGTGCTGGTTATGAATGTCCAAGGACTCTTAGGTTTCTCATAACCACTGGCCAGGTTTTGTGTATTGCAGCCTGTTATTTGTTATTTGATAACATGCTTGCAAGTTAACTTTGCATTCTTGCATTATTACACCCTTGACCCGAGGTTTCAGAACATGATATGCGTTGTACTGCTCCTGAACCCTCTACTCTGGTGGTACAAACCATATAGCAATCAGAGATTTTGAATAAGAGGACGAACCAGCAGCTGGAGGGACAATTTACAAACTATGATTGGAGTAGCTTGAATTACCGCATTTTGTTTTTTCTGCTGTTCAATTCTTGACATGTGTCACATAACAGTTTATGACATACTATCGCCACATACTGGGCCGGCATTCTCATGCGAGCGTTTTCAAAAAGTGACGATATGAATGATATTCTTGAAAAAGATATACACTAATACACTATATTATATACAAATACACTAACTTTATTAGGAACACCTGCACACCAGCACATTTACGCAGTTATGCAATCAGGCAATCATATGGCAGCAGTGCAATGAAAAAAATCATTCCGATTCAGGTCGAGAGCTTCACATCAGACATCAGATTGGGGAAAAAGTTTGATCTCTGTGACTTTAAATGTGGAATGGTTTGGCTGGATTGTGTATTTCAAAAACGGATCTCCTGGGATTTTCATACACAACAGTCTCTAGAGTTTACACAGAATGGTGTAAAAAAACAAAACAAAACAAAAAACCAATGAATGAGTGACAGTTCTTTGGGTGAAAATGCTTTATTGATAACAGAGGTCAGAGGAAAATGGCCATATAGGGTCAAGACGCCAGGAAGGATATAGTCACTCATACAATCTCTTTATAACCGTGGTGAGCAGAAAAGCATCTCAGCATACACAAAACATCAAACCTTGAGGTAGATGAGCTACAACAGCAGAAGACCACACTGGGTTCCACTCCTGTAAGTCGAGAAGAGACTAACTCTAGACTAAAAGAGACTAAGACTGTCATGGGCACAAGCTCACCCAAACTGAACAGTTTGGGGGTATAAAGGTTTAAGCTGTGGCCTCTGCAAAAGCGTATTAAGTGGTTGAGAAAACCCATTTGGAAAACTGATTTCTGATCGAAAAGGCTTGTTTGTGTTTGGATGTGCCTCTCGTATAGACACTTAACTTACAGGCCACCGTAGATCTTGGGGGCGGACACGTCTACTTAACTGTTACTGAGACCTAATCTTGCCTGATGTACCTTTAAACTCACAAGACCCTTATTTTTATTCCTTGTTCTTGTAACTACACACCTTTTCTGTTCATTTCACAGTAATTACTGAATCACTCATAGTAATTACTGAGTACTATGCTTGAAGATAAATAGCTGAATAATACGCTGGGAGTTGTTAAAGCTAAGCTATTAAGGATTCGCTTGCCTGTATTATGCTGGTTATAGCATTAGTGTGAAACATGATGGCCACAGTGGTTCTGGCCCCATGCAACAGATCCAAGCAAACACTGAATCATTCAACCCTTCAAATCTCTCTTACACCTTGAGTCTGCCAAAACATGAGACCGGCCATCACTAGAATCAGCAAGACTGACTTCAAGATTATTTCATATGCACGATATATCATTTGTTAATCGTTATCACAGAAGGCTGCAATGTGCAAATGAGCTCTCTAATAAATATTTTATCATGTTTCGTGTGACTCCTGTCCAATCCAATTTTCTGTAGCTGTTTTGTTGAATCGTATCATTCACATAATCCAAATGGAAATCATTTAGTTGAAACAGTGCATTCTGGTCTTAAACTTGTGTACGAGTTTACCAATGTGTTTTTAATATACTGCATGATACTTAACAATGGTTGGAACATAACTGGAACATAAAACTGTATTCAATTTGGGCAGCTCCATCGTGTACAGCATCATACAATATCTGCAAGTGTTATCTGGAGGACAGTAGTGTGTAATCTATAAGACATTACAGCACTGCAGGCTTCAGACACGACAAACACTCGTTTGGAAAAAGTTCATGGCAAAAAAAGGGGACGTCTGGCAAAAACAGTCAGACAAATAAAATACTTCAAACAGCCTCCAAGAATCAGTAAACCAGATGCCATCAACCACGAGGGATTAATGTTAAGACCCTCTGCTCTGTATCACACATACACACAAACGCGTTCACTCTGCATGAATTAAAACAACAGGAAGCTGCTAATCCAGGAACAGCATGCTATGCTTGTATGTATAAATAGATTTTGTTGATTAAACCCTGTTCTTCAGGTTGTTGTCCATCGAAGCCATTCTTCTTCATGATTGATTCAACACATTGAACCACGTTTAATAGCTAAATTTGACTTATTGGTGAATGTTACATCACTTTTGCTGACTGTGTTGTATTAAATCTTAATTCATATTTATTAACTATCTGTAGGCCTTTCATGATTACGCAATTTGTGCTGATGATTAAATGTCATACACATAATTATGATAAATGATATAATTGTCTTTCTCTTGACTTTATGTCCCTTTTATAATATAAATATATAAGTGCAATAAGTTGCATCCAAAGCCATTTTACATTTAAGTAAACAAAATTTCTGAGAAGAGAACACATAGCGAAAAAATCCATTTAAATGACTAAAATACATAAATAGGTAACTGGATAATAAAGAATGTACTAAATTAAAAATTTGTGGCGATGTGACAAATCTTGTGAACACATTTACTGAAAGTGATCAAGTTTCAACTCGACCAAATTTGGCTGATACTACTTGTTACTATGACCAAAAAGTATTACTGTTAACAAATACTGCCTTAAAGGTGCAGCTATCGAATCTAATCCATTACACTTCTGGTCAAAATTTAGTCCAGTGCTCATACACGCTTTGTAAACGGGGAAACAAAGAAAGTGGCACAGACCGAACCACACAACATTATTCCAGCCAATCAATAACAGGGGGTGTTTTACAGCCAAAAGGGGAAACGGGAGGGGGATATGGGAGTGTCGTTGCTAGTGTCATTGCATTGGCAATGCACGTCCATAAATTTGTAGGGCGGAGCTTGTAACGGACCACTTAAGGGAGGTGTGTATTGTTTGGCTGTTGAGTTCAAGTATCAACAATCTTTCTCCAGAATTTATGACTCCCCTTTAAAGGGGCTGGCTGAAAATAATGACTAAAACATGATGTTGTGGAAGAGATGGTATGCTCTCTCTCTGCTGTAAGTCACAGCAACACTAGCCAGGATGTGACCCTTTGTGAGCTCATGTATGTGGAAGAAGGCAGATGATGCTTTCCTCTGCGTAATGTTCCACTAACTGGTTACACAGCATGAGTGGCAGTTCAAAAATGAAACCATACACTGACATCTTTTATCTTCGAAAGACAGCGTGGTTTAGCCCCGCTAACACCTTTATACCAGCCAAGCTGATTGATGATAAAACGTTATATGGAACAGTTAGATTGTGGAATCTAACAATTATTCTAAATAACCTTGAATAATCCCAATTATTTTAAATAACTATCATTACTGTGCTCTGTGTAATAATTGGATTAGGTATATCTATCTGACCATTCACAGCATGATATAATAATTTCCAGTCTCTGTTTCCCAAGCATCCTGAGCACTGCAGAAAATTTCATTTAGCTACATGGTCAAACTGATAGATCACTAGCTTTGGCAGCTTATTCATAAATTGATGCGTTTATTTTGAGTGTTTATATGAACCATTTTGTATGTATGTACAGAGCAGTGTAATGTTAATATACAGCTTTATGCATGTAAAGGAATACAGGCCTATGATCAGAATATGATTATCTCGCAGCCCTAGCATGTACAATGAAGCCTACAGCATGTAAACACACCTCCAAAAGACTAAGAATTACATACCATTAAGTCAAAATGGTCACAGTAGGTGTCTGAATTACAGACAAAGACATCATAACTGGGTTCCATGTCTGAGATGTATCGCATAGTGCTCTATTTGAGAACCACTGTTCTCAGGCACCATTGTAGCATGTAGTAAATGCCTAAGCAGGGAGTCGGTATTCGCTGACCACTCCAAGTCTCCACAGACTGACATCATTTAAAATGAGCACACTTAACCCTCCGCAATGGGATTACGGCTCTGTGGTGACAGTTTGTAATTCATGTGTGGCTGCTTATGTCATGCCATTTTCTAGCTTTTTGTACAGTCATGCTGGCAGGCCACAATATGTCCCAGAGACACAGAGGCTGTTGTTCCTGTCTGTGACCAGAGCTCACTCCACTGAACAGCCTGGCACTGCAGGCCTTTGCCAAACAGGTCAAAGGGAGAACAAAACTGTTGATATAACACACAGCTCTGTCATTGTGGTCCCCTATAACTGGATCAGTGAATGTACGCAAGGATTCCTTTGGGCTAACTATAGAGAATGGGTACATTCCTGAACGTCAGGGTGGGAAAAAAGTTGATGGGGAAAATCTTGATAGAAATGCGTTAAACAGTATGTATGTTCCAATTTGAACTTCACATGCACACGAAACATCTTCAGATTTGAAATTTCCCCTTGGGTATTGTCAAAGGATAAAAAAAAATCTAATTTCCTGGTCGATGTAAATAAATTGCTTGCCACATTGTGATTTGATGACTCGTGCTGGCATCAATCTCCTCCCAAAGCAGCCAAAATCAAGAGCTGCGAAACAAGCAGCCAAGGGGGTTGATTTGATTGAGCTCAGTGCCGGGTGTGGTGGGTTTAATGACAGGCTGTGCTGGTTTTAAGCATGGGCATGATGGAGCAGATATAAACTCTATGGCTCATCCAGCTGAACAATGCAGACACGTGCCACATGAGCAGCTTAGGGCAGAGGCAGGAAATGAATGCTGAATTCCCCCAGTGGAAGACTAGAGAGGGCAGTAACCTGTAGGCTATATGCTCCTGGCAGGAAGTCGAACAGGAATGTAGGGTCATGAAGACCCTAGGGTCAAGCTCCTCAATACAAAGTGCCCTAGTGTGACTAGTAATGATCCCAATAGGATATAATGAAAAGTGTGCTCAAACATGGATAACTGCTATACCAGAAGGAAGATTACAGACATTCCATTGATAGAAGAAAACTTTCCAATGGCATTAAATTACATTTACTCACATACCAAGGAGGGAGCTGAAGGTTAAAGGTCATGCTTAAGGGAACTCCCTGAGATGACAGGAGGAAGAAACCTTGAGAGGAACTAGACGCAAAAGAGGACTCATCTGAGTGACACATGATAGTAGGGTTATAAATCATTGCACTTCTATAATTGTGTATTAAAGTCAAACTGTAATACATTTGATGAAAGGATATTCAGTATGAGCATCATAATCATAATCCCTACCTGCTGAAATGAAGTGTTGGTTTGACTTCATGTTTCCATTTACAATCTGGGAGTGATTGTATGCCACAAATACACATTTAATTTTCAAAAAGTACGTGCACACTAGTGGGAGTATAAGAGTGTACTGGTGAATTTTAAAATGTAATTGGATTAATGGCCGAGCCAACAATCTGGAAACTTCTATTCCCACAGCTTACCATAAAATATTTAAGTGGCTTGGATTGGAAAATGTCAACTGCAATAGAACATGGATCCAGTACGGGTGCTAAGATTTACTAATATGTGGCGCTAAACCCCACAACTGACATCCATTTATAAATTTCCCTGAACATTCTTAACTACATAACTTCTTAAAAAGGCTGAAAGACACCGATGAGTACTACATTGTCCTGGTTTTAAAAAATAAGATAAAAAAAAAAGATACTCATAACACAATATCAGGCTTACGTCTCAAATTCATACTGACATCAGCATTCCAGCGCAGGACCGATATAGCGCTAACTGTTTCAGTTTTCTACAAGGTCTGTCATGTGACACCCCTGGTATCCAAAATAATCAGCAATGCCAGCAATGAAAGGATCTGAAAGTGATGATATTCACTACTGAAGTGCTCTAAATGAATATATTTGTGAAGCGTGTCATGAAGTTAGCAATGTGAAGGATCTGAAAGTGATGATATTCACTACTGAAGTGCTCTAAATGAATATATTTGTGACAATAGAGGCATGACGTTGGCCTGAAAACTGAACTATAGCAAACAAACAAACAATCACATTCTCTGGATAAGGAGTTTAGGTTTTTAATCCCTACCATGTGTGTGTGTCTGTAGGTCCATACATTCAGTAATATGAGTTTGGGGTTTTTAAATCATCAATAATTAGATTGATGCAATGTATGAACCAAATTACCTTCGAAGTACTTGTATTTTAACAATATTTACAATGTTAGAATATATAATGTATCTATAATGTAGATAAATATATTAAATATATAATGCAGACAAGTATATAAATTATTATTATTATTATTATTGCAGACAAAAATACAAAAGAAGTCTATACTGTTGTACATTCTCACAATATTTACTTTGAAAAGTCAAATACCTGCAATATTACTTAGGAAAAAGTCTATATTTTATAGTGGTACTTGTAAGTAGTGATATTCAAATTTTTCTTTATTCTAATAATATTTAGTTTGAAAAATGTAGACATCCTGGTCTAGCCTGTTATACTGGGACTTATACCTGTACTGTATATACCAGTAAGTACTGGTATACTCATATTAGTTTACTTTGGGGGGAAACTTTATAAAAGTTTTGTACCGCCAAGTACTGTTATTCTTGCAGAATGTACTTTTTTTTTAAATGTAGGTTTATACTGGTATTCTAATAATATTTACTATGGGGGAAAAGTTTATATTTTGTACTGCCATACTGGTACTTGTAAGCACTGGCATTCTAACAGAATTTACTTTGAAAACTGTACACAAAACAAACAAACAAAAAGAAGTTTATACTGAGATTTTGGTACTTGTAAATACTGGTACTCTCACCATATGTACACTGAAAATATAGGTAAGTTTGTACTGGTATTCTGGTTTCATTCTCAATTAATTTCACTAAAGATATTCACCAGTCAATCAGGAACTCAAGAAACACACAGGAGAGAGTCTTTTAACTCACAGGTAGGTAGTTATTGTTTACGTAAATAAAAAAAAAATAAAATAAAAAAACCCAGAAATGTTGTCCTACCTGCTCACAATCCTCCTTGAAATGACTGGTAGAGGTGCTGTCATACAAAAATGCCAATTAAATAAAAACTCGTCTGTTTGGCTTTCATAAAGTTCGCCAAACTACTCGAATAAACACTAGTTTGTTTTCAGCTGAGAATCCGCTTTCAGTTTGTCCGCATTTCCCGGTAACGCTAATAAGAGCAGTGAGCGTAACAGCAGTCTATTCTCTACAGTAACATCTGCTTCTTCCACACTGCTGTGTCCTGAATCCTCTGCGATCAGAAGCGCGATCCCGGGACTGCGATTTGGAAGCGGAAATGAAAAGCGCAACAAGAGAAGCTGTATCCAGAATGACGCCCAACTTCCTATCTTCGTGCACTTCTCGGAAAACTGGACAACAGCTTCTCCGCCCTATCTAGGGCACTAAGTCTCTAACACTGAGTTGTTTGGACTCCAACATGCACGAGACGGCAAACTTACTTACTAAACTTACTTATCTGTTAAGGTTTAACACTTTCAAATGATAAAATTGAGATTAAAGTCAATTTTATTTCAGATATGGATTTAATCTCACAATGTTTTATTAAGACAGCACACACTGGAAAGACAGACCTGGAGGTACTTCTAAAAACATTGACATTCATTAAAATTCACTTTATGGAACTTTTATCAATTAACATTTTATCAATAGCCCTGATTCCAAAGTCTGGAATTCTGTCTTCAGCGTATCCACCTGTGGTGGTTAGCACTGTCGCCTCACAGCAAGAAGGTCCTGGGTTCGAGCCCCGGGTCACCCAGGGTGCCTTTCTGT
>JAQQZU010000037.1:7888573-7916118 GCA_030068025.1 Parauchenoglanis punctatus | reverse complement strand
CGAAGATGCTGGGATTGGCTCCAGCTTCCCCGCGACCCAGACGGATAAAGCGGTATAGATAATGGATGGATGGATGAAGTATCCACTTGCTCTAATTTCCAAAATTTTAACATTTAAATTCACCTGAAAGGAATTTCAAAATGTCTTCATTTTATCAAAGTCCCTTGTCTTTTCCCCTCTGTATTCTGCCCTGCCATTTTCCACCCAACAACCAGTTCTCTCCTATCACGCGACAGCTACCACTGCGGAAGACTACACGTGTTTCCTCTGAGAGACATGAAGCCAGCCAACAGCATCTTTCAAAACTCCTGCCCTTGCTGCATCACAGGGCACACCTGTAACACACTCAGAGGAAAGCGCTATCCACCCTCTTCCACATACACGAGCTCACATATGCCAACGATTGGCAGAGAAGGAAGTGCACCATCCCTCCCACCCGGAGAGAGAGAGGTTTTGGATTCACAATATCCTGATAATAGGGTGAATGCTTTTCTGTTTCACCTCATTAACATATTTATTTAATATCCCTCACAACTTCCCAATAAAGAACTAAAATGTCCACATTTTTATGAAAGGCCCATATCTGGAATTCTGTAATCTGAATTTCCCTTTGGTTTCGCTTCCTTATATTAATGTTGTTTCCAAGCCTATTCATAACTATTGTTGCACTTCCTGCTCCACAGAAAACAATGAATCCAGAGGAGACCTATTGTTCTCCAATGTTCTTGAGTTTATGCAGGATGCTTAATGACCCAGATTTAATGCATACTCTTCCAAATCTGTGGCTGTTTTTTTATGGATCAGTGACTGGAAGACATGACAGTCTGTTTTGCTTATGTCTGATGTGTGGCCAGTGAGTCATGGGAAATGACACCAACATCTAACTGCATACTGTATTAAAAAAAAAACAACAACTCATAAATTCCATGTCAGAGACCAATTATTAGGCTAAGAAGCCAGTTTTGGCCTGTTTTGTTTGTAAATCATAAAATGCAATGTCTTTGTATTAATTTGATCTGTTATGCTTGGGGGCATTTTGCTAGCAAGGTTTGGGTTTCCCACCACAACCAACAGCAACTGAAGAAAAACTTTTAGGAGCGGTGTTCATCCCTCTAATGCAGTTCCACAGACTTGTAGAATCTGTGCCTGTGTGGCTTGTGGTAGCCCTTATAAGGACATGTTGCTTTTTCCACATGCAGATTTTACAGATTGCTACTCCTTTGTATGTAGTCATGTGACTGTAATGAGACAGTTGAATCAAGATTCATGTGGGTTTCTTTATCACGTATCAGAAGCATGTCATAAGCAGAGTCTCTTGGCACAGAATTGCTGCTAGTAGTTGTAAAAACAGCAAAAGCTGTGCATCTGGCTTGTGGCACTAATTAGTTTTTTTCACTAATGAAGTGTAGCCAAGAGGGATAGTAAAGGTGAATTCATAATAGTCATTTCTGTGAGAATCCCAAATGTCCTAAATTTAATTCTCATGCTTAGAGTGTTCACATTGAAAAGTTAAACTAGACAGAATCTACAATTAAACCCCAGAGTATAGGCTATCATCAAATTTCGAATAGAACAATTAAGTTTGTAACTCGACTTTCAGTTTGCTTTACATAGCGGAAGAGGAAGAGCCATAAGATGCTACCGTGGTTTAAAGTTCTCTAAAAGGCATACACAATGAGCAAGACTGCAGCTAAACTATTGATGCAAATTAGAAGCAAAACTTTTTACTTTCTGCTTGTTTTTATTGATCCTGAAGTCCTGGTGTGGTTAAATGACCTGAGATAGCTCAGGGTGATAGCACTGTGTCTGTTCAGTGTATGTTCACTGACTGCTGGTTCAGATAATGAGGTTTGACACGTGTTGAATTATAGTTAGTGTGAAACCTGCAGTTCATTTGGAAGGGAAACAAGATTTCTGGTTAACAGGTTAATGATAACAGGTGAAGGATGTATTGTGATGTTAATATTGACAGAGAGGCATTAAAATAAAACTTAAAATGGAGTTGTACCTGGGGCTTGTTTATAACACAATACAATATTGTCCATTAATCATTTTGACAGAAAAAAATGTACAGTAATGTTGGTTGTGTGATTGATTGTGATTTCAAATAAAACTTATGAATACAAAATAAAAAGAAGGGAAAATACAAAACATAGTATATGTAAACCAGTAACACCTTACTTCATGCTATGGAGGAGTTTGTCTTGTTCAATAATGAGTTATTCTATTTTCATTCAGAAAAATATAACAATGAAAGAAATATAATAATAATAATAATAATAATAATAATAATAATAATAATAATAATAATAATAATTATTATGATTATTATTATTATTATTATTATTATTATTATTATTATTATCGTTATTAGTATTATTGTTGTTGTTGTTGCTGTTGTTATTATTATTATTATTATTATTATTATTATTATTATTATTATTATTATTGACCCCTCCATACCATTCATACCTTTTTGTGTTCTCTGCAGAAGTTAATTACTGAGAGACAAAAATTAAGTTAAGATTACATTTTATTTGACTTCTACATGGATTTGCTCATCCGTGTTTAATTCCTGAAACATGGAACAAAAGCGGAGTGCAGTAGTGTCCAGGTCATATACTCCTGAATAGCTTTCGTTCAGTCACCATTTTGTACTCTCTTTTGCTTGATCTTCTTCAGGAACCCTTTAAGCAGTACCTTTGTGCATAGCCACGCAAAACAAATTTGAAAGTGAGAAATGTTAGCTACACAAGAACCCTTGAGGAACCACTTTTCCTAAGAGTATAATTACTTGGATGAAGAGTTTATCAGTGACTTGCTATGAGCCTCATAAGTGTAAATTCTGCTACCAGAAATAAAAACACTCCGCTTATTTTCATCAGTGTTCCCAGAGTTACAACCACTATGAAGACCGAGATAGTTTACTTTTGTTTACATGATGTTTTTGGCATTCCCATTGTCTAATTAAGTGGAGCTGATCTAAAATCATCCTTTGTTAGTTTTCTTTCTAAATGACATTGTGAATCAGAGCAGGCAAATACACTGAGCAACTCTGGTAAAGCTGATGCAATGGAGGACTCAGATGTGAGACAGTGTGGGCGTTTGAGTTTATAAAGCAGGATCCATATTAAACACCTGGTAAAGAGATTTGATTTGAGCTCTGGTGCCCACTCCTTAAACAAGGCATTTATGAACTGCACTTAAAAACTAATCAAGTAGTATTTAACGGGCCCTGGGAGAGCAAACCATTCGTTTATATGATGTCAGTAAAATTGGAGGTATATTCTCTAGACATACATAGTAATCCAAGAGAAAACCCAGTGCATATGGAGAGAAGTGGAATAATACAAAGTCATAATACACTACAAATAGTGTGCAGTCCCTAAAGGAAAATTGATCTGTTGGGTTATCATTGGGAGTTCATGGAATCTCACTGGATTCCATGGCTCCAACATGAAATGCTGTGGTGTGTCTATGGGAAATCACTGGGTATATATATGAGACTTCATAAAACTTTATGTTACTCCTACTTAGCCTGTCATGCAAGACCAGAGAGTCATTGGAACTGAAATGAGACTTACCATGGTTATATATGTTCTCTGAAATAATTCATTCTTAGGTTTTGCAAGAACTCTATATGCATTTTCTTGAAAATATCCATTTATAAACACTTTACATGTAATCCTACCCAAAGCTGTTAATAGTTTGACATTGTTTGAGAAGACTGTCTATCTTAGGAAATTGCTCTCCACGTGTTCTTACTCAACAGACAGGAAGCCGAATTCCTTGTTGAATAACATTACATTTAACTCCACCTTCGATAGTTCGATATTCAATTTTAAGTTAGCACAATTTATGTGATTCAGGTCTTAACTACTCAAATAATAGCAAATCTAGTTCTTTCAAATTTCCCTTCAACACTTCATACAAAAAAAAAGAAAAAACACATAAAGAATAACAAACAAATTTGTTGGTACATTCTTTCACTTAATTTCAATTCACTTAACAAATTGTGAAACAATACAGGTCAAAGGTATTCAGTTAAAATTAGTAAAGGCCACGTTTCATAAAAAATATCATCCAAATAAAAGTCTAGATGACTGAATGAGGATAACAGTTAGCTTTAATGTGTGACCATTGATGATTATTGACGTTTCATTTTGCCTGTACTGTGGAGCAGTGCCAGGGTGTCAGGTTTGATCCTAGTATTCGAGTTTGACTGAAAGTCCTGCATGGACTTTCTCATCTCCTCCTGGTGTCTGTGCCAGTACTTGGCTGAATTGGCTAATATATATTGCCCAAAATTGTTTTATTTTTAAGATACTTCATTTCAAAATTTACTTTAGTAATACTTTAAACTTAACCTTGTGCATTTAAATTAGTGTAACAAAGAACAACTCAAGAAAACTTAACTTTTTAAAGTTAACTGTACATAACGCAATCAGTTTTTAAACTTAAACAGTTTGAAGTAATTCATTTGCTTAATTGATCTGAAGGAAAAATAACAGTGGGTTCTATTTTTGTATAACTTTGATTGTAATTCTTTTATTAGACAGATTTTGAAAACGATTAGTCACCTCATTTGCTCAGACACAATTTTAATTCAGATTTTATCTGTTCCGATTGAACTGAATACATAATTTACTGAGCGGAGTTGGATTATCAATCAATAACTAGGCTGCACAGGCTGATAAACAAACATAGCTAATGAAACCTATATAATATAAATAGAAATAAGACTTATGACGGGATACAAGAATTTGATGTACATTTATGACTAACCCATAAAAATCCAACAGGAACCTGAGCAAAAACCTGATGCTGAGAAATCAGGAAATATTTTAATAGATAACAAATAAATATCCAAGTGGATTGTAAAATAACAATAACATACAATACCTAAGAGCTTCCACTAAAATTTCATATTCAGTGTTTCAGCTAATTTATGATAGAATTCCCTTCGGACAAATTTCCATTGAAACCCTTATGATTTAATTCATTACCATTCATTTTACAGAAACCTATATATATATATATATATATATATATATATATATATAGATTATATAGGCAATGAAGTATTTATAGGTCTGATAAAATCATAACAAGATGTGAACAGTGGAATATAAATCTTATCTATTCACTTCAGTTTTGTTTGTATAGCATTTTAACAAAAGATATTGTCACCAGGCAGCTTTAGAGAAATCCAGATGTAGAATTAAGTCCCTAATGAGCAAGCCCGAGGCAACAGTGGTAATGAAAAACTCCCTGAGCCAACATGAAGAAGAAACCTTGAGATGAACCAGACTCAGAAGGGAACTCATTCTTTTCTGGGTGATACTGGATATTGTAATTTGGTTTAGATAAATACACAATAATTCATCCTTTTTCATAAGGATGATTGGCCATTGTGCTTCATGTCTAATTAAACGTTTAAAAGATTTGATTGCTGGAAATAACAGTTCCTGCAAAACCATTGTCACATCATTTTAACTACAAGAAAAGTACCTTAGAGTACTGGCAATATTATCTGGCAAATAAAGCCCTGAAGTTTTAATGAATGATTTGTAAACACATGACTGATACAGTATTATACACCATTAATTCATCAGTTAAAAGAGCTTTGCTTTCATAGGGCAACTGTTAATATCCAGCCTTTCTGTATTTGAGCAGCAGCATCATTAGCATGCAGACATAGTGCAGTCTTCCTGTCAGTGCTAATGAGTCATCATGCAGACTGGGGTTCAGGTCAAACACATGGAATTAAGTACTTAATTGTTGTGAGTTGGAGGGGATTACACCTGCAGCAGAGACAAGAAACAGGCTCAATTACTTGTTCGCTCTCAAGTCTATTACTGTAAACACACCTAGGCCAGCTTCTGTGAGTTATTTGCTGCACTGATAATGACCACATGAATTAAAGAGATAAGTGGTATCAGATAGAATTTCAAGCATATTCTGGACCTCACTGATCTCAGAGAGACAGTATCTGTATCTTTTTAGTGCTCCAAATAGCTGCATCTATATCTGGATTTGGAATTGATCCCAAAGTGAACGTGACCTAAATGGAAAGGGTTTTGGTTTGTTTCGTTGGTTGGTTGTTGTTGATCCTCTATCACTATGCCTGGGAAACTGAAAAATACAAAGAAAAAAACAACAACATGGTGTGTGAATTCTGGCTCTGATACCTCAGCTACATTATAATTACATTGGTATTATTGTTTGTACCGGCCTGTGATATTTTTTTAATGAATTTACTTAGTTTTGTTTCCTAAAACTTAAACAAACTTGTAGCCTACTTTAAACCACCACAACTCTGAACAGGAAGTTACTACAGATGAATGAATGAATGCTGTATAGTCGTCATGCAGCGGCTCATATCACACATCTCCTGTCTTTGTCCCATACAAATTCACACCCTCATAAATGTCAAAACATTCTACTTTTGCCTCTTTTTTTGCTTTCCTGTGGTATTCCAGTCCTAATGAACACCTCTAGTCTCAACCAGATGTCCTGTGTTTCCAAAAAACAAACTAAAAAAACCACACTTCCCATTTTCACATTGTCTGTGAATTCTGAATAATCTATTAATATTTGGTTACATCCCTAATAAGAATTATCATTATATTAGCCAAATGCTGGGTGATAGTGTTTGCAGTATGTCTGGAAATTGCTTTCTGTGTGTGTGTGTGTGTGTGTGTGTGTGTGTGTGTGTGTGTGTGTGTGTGTGTGTGTGTGTGTGTGAGAGAGAGAGAGAGAGAGAGAGAACGGGGGGCTGCACTGGCAATGGATTTGGCTCACCAAGCATGAGTATCTATGTGTGTAGGAGTGTGAAGGCACAAGTGGGCCAGTTCAGACATAGATATATTTAGTCTGTGCATTTTTTTTAAATATCCCAGTTTGAAAGTTGGCCTTATGTGACTATTATTTGTGCGATAATATGGCAGCACCCCTCTCTGTGAGAGCTCACCATCATCATGGGCAAAATATAACGCATTGTGTGGTGCAATCAAATTTTAAGCGTTTGAGCCGTCCTTAGAACAGTAAGCACACTTAAAGCTAAGTTGGTCTTTTTACTAGCATTAGTGGTGATGAGCCTCCTTCCACTTCAATAGGTCTCTGGGTACAACAACATTAGCATCAAATGTCACATAATTGGTTTAATCAGCTCTAATCATGCCAAGGGCATTAATCTGAAGCCAGAAGCCCTTCAGGCCCAGATTGTTTATAGTTCTTTGTGACTTGAACTTTCCTCTAATGTAAAAAGACACTCAGGTGTGAGTTGTGCACTGCCTACTTATGGGAGACATAATACATAAACTGGACTTATTCCATTGCATTTCTGGTGTAGGGAACCTGAACAGACACTAGTAAGGCCCCTAGAATGTCTAATGTATTGAAGAACATTGACAAATTGTAGTATTTATGTTTGTGGTATTACAGCAACATTCACATTTATTCCCTTAGCCTTACATCATACTTCACATTAAACTGGTGTAAGGGCAATCAAATGTAGCTAGAGTGTGTGTATTATGGATTTATAGCTTTAATTCTGAAAAGGGGCTACAGATTGACATGGTTATTATACAACATGATGTGTTAGGCTCCCTTCTGTTAATGTGAAAAACAGCAAGCCAAGCCACTGTGGAACCACTAAAGCACTATATCCATCTTAGAGAATACAAGAGTTATATTGTATATTATATCAAATGAAATTGTTGGACACAACAAGACTGTACACTACTGTGTTACTAATACTTTTGGTATTTCTTTTCACCCCCAAAATGGAAGTTATATGTAAGGAATAAAACACATTATAGGAAAATAATCCTATATGACTGGGTGGTGTGATGCAACTTGAAGCAAAGTGGTGTTACTGTTACCTAACCCAAAGTAGATTATTTCCTATAACAGCATAGAAAGCATTTATTTCCTTTTACACCACAGAGACTTGCTAACAATTATAATTTTTAATTAATGAATTAATGACACATCATGTTTTTTTAACCATTTATAGCTCTATTTAATGTTATAAAACAGCCCCAATATGATAATGATGTTGTATGAGAAAGAGCACATTAATATAATCCTATCACTCAAATGAAAGCTGTAACTACTGCCAAAGCTATGCGGTTATAAAAAATTTTTCAACACCACCTGAACAGATTAGAGAATTTTTAGCATTTAGTATTTAGTATTGTTATTAAAAAAAACTGACTCTATCATCTAGTTCCATTTTAGGGCTTTGGGTCAGAAATCAGAAATCCAAAATCAGAAACGCTTCATTGATCCCCGAGGGAAAAATTGGTCGTGTTACAGTTGCTCTAGAACAGAAATGTATATGAGCATAGAAAAATTATAAGGAAATAATAAATACTAAATGAGGTTGTAAATAAAATTTTTTAATAATAAATAAATAATAAATGGAGCTGAAAAGTCTGATGGCCACAGGTAGGAATGACTTCCTGTGATGGTCTATGGTGCATCTCGTTAAAATCATCTTGCAATGAATGTACTTCTATGCTGGACCAGCACATCATGGAGTAGGTGGGCAGCATTTTCCAAGATGCCACATAACTTGGACAGTATCCTCCTGTCTGACACTACCAACAGAGAGTCTAGCTTTACCCCCACAACATCCCTGGCCTTGCAGATCAGTTTGTTGAGTCTGTTGGTGTCTGTTATACTCTCAGCCTGCTGCCCCAGCACACCACAGCAAACAAGAGAGCACTGGCCACCACAGACTCATAAAACATGCTCAGCATTGTCCAGCAGAAGTTGAAGGACCTCAGCCTACTCAAAAAGTAGAGACGTCTCTGACCCTTCTTATAAAGGATCATTATTGCTATCAGTTTTGACAGGATGAGTGCTGTGGTTTTGGACTAATCAGAATTGAAACCTTGCACTTAAGGAGTGCTAAATCTGGCAACAGCAACAGTGTTAAAGCAACTAAGGTTCACTACTCCAAAGCCCACAGGGATATACTTTCAGATGGTAAAACGGCTTCTGAAATCAATTCAGACGTATTAAATTACACGGTTAGCATTCTCTATTTGCCTGTTTTTAACATTTTGTGGCTTATGAACAACGGCAGCCTGTTCCTGACAAGTGTCACTGCTAAAAGCATTAAGTTAATACACATGATCACAGTATGATTGGCTGAATATGTGGTGCAAAATATAGACATATGAGTGGTGTTGACTGTGACTGCATGATAAATGAGAAAAAATGAAGACAGGCATGACACTGATGAGACATGTGCTACTTGCATAACAAACAAACAACTCATTTAGGAGAGCCGGGTGTGCCGTTAGTTACCACTTAGCAAAACTGTCAGGGATCAGAGGCTGCAGTGTGAGTGTGCATCATTAAAGCTCAACATGTAGAACAGATTAAAGGAGAAGAAGGTGAGGGAAATGTGCATGAATGTGAATGATGGGATTGGTAGAAGACCCCTCAGAGCACCCATCATAGTCACCAGACACCATAGACAAGTACAAGTCATAGTGCTGAGGCCAAGGCAAGAGCAGTAATAAGCTATGTGTAGTAAAGCGCTTTTTTACTTATAACACACTGCAGCATTTGGCCTTCAGCAAGCCTTTCAAAAGCCACATGGTGGTATTTCTTTTCATCTTTTCTCTACCTACTCCTTATAGTGAAGCAGTGATTGTGAAGCATCTGATTCTCAACAACCTTCACTTTCACCATAAAATCAGCAGCCTGATAAAACACTTGACTGAGCTTTATTTAGTGCAACAGCAAAACAAACTGAAGTCCACTGTGCACAAAAACAATACAAAAACCAGTTAACTGATTAATTTATTAAGAGAATCAAGACTTTAAAATCCACAAAAGGTTTTTCATTTTTTGATCCACATAGAGGACATTGTAGGATCAGAGACACTACTAATTTTGATGAGCAAATATTTCATGTATAAAAGTGCAAGAATAGCAGAAGACTGCTTGGTCACCCTGTCTTTATCATGAGTGTAAAATGTGTATATTAATAATAACAAAAATATCAAATTTCAAATTAACAAAAACAGTGGCATTATTATTAATCAATGATGTGAATCAAAAGGCATGATGAAATACAAGTCTTTGCACCACATTATGATTTCATGACTAGATATAATACCTTATGGCTGCATTAGGTTGTTGCACCTAAGTTACCATTGTCATAAAAAATAAAAAATAAAAAGTGAAACATAGGACTTGCTAGATCAATTGCTATTTTGTAACCTAACAAATACTGAGGGTAGAAGCTACATCACAAATTAAACCAAATCTGCAGTAATTAAATTGATAATTATAACTAGGACTATTCTTGAAGTTATTCATTGGTAATATATGGAAATGGCCAAACGTTTGTGAACACCTGACCATTCACTCATGTGCTTTTTTAACATCCCATTCCAGATATAGTCTCTTTTGGCTGTTATAATTACCTCCTCTCTTATGTGAAGGCTTATCACTATATTTTGGAGCGTGGTTGTGGGGATCTGTGCTCATTCAACCACAAGGGCATTAGTGAGGTTTGGCACTGACGTCAGGTGAGGGTGCAGTCGGTGTTCCAGTTTATTCCAAAGGTGTTCAGTGGGGTTAAGGTCAGGGCTCTGTGCAGAACAGTTCTTCCACATAAACCTTGTCAAACCAGGTCTTCATAGAGCTCGCTTTGTGCACAGTGGGACTGTCATACTGGAACAAGGTAACTGGTAACTGGTTACAAGGTAAAAGGGAAATCTTACTGCTACACCATACAAAGACGTTCTAGAAAATTGTGTTTCCAACTTTGTAGTAACAGTTTGGGGAAGACCCACATATGGGTGTAATGGTGAGGTGTCCACATACGTTTGGTCATATAGTATACTCCACATGAAATATGTATTTCAATGCTTGCCATCTTCTCATTTATACATCATTCTATTAGCCTTTTTTATCCCAGAAAATCTAATTAAATACCTGCATAACCAGACTCTGAATATGAGCAACTTTCCCATTTAAATATTGATGCAACTTTTGAACTCAGAGTTCACAGCTCTTCCTATATTCGAAGTTTTATTCCATCTTTGTGTTTTTATTCACACATGCATGAAACCGCTATTGGTTTAAATAAAATAACTGTATACCACTTATTAAAACCATGCTTTTGAAGGTTTATACCATTCACATTAAAGAAACGCTTAAACCAGAAGTTGGATAGAAAGCATCTCCTGTTATGTCGATCAAAGGCAAATTGTAATAAACAGTAAGGGAGCCCAGATTCTAACAATTAACTTGGATATAACATAAGGACACTTTAAACAAATGAGGTGATTAAAAACAAATAAACACGTTTAACAGTCGCTGCAGTGTGAGGCCATATGAACCCACAACATAGAAGCATAGCATGCAACCTTTATACACAACAGGATATCTCTAGAGGGCTTGGTCATGACCGTATAGATTACCGTGAATGTACCATGAATTTATCATTCATCTTCAGTAACCGCTTTTCCCTGGAGAGATCTAGGGATGGGAAATGCGATGTCAGTCCGTCACAGAGCACCACACACACACACAAACACATATGCATTCACACACTGCACAAGATCTATACCTACTTGAGACTACTTTTGGGGGAGAAAGTATACTTTTAAGCAAACATTTTACAAACCCTTTCTCCTCTCCAGACCTGCCTGATCCATCCTGATGCCCTACTTCTGGTTGGAGTTCTCATCAGTTTGCTCCTGCTGAGGATGGCCCCATACGGACAGCCTAGAGATACACTTAGAAACTGTGAAGAAGGCTTTGGATTGCTGTTGATACAAACAGCTTTGTTACAATGTCTTACATCTACAATTGCCATGATAACTTTAGGTGTCACGACCAGTTTTGCACTCATGTTTTCATCAGTGAACAGTTGAAAACTTCAACAAAATAGATTTCATGTTAAAATTATAGCAAATTTCATACTACACATTTGCACTTTTTGACCACGTAGCACACAGCTATAGAAGGGCGTTATTAATATTCACACTTTCGTGTGTCACCCAGATGAGGAAGGGTTCCTTTTTAAGTCTGGTTCCTCTCAAAATTTCCTCCTCATGATGTCTCAGGGAGTTTTTCCTTGGCAACATCACCACTGGCTTGCTCATTAGGAATAAAATTATAAATTCATATGTTTAAAATTCTTATATGTAATTTATATATTTCAGTAAAGTTGCTTTGTGACAGTGTCTATTGTTAAAAGAATGAAATAACATTGAATTGAATTGAATTGCTACCTATATACATATTAATAACCACATTTTAGTCAAAAACAAGTAACAAGTGTACACTTTAAAGCAGATTTGAAGATTTAAGACTTAGGGAGAGTAAATGTAATTTAAAGCATGAGGTCCCCAGTTCTTTTTGAACTGAGACGGGAAGGTCAGCTCTTGTTGAAACCAACATGTCACCAATGTTGAAACTCATATTTTTAAAAAAATAACTCATTCTGGCTTTTTTTCACATTTTTTTATGAATAAAGTCATCACTTTTATTTTAATATGTTACCAAACAAGTGGTGGCAAAAAACCTGCACAGTATAACAACACAGCATGAATGAGAGAAATGGTTTGAAATCTCTTCACCAAATATAATTAAAATGTTTGCTAAAATGTATTCTAGGTAAACTGTATACTGGAGTAAAACCTTGCTTACATATTGACAAATAGATCATTTAATGTGCATCTAATATTTAACTAGACCTGAATATTCAGCATAGCAGTATATTCAGAAATAAATTTCAGAACCATATTATTATAAGCACATCTAACAGTAAACAAACAGATTACTTGGCACCTTAGGAATACTCTTTTGTTTACCCATTGTGCTGACCTATAAAGTAGATGCACAATTTAATATGATGAGGAGATACAAAATAGAGGAGATGTAATCATAACGTGCGGAGACAGAAGGTGGTGTATTGTGCCCATGTGCAACATAAAATTCGGTCATAATAAGTATTAAGATGGCTTCTACTCCGATCTTCACTGCACACACCAACATTTTCCTTAAATGCCATACCACAATTTTTGGTGTATTTATATTATGCAGATTGTGTTTCAGGTTGAAATATTGCAGTGACAATAAATTGAGGTACAGCGGCACAGGACTTAATAACACTAATCCTGGCTTAAGCTACATTACACACACGCACACACACACACACACACACACACACACACACACACACACACACACACACAAAATGGGCTTAAGTCCAAGTTCAGAATGTCCATAATTACAGTGGTGGTCTGAATACTGATATGCACAATCTATTAATTCCTCACTATATGTTTGTAACTAAAGTTTAAAGTTCGTCTCCAAGTTTAAAGTCATATACAATATTGGATGTAAAGAAATGCCACTATCTGTATCAGTGTAGTGCTCCAAATATCCATATCGGCATTTGGATTAAACCCAAAGTAGGTATGTCCTACAAATCAAAAGTTTTTGTTTGTTTCTTTTTTTACGAACCCTACTTTTACATCCCCTAATACACTGAAAAAAAATTAACCAAAAACAACCTAGAGGTAGAAATGCCTGACTTTTCTGACAGTTCCTCAACCTCAGCTACATCACACAAGTTCATATTTGCTTTCAACTGAAGATGCGCACTGGACTAATTTTTTCTGCCAGTTTATTTTTGTATTCATTTTTTTCCACTATTATTTAAGAAA
This sequence comes from Parauchenoglanis punctatus, assembly GCA_030068025.1. Lineage (NCBI taxonomy): Eukaryota > Metazoa > Chordata > Actinopteri > Siluriformes > Auchenoglanididae > Parauchenoglanis > Parauchenoglanis punctatus. Next base: position 7,902,409 of record JAQQZU010000037.1, on the reverse strand, counting down.
TTTAGTTGGTCCTATTACCCAAAATGCAAACAAACTAGTAGCCCAAAATGACCCTGATCAGCCACTTATTAGGGATGAGTGAATGAACACTGTAAATGCAGTGCTGTAGGTTAATGAATTTTGCCTTGCTTATAATGTAAGCTTCGTATTTGTCCTCTTGTTCATGTCTACGTGAAAATAAAATCCTTCTGCTCATGCGATCCCAAGAGCCCCAAGTTTCAACCAGCTGCCCTGTGAATCCATCTGACAAGCTTTATAAAAACATAAACAAACAAACAAACAAATAGTGCACACCTTTATACTATTCGTCTCTCCAAGTAACTGTATACACATATTCTTCTAGTAAACATTTTCAGTAAGGTCACAAGCAACACACCACAGTGTACCCTGCCAAACTATTACTTCAGACCTCATTCTTCAAGATGCTTAAAAGTTCATTCACGTACAAAACAATGGGGAAGAATGTCCTGGTTTTGTCAGCTGTGTTATTCCTATGGCGAGGTGAGACTCGTGAGTCTTGTTCAGCAATCCAATGCCTAGTGAAAGCCAGTCCCCCTGATCTGAAGGACACACACTCTGTTAAACCTGATCTGCACTACAGACCTATGAAAGCTTGAGGATCCCTGTAAAGTGAGGTGGGTGGGTTAGTAAAAGCACTGTTAACAACGCAAACGCTTGAATGTCATAGTCACCATGGGAACAGCAAGCAAATAATGCCTATGTTCAGGTTGTAATTGAGGTCAGCACAGCGACGATGATGTATGAGAGGTTAGGACAGGAAAAGAGGCAGAGGGACTGAGAGACGGAGAGGGTTTTTTTTTAGTTGAGCCTCAGGGGTTTAACATCTGAAAGCGGCTAGTCCTGAGGGCAGGTTTCACAGGGAGAGTGTCAACATTGATTGATGGACTCCGTCGTTACATCCATCTTCCCATGTTGCTCATTGCTTTTCAAAAGGAACTCCGACGTAGCTGTCACTGATCAAATGACTAAAGACGGCAGCACATAGATCTGGAAAATATAAAGTTTGGAGAAGGTTACAGGAAGTTTTAAAGCATATCATGACAAATTATGCTACACTTCATGTTGGAAAGCATTTCATGAGTCATAGAAATACATAATCTGAAGAAAGAAAAACTATTGTATATATGCATGAGCTTAAATATTATTAAGACAAAACCTTGAAATATCTTGCCAATATATTTAATAATTAAAAGTATACATAGGGAAGCTTAAATCTTCAGATTTAACATGATTGAGCATGCAGTAGAATATCTTCATGCAATTCTGTGATGCTCTTACCAGTAAAAAGACACCACTAAGCCTCTATTTTAGATTGGCGTATAAATATCTGTGAGCACCAGCTGGCATCGTATAGCTCTCTCTCCTAGAGAGTTAAATAATGGGAAAATGTCACCTGGGCTTTTTCCAGGCTTCAAGTGTCCAGTGTCGGTGAGTCTGTGCCCACTCTAGCCTCACGTTCTGGCTTGTGGCTGATAAGAGCGGAACCTTATTTGGTCTTTTGCTGTTGTAGCCTATCTGCCTCAAGTTTTGGCTTGTTGTGCATTCTGAGATGCTTTTCTGCCCACCGTGGTTCTGAAGAGTGTTTATTGTATTTAGTTGCAATAGACTTCTTGCCAGCTCAACCCTGTCTGGCCGTTCTCTCATCTCTGACTTCTCTCATCTACTCTAGATACTGTTATGAGCAAAAAATCCCAGCAGTTTCTGAAATACTCAAACAATTAAGCCAACCACCAACAACCATGCCACAGTCTGACATCATATTTTTGCACATTTTGATGTTTGATGTGAAGATTAAAAGGGCCGGCTCACCCATCCCAGAATCCAATACGTTGTTTTGGTTTTGAAAGCATGTGACCACTACCTGCTAGTTCTCTGTGCAGCTAAACCTCTGCAAATTCAGTGTTAGTGATCCCTTTGAAAGTCAACCATCTGAAACCTTTTTTTCATTTACGTGTCATACATTGAATCTTTGAAAATGGCGACTCGTTATTTGGCTCAGAGGATTCTGGGAAGGGTTAGCCAGCTCCTTTAACAAAATCTGGTGCCACATGACTGGCTGATTAGATAATTGCATGAATATACAGCTGTTCCTATTAAAGTGGCATATTAAAATATCTACTGTATACTACTGAATATACTAAATACTAAATATACTACTGTAAGGCCTACTGTATGAGATTTCAAAAGGAATCTCACTCAAACCCATGCACAGGTTTGTAGCAAAGCTACCTTTTCATCACACAGCTGTTGGATGTCTTCCAGGAAACACCACCTGAGTCATAATGTTTGACTTCAGAAGGGGGAACTGATCTCAGTGTCTTGCTCCTCAGACAAATGATCATGCTGAGGTAACTGGAGAATCAGACAAAGCTTTACATGGATATTTACAACAGACTGGTAAATTACCCTAATACATTACCAGCCTCTGCAAAATAGTGTAAGGAGGGGACTAAATATAAAGGTCGTAGGGGGAGGGGGTAAAAATGATATTGTCTATTATGAAGAGCGGTGGTTTGGACTGGAGGGTGTAGCAGACTGACAAGTACAGAGCATATACTTTTCTTTCTTTCTTTTTTCCAATAAACTTCCTAAGATTGATTATTTTCCCTATACTAATATAATGGGAAATGTTGAGTTTTCAGAAAAGCAATCTAATAAACTGAGCAAAAGTGAACATTCCCTAGCAACAATTTTATCCTGTTGTGATTTTCTAAATGACAAACTTTTAACAAAACACTAATCATAAAGTACAGTGAGCTGGAGCATATTGAATTTAAATGAAGCATGTTGAACAATTTTGCATGTTTGATATAAGATCTTTTTTGGGTGAAATATTCACATTTTTCTATTCCTGACTGAACACGATTTGAACCAGTGTACCATATTTTTAGACAAACAAATTCCATTATACCCTTTAAAAAGCTTTCTTTGTTACAAGAAACTATGCTGAATGTAGGGATATAATTGCATTATGAGTGAATTTACTCCAACTTGCCATCCCAAAGGAGGTGAAGGATAAGCCTCTCTATTCTATACAAAGAAACTCATTTATTTTCTTCCACTGATCAAATGCACAATGTCAGCCTGGCTCTGTTTCTGACCCTCTCTTTCTGATAAGCACAGTACACCGATTACTGCTTCTCCTTTTCTGATGGAATGAAACAGCAATGCTTGAATTAAACCAGACAGAACAAGTGATAATGGTGCTGGCAGCAATATTCATGAAAGATGAAAGTGAACTGAATTTTAATATCCGGCTTATTATTCGACAAAAACTTCAATAAGCTACTAAATGACATGCATGAATAAAAGTGCTATTGTGTGAAGCAATGGCATGACTATCGTTAAAATGTTCAACCTATTGCGTACACATTAATTATACTTGGAGAGCTACATTTAATTTCTAATTTTCCTGCTACTTTTGTCAAATATAGAGTGTTCTAAAATCAGACACAACCAAGAAGTAAAAGGGTGTAAGAAAAAAAAAATCAGATACAACCAAGAAGGGACAAATCACTAGCCTGGGTGCTCAGGACAAGCTGATTACTTATCTTGGCTATCAGTTATTCATTCACAGTTTCTCAGTGAACAAGCATATTTAACATATAAATGTAACATTGGTTACTGTTTAATATATATCTTAGTGGCTCAAAGCACACAATACTGTGGCGTGCAAGACTTCTCTGCATTACACATGCACACTGAGGATGTGGTCTGGTTGTTGATAGGAAATATTTTTACTAGCCGTATTAATTAGCTTGAATGGATGCTAGGCAATTGTTTCAGTATCATGATTTAGAAACAGTGACAAAACTGAGCAAAATACAGTGTATACTGTTAAAGAACTCTAATCTTAGCAATACACTCAGGTATCTTGCATTTAAACGCACTATCACGTGAAAACGAAGACATTAGCTAGGGTCAAATAACATTGTTACATGCTAGAGAGCACCATCGCTCATAGCCAAAGAGTTTCTGCCTTTTTGTTGAGCACACAAATACAATGCTTCATCGCCAGAGACATAATCATAAAGTTGCACTTCCCAAGGACTCAAGTTTTAACTTACTTTCCATAGTCTCTATTAATGCACATAACGAGCTTGTCAAAATTTTAACCCCTTAAACTCCCAGGACTCATCAGTTGAGTGAACTTACATTACTAACTCACATTAATACCCACCTTTCCCATTACTTTCACTGTAACTTATTTGCAGTAGTTACTGAATAATATGCTTTATTATAAATAACTGTGTAATAATTAACAGGATAAAATTGTATTCAGAAACTGTGTTTGTACATTGTCTTGTTAAACTCCTACAGAAATATCCTCTTAATAAGTCTGTTTTTAATAATTTAGTCAGTAGTAAAATCATTTAATAAGTAGTTAAATATTTGAACACACAGCACTGCTTTAATATTATCAACCAGACTTGTTGCCTTGGTGAAATATAAATACTGTGATACTGTGACATTGTACAGTCAGTATTACAAAGTTGTCAAGGTCTTCGCACATATTTTTCCATAATGTTTCATCTATTTTTTTAAAATACTTTTTCACACATAATCCTATATTAATTCTATAATCTTTACAGCCTATTCATTTTTGTAACTGAATAATTGTAACCGTTAACACTTAACAGCTTTCCAAGCCTTTTCTCTTTTTCTGCAGAATGCATTGTGTAAAAGAAATTGTGTGTCTCTGTGTGGTCTTGTTTTTAGATTTCAGTGACCAAATTCTCCCACAATGATAGGAATATCTGAGAACTTTGACCTTGAGGGGATTTTTGGTCCCCATGAGGTTGGTCCCCATGTTTTTTTGTTTTTTTTACTTGCTGTCATTGAGGTTAATTATAGGGTTTACGTGTAGGTATAGCATTCATTAGCTGCATTAATACTTATGTTGATGGAAAGTCCTGACAAGGATATTAAGACAAACATGGGCGTGTAAGAGCACTAATGGCTTTATATGCCCCATTGCAACCCGTTCCCTCCCCCTACTCATTCTCCCCTGACCTTAGCTTTTTATTTCTATTCTCTTCTTTTCTCTATTGTCATTGCATGGTAGAGTTGGTGATAAAGTAATGACATAAAAGTGAGCTGAATGCCAATGCCACTAATGGATGTGTGTTTGTAGACCTGTCAGAATCCCGTTAGCTTTATGGTCACCCTGGAATTACAGAGACTGCACAAATAACCTCAAACTAAATACCTAACTAAGAATGGTTTGGCTTTTGTTTATGGCAGACTTGGTTAATGCTGATGAGTTACATCTCACTGTGTATTTATCATTTATTTGATCTTTGCATAACATTGCTTATTAATAAGATTCATAACTATGAATAACTGCATGACTGATAATAAGAGGTAAAATTGTTCCAATCATTTTTAGAAAACATGTTTGTCAAAGTATTGAAGCAAAGATTTGTCATGCACGCCTGAAAATATTTTAAAATTGAATCTTACATAAGTTGTCATTCAAGCACCAGCGCCTCTTGACAGAGACATTCATTTAGACCTGATTGTGAACTGAGAACCTGAACGACTCTACTGCTTCAGATAAAACTGAAATTCTTAGCCATTAAACTCTTTAAGCACCAATTATAGCAGGCTAATTTTCTAAACCTAATAGAGCAAAATTGATGAAGGCACTCAACACCCATCTGTTTTTGACAGAGAGAGACACAATAACCTAGTTATAGATGTCTCTTTTCTGCCCACACAAACACTTACACACACACACACCCTGTGTGGTTAGTGACATATGGAAGCTATCAGCAAATATGGGGATCACCAATTGTACTTGATCCATGAACTCTCTGAGGTACTAGACTTTAATTTTCTTTCTCTTTCTGGATTTTCTTGACAAATTCAAATCCTATAACATTTATGCATATATTTTAAGCACAGCTTCTTTGTATGCAAAGAAATTTATATATATAAGAGTCTCTGAACTGGCACATGTAAACGCTACAGGTTTCTATACATCATTCTCATGTAGCCATATGTGTTCATTCCGTATGGCAATGATTTGCTACAAGATGCAACCTTATGCCCTTCTGTAAGTAGTATATGTAAAGGAGACTCTGATGCACATCTAATCTATATCAAGCTGGGAAGATGGGCATCAGCTGCTGACATTGCAGCTCTGGAGATAAATTATGCAATCAGTTGAAAGTGCTGGCTATAATCTCAGGAGGAGAGGTTCTTACAGCAATCAGTAATGTCAATAAATCATTATTTGATGACACATGAATCTTTCTGCTGTGATTACCTTTTATCCTGACTCTTTAATAGAATGAATGTGCTATGGATTAATGGATAACTTATTGTTTTTATTACCCATTCAATAGCAAACTGAGTCAGTCTGTTGGGCCAAAGCTGGGCACCAACATTGGGCCAACGTCATTTTGTTCACTGGGCCAACATTGTGACACCAGAGCTGACAAATTATCTTTAAATCCACCTTGCTAATGTTCTTATGAAGAGTGTTTCTTTTCCAACATTGGGGCCAGAAATGGGCCAGAATTAGAAGCGTTATTATAAAGAGCAAGCCTCTGCCATGATTGGGCCCACATTGGGCCAGCATTGGCAGAGCTGTTGTGAAATCCACCAATTTGCCAATGCTGGCCCAACAGTGTTGTGTATAGTGGACCATCATACCTACGCAAAATAGATGTCAAGTCAAAGTCAGTTTGCTACGTGGGTAGCTTGTTAAGTTATGAGGGTGATCAGGCCTAATTGCAGTGACCATTGAGTATTTTTTCAGGTATTTATTTAATTGCTTTCATCAGCCAATATGAAATACATATGACAAGCATTAGTATTTATGTTGCAGCTATTTAACTCAACATTATATTGATATACTGTATGTTCATTAACATTAATGAGCTAGATAGATGTTTCTAGAAACAAGTAATATTGAAATGAGCATTCTCTGGATTTGCTGCATTTTGATGATGTCGTTTTATAGTTAAGTAACATTACTAAGACATCTGCCAAAGAGCACATTACAAATAGAAAAGCAAAGCCTTTTGTAGTTTAAAACTGTTTAGGCATTAAAGTAACTGCATTTGAGGTTTAAAACATTGGGCATTAAAATAAATGTTGCACAATAATGAAAATATCACAATTGATTTTCCTCAGCTTGACAAAGCAGCTTCAATGTAGTTAGCTATTATTTCTTGACAGTTGCAAAGTAGCTATACTAATACTGAATTTAGGGAACAATGTAGAAAGCTGGAGTCAAAAATCAATAAACTCTCCATGATAGTAAAATGCATTTTTATACTTGAATGTTTGAATTCCAGGCTGTAATGAATTACAATATCTCAAGGACTAATACATGTCATTTATAAATCAATTTTAAATGCCAAGTAGGAAGAGACAAAATGAGCTGATAAGGGTTGAAGGTCATAAAATCAACACTAGTGAAGATTTACCCTCAGGTAAAAATCCATAACCATGAAAATCCAATTAAAGAGAGGTTTATTTGCAGAAAACAGTCGAGTGGCTCGGGTGAATAAGCAGCCGATGGGAAGATAGCCCACTACCCGGGAGGCCAACCCTTTAGCTTATATTCAACTTATTCATCCACAGACCTCATTTGATCTGCATGGAGATAGATTGGATCTTATTGGAAACATATGAGAAGAGGCAAGGCTTCAATGACTAGAACAAACAGCGCTCTAAAAGCCAGCGTATGGTTGATTTAACTGCTCAGCAGCATTAAAAGGGACATTAAAAGGCCATCGCTTAATTACAGAAGCTTTAGATAGAAATTAAAAACAAAGTTCATGAATGTGTTCTGGGATCTATAGCAAATGTTGATGGAACTAAAAGACTAAAACCATCCTAAATACAATAGTGCCATAATGAAATCTGCATTCATTTTCACTTTATCCTGGTCAGGCTAAAATATAATTTTTAAGTTCTGTATACAGTGTTGCTAAGTTTTTAGTTTCATTTGAGTGATAGAAAATCTTAGGTACTTTATGTTCAATGATAAATAGCCAAAATTATGATGTTGTTTGTCCTTGGAGAAGCTAATATTGGAACAGAGGTCATCAGGGGCTGAATTATTTGTGTGGGCAGTAAGCAGTGCAGCTAATGATGATTCAGTGTTTTGGTGTGATTTGCACTTTTGAATTGTAGCAGCAGTGTATAATAACCTTTTTTATGAAGTCTGAATTTTTTTCGCACACATTTTTGGAACTATACCCAAGTGTCATTACTTGTGCCTGTGAGTTTGTGTGTGGTTTCTTGTTTGTGTGTGGGCTGACTGGCACACTCCCGGTGCCCCATGAAATTTTAGCCGAGAACAGAAAGAGAGAGAGAGAGAGAGAGAGAGAGAGAGAGAGAGAGAGAGAGAGAGAAGGAAGGGGGGCGTGTTTGGCACTGTAGACCTCATTAACCTAAAGAAGTTCAGGCTGAGATGAGTGCAAAGTAATAGCATGTTTATTTTTGTGTTTGTGTGCTTTTCTGTTTGACAAGTAGTATATGTGTGTTTGTGTATGTGTGTGTGTGTGTGCGTGCGTGCGTGTGTTGGGTGTGCAGGTTTTTATATATTGGTATAGATTTGATATCTTTGACCTTGAGGAGACATTTGGCTGACATCTGGAGCAACCAAATTTATTCACCAAGATATGAAATCATGCCAAAATTAAAAACACAAACAAACAAAAAATGGTTTCCTTTTGTTAAGATAATGTGTAGGTATAATAATTGGTTAATAAAGTTAAGATTAGGTGTAGGCATAAAATTAATCAACTGCATTTACAGTATTTTCATGTCAGTTGTCCTTTTAAGGATAGTAAGACAAATGTGTGTGTGTGTGTGTGTGTGTGTGTGTGTGTGTATGTTGTTACCATTGTAGACCTCATTAGCCTACACAGGTTCTGCCTGCGATGAGTGCTCAGGAATAGCATGTTCATTTTTGTGTTCCCTGAAGAGTGTGTGCGTTTCTGTTTGACAGGCATGTGCGTATTTCTATTGGATGGTGTGTGTGTGTGTCCATTTTGAGGAGAACAGTGTTGAGCTCAGAATATGGTCACACCTGAAGGCACCCTCAATCCCTCCAGGAGCCTCTCATCTTGAAGACGATAATAAAGAAAACAAAAACACGACTGCTCACTTTTGTAGAAAACTCTTATTCTTATTTTTATTCATTCATTCATTCATTCATTCATCTTCATACTCACTGTATCCTGGTTAAGGTCATAGTGGATTAGGAGCCTATCCTGGGAACACTGGATATGAGGCTGGAATACACCTGGAATTGGACTATTCAAGCCATTTGGTCTAGAAATTTAATTTTCTACTAATTATGTGCTTCAAACTCTCCAATAGTCTGTGTGTTTAGGAATGTTTTCTAATGAGGTGCATGGGGTATATGAGAATGATATATTGGACGCCTTAAAAGTTCATAATGTTAATTATTCTTATCATTAGTAAATGGCTAAACAGTTCAGCAGGAGAGGAAAGGATGACAGATGAGCTTGTGGAGAAGACTATTACATGTTAACGACTACAGGGATCAAAGGAGACAACCCTGTCTACATAAATATTTAACTGAAGACATATAAAGTGGGGATCAGTGTTTTATGGTGTAAACCTATACTCCTAGTGGGAGCAGGGGACTGATGACTGGTGCTGGATGGAAAGCAAACTCCTGGACAATAAAACCAGAATACAATCACTGCTGATCCATAATGGCTAAGACGAGGCCACTGGGGAATACATCCGCGTCCCTTACATGGAGACATTTTTAACTCCGTCTGGAAGTCAAAACTAATGAAATATCTCTGGGTTTTTTTTTGAGCTGATAAAAACTGAGCTGAACACAGAAGCCAGGAAGTCTATCGGAAGGGAAATTTGGAATGCTATTGGGACAGCCATTTATTTTATATTTTACCATGTTGTAGCCTATTCATCATTACGCCTTGCCCAAAGTTAAATAAATAACAGTCACTCTTCCTGAAAACCTTCCAATCATGTGAAATTAATTTTCCTCCCGTGAACCAGACCTTAATATCTTGACTAGCAAAATGTGATTTCTACTTTGTATTGCAGTTGGTGAAAAATTGAGAGCTATTAAGGGCCTCCCAGAATAGCCGGAAAGCATACTGTAATAGGAAACCTTAAAATGATACATTAATATGCCATTCCCATTAGTTCCAGTGCGAAGTAATGAAAATATCCGGTGATATCTTTGACCTTGCAGCATACTACCACAACTAACCCAGTAAGCATAGATCCAAAACAGCATTATCACTCTATGAGCATAACAGTTTCGCAATTTGCAGTGAGGACAATGTCTCTGAGGGACAAGAAATAGGAAACAATTTTCTACACTCACATAAAGACTGAAAACTTGTATGTGTCTTAGAAAATTGATATCGACCTGATATGCCAGTTATTCTGTGCAACAGAAACTTGAAATTATGCTTTGCCATCCATCAAAAATAAAATGAAGATATTCATCCCCAGAGAGCACTATATTTTTGGCAGGGTTCTCAATCATTTCAATTTGAAGCAGTTGCAAGTAGGTAATTTTAATATCTTCTGGACGATTACAGTTTGTTAGCCAAATACAAGACATAGTTCTTTATTAGCCTCTGGTTGTGCTTACTAATTATGTCTTTCATCCATTCATTCATCAAGTATTCACTCATGGTAGAACACGAGGCACACTGCCCAGATACACCCTGGACAGGACGCCAATATATCTGAAACTACCATGTACATGTTCATTTACACCAAAGTATTTAGAATTCAACCTTGGAGCTGTGAGATGGAAAATTTACCTGCTGTGCCACCAAACCACCCTTTCATTATTCCTATTCTATCTTTAAAGGGCCACTGCGTAGAATTCAACCAACTGAATGCCCCTCCCATGCCCCTCCCTTTTCAAGCATGTATGAGGACGTACAGTGGCCATCAGCTGCCCACATGTACATCCAAGTACTTACATTCACACTCCCTTGTTGTTGTTTTTTTTGTGCTTTCAAGCTTCTTAACCAGCACCATCAAACACTGATTCACTGTGTTTCTTCTTCTGTGTCTTCCTTTCTTTTTCTTTGTTGTTCTTCCAGTGCTTCCTTTTGGACTCATGCTACCACTTGTAAAAACTCGAAACTTGGAAGGCGCACTCTAGAGGTTTGTCTCTTCTGGGCTACTGCAGCGGTGTGACATGGCGCCGCTCAAAATCCTACACAGTGGACCATTTCACTACATTTCAGCAACATTTCAGTCAAAAATGATAATATTGGTAATAATGAAGCAAAATACCGAACTACAAACTAAAAACCCTAATTTTTGTCTAGAAAGTTTAAGTTTCCTATACAAAACCTGTTAAAATCTTAATATAAAGTCATTGGTCAATTTCTCTGAGCTTCTGAGTGTGAGTACTTTCAGTATTCCAGGACCACATTTGATTGTCTGATTTTGCAGTAATTGGCTCAGGTCACTTTAGCACTGCACTGTCAGCCTTTTCACAGAATTCTTTACACATTGCTGCTCTCACTGCCGTGTTAGAATTTCATCTTCATCTCTACCGAGGAACCATGGGGCATCTCTGTGTGACTGGTATCTCTGGTTTCTCTGCTTCAGGCTGATTCTGTCCCCTGAGCCCTGCTTTCTTCTCATTTTGAAGACTGAGCCTTCTTATTCCCTACTTTAATGAGATCCATGCCACAGCATCTTTATAACAACACTTTAACTGCAAACACATTATTTGTTTATGAGCTTTCCTTTGTACATGACTTACTCTCAAGTCAATTCTCGTTTTTTTGCAGACGAGGCATAGCGTAAATAAATTACGACACCGTCTTCACGCAATCTTATTTTCTCTATGGCGTTTTATGTAGCATAGATCTCTCTGAACTCTTTCTCTTAAATAAATCTATATAAAGTATCCCTCAGAGCATACATATGGAAATCAGGAGATTATTCAAAAGTATACATGAGAAATTTCTAATGAGAATTTGAGTGTTTGTACTGTTTAGATGAAAATAATGATGATGTTAGTGATGGAAACTTTGCCTTCAGCAGCTCACATTTCATATTGTACATCTAACAGGTGTGATTTTCCATGCTTTTAAAAAAAGAAAACTGCGTTTTGCACTTTTAGAGTGTTGGCTGTGCTGCATAGTAAATCAAGTTCAAACAATATTTGAGTAAAAGGGGATTAAAAGCTTTAAAATAAAAATATGTTCACATAAAAAGCTAATAAATAATTTAACTTTGCCCTGAGCATTCATAATCAAACCCGTCACATCTGTATTATTACATCTAAAAGCAAACTAATAGTTTACTTGGCACCTAGTGTACTTGTCCTTAAATATACAAATGCTTGCATAACACACTAGTGTGCTCTTATTTAAATAAACTCACAAGTGTTTCAAAAGTAGAAAAGTACACTAGTTTACCTTTTACATGCTAACATTTGCATAAGTATACCTGAATAGAACTGTGTTTTTCACATGCTAGTTTAAGTCTTGGTTGTAAAGTAGACTAGTGTACTTTTAACATGCTAGTATATATAAGCATACACAAAGTGAAGTACACTAGTATGTTGTTGATATGCTAGTTTATGTCCTTGGAGAAAGGTCCACTAGTCTACTTTTTACATGGCAGCATTTGTAAGTATATTTAAAGTAAAGTACATTAGTGTAGTTTTAATATGTTAAGTCCTTGGATAAAAGTAAACTACTGTGTTTTTATATGCTAGTTTAAGTACTTGACGAAAGGTATGTTAATATGCTTTTTACATGCTAGCAGTTGTAAGTATGTTTATGGAGAAGAAGTACATGAGTGGTTTTTTTTTTGAGTATATAGAGAAGACTACACTAGTGTACCTTTTTATAGGCTAGCATTTGTAAGCATACTTGTGGTGAATTGTTATGCTAGTCTCAGTGATTGTCAAACTAGAATTGCCATGCTAGTTACTTGGGGTAAGTGTACATGCTAGTATTAGTGAGGATACTTAAAGTGAAGGACAGTAGTGTGTTTCTGATATGCTAATTTAATTATTTGGGAAAAAAATACATTAGTGTACTTTTTACATGCTAGTATTTGTTAGTATACTTAAAGTGAAGTACACAAGTGTGTTTTTGATATGCTGATCTAAGTATTTGGATAAAGGTACACTAGTTTACTTTTTACATGCTAGTATTTGTTTACTTAAAGTGAAGTACACGAGTGTGTTTTTGATATGCTGATCTTAGTATTTGGATAAAAGTACACTAGTTTACTTTTTACATGCTAGTATTTGTTAGTATACTTGTAAGTATTTCAATATAGATAGTAATATGGGTTTAAAAGTCTTTTAGTCCTTTAGTATAACATTTTAATCCAGAAAGTTATACTAATATGGCAAGAAGAAAGTTTGATCAAGCATTTCAATTTTTGGCTTGAAGGAGAGATTTCAATTCTGTTTTACTTAAATACTGTTCCAGTTTGATTTTTATTGTGCAGCTATTACTGGACTCCAACTACTGGGCAACTCTTGAAAAAGAATGTAAACCATAATTAATTGTAAACTGTAAACTAACCATTGAAAAGTAAATCAAAATCATACAACTTTCCAGGTGGTACAGTGGTAAAGCCTTTTTCTTTGCTTTGTTCTGAGTGCTATTTGACCCTTGCAACTGATCCAGAATGCATCTGCACGACTCGTTTTCAACTTTTCCAAGTTCTCCAACACCACAACATTGCTACGCTCCCTTCACTGGCTTCCCAAAGCTGCCCGCATCAGATTCAAAACACTGATGCTTGCCTACAAAGCCAAAAATGGACCTGCACCCTCCTACCTCAAAG
>JAQQZU010000037.1:7866548-7881120 GCA_030068025.1 Parauchenoglanis punctatus | reverse complement strand
GAGACTTCAAAGCACTTATGTAAGTCGCTCTGGATAAGGGCGTCTGCCAAATGCTGTAAATGTAAATGTAAATGTAAGATTGTTTTCATATCTAGGCTTTCTCTCTTATAAAAATTATATGTCTCTTTTTTGTCTCATTCTGTCTCTCCTAAGGAATTAGGAGAAATGTCCTAAGGAACCCTTATGACAAAGTTTATAAATGAAACTCGTGTGAAAATCTTCCTTAACTCGCCTGAGATATCAAAAAGGAACCTTTAACCAAAGAAATTCTCCTCTGGGGTTTACTTGAATGAACTTGACACATAATTATTACCTTGGGAGTGTAAAATTTTGTGACCTCTAGTGAAGCCAAGATGTGTGTGAGTCATCAGGCTCAGGAGAACACCTGAGACACGGGAGACTAATGCTTTCTTTCCGTTTGATCTTATTGCTGTCTTGATGATAAGGACCTATTTTTAGATTTTATTTTCATTAATAGCACTTTACAGAGAATTTCTGTGAATCGAATGAATCAGGTTTATACATTTAGATAGTATTTGAAATCTTTAAGGGAAAAAAACAAGACTAAAGAAATTCTTTTTTTCTTTTTTTTTTTTTTTAAAAAGAAAGAAAAACAAACAAATTAACAACAGCAACAAAAAGCATAATGTGGCTTAGTTATACATGGAGTCTCCTTTTTCACACTTGGGAGTGAAGGATGTTCGGAATTGCAGTCATGAGGGTGTGTGTAGGCCTGGAGCCGTGCAGGCTCTATGGAGATCCAGCAAATGCTTCATGGTATGTCACTCTAATTGTACTGCAGCTGAGTGATGGGTGGAAATCACTTCATTGTTTCAAACCATGAACAGATTCTTGCCCAGATAGTCATCCAGACTTTGGGCTTATGACAGACTGGGTTTTGTCCTCTGCTATAATCTGAGTCTGAGGCACCCCTGACTGCAGGCCCAGACATTGCCTAACAAATATTCCATTGCATTATAACTATATCTGTAGTACTTTTGTATTTAATGTGTGTCATCTGAATAAATAGATGTTGAGATGAACTGAACATTATTTGCTTTAACTGATTTACCTGAACATCATTCCTGAGCATTATTTTAGTATCTACAGGTTTTTATCACTAAATCATAGTGGTGCACTTGAGCAAGGCTCTTCGTTCAGATGTTGCTCCCGGGGAGCTGCATAAGCATTTGTTATATGCATAAGCTGATTTGAGCAAGGCATTAAAACAACTGATTTGTATGGTGATATAGGAAATCTTTCAGATGTCAGGGTGGCAAAATTCTACCAAATACTCTGTAACATACATAACAAAGGTAAATAAATTTCACCCAAACAATGTGGAAAATAATATTTATTATTTAATCTGAGGCTTTCTGCAAAGATCAGAAAAGAGACAGTTTAACAAAAGAGGCTGCAGAAATACCTTTATGAATAAGTATAAAGATCCAGGTTTTTAACTTTTTTCATGTAATATTTTAATGCATTTTAATGATTCATTCATTCCTTTTAAGTTACTACTTTATTCTCCTGAGGATCCGGACACAAAACCACATCCACTTTGTGCGAGGCAGGAGAATTCACCATGCAGGGGATGCCAGTCAATCACAGGGCAAACACACATACGCACACACGCATGCACGCACACACGCACGCACGCGCACACACACACAGATTCATGCCTACAGTCAATTTAGAGTAGCAAGTGTGCTTACTTGTATGTTTTTGGACAGTGGAAGACAGAACGGAGGGAGAACATGCGAAATTCCACACAGACTCAGGACTGAACTGAGGCCCAGAAGCTATGAGGAGGCAGCGTGACCCACTGCACCACTGCACTGCTCTAAAACAAATATGGTAAGAGATACCAAAAAGTAGGTGGTAGTGCCTTAACCGTATTAGGCCATTAGGACCTCTTCCATGCTTGTCAAAGGGACTGCTAACTTTCTTTCATACAACCATATTATATTTTAAGTTAACTAAAAATATTATTAATAAATCAGTTGAATTTAGACAGAGGGCAGCACGGTGGTGTGGTGTGGTGGTTAGCAATGTCGCCTCACAGCAAGAAGGTTCTGGGTTCGATCCCCGGGTCAGTGTAGAGTTTGCACGTTCCCTCCGTGCATGCGTGGGTTTCCTCCCACAGTCCAAAGACATGCAGATTAGGTCAACTGGCTACTCTAAATTGCCCATAGGTGTGAATGCGAGCGTGTGTGGTTGTTTGTCTGTGTTGGCCCTGTTGTGGACTGGCGACCTGCCCAGGGTATACCTCGCTTCTAGGCCGAAACGACTGCTGGGATTGGCTCCAGCTTCCCCGCGACCCAGCCAGATAAAGCGGTATAGATAATGGATGGATGGATGGATTTTAGACAGTTAGTGTGTTGGTATCTTTCAGTGGATTTGATATGCAATCTTAAAATATAGGTTTCTGCTTTTTTCACCTATTTAAAATGCCAGAACTTTACTTGTTATTGTGATATGTGCAAAAGAAAAATATATTTAATTTCAGGAATTCAGCCTGTAGTTTTCAAAACTTTATATAGAACAGCTTATAGTTTCACAAAATGAACAATGCCTCACAAAAAAATAACAATAAAAGTAATAATTTCAGGTCTTCTGCCTTCAGGAAACTTTTGGTTATTTGTGAGAAATTTCAAGTCAGCGTACACTTACACTTGGGCTATTCCATTATATACAGTGCATCAGTATTATAGTGGGAACACTTCTATTACAAAACTCCCAATTCTCAGTGAGCAGAAAGTGTTTACAGACACAAGTCCTGGTTCTAGTGCATTCTAGATGTGAGCTGTGAACAGGGGTGACACGTGAAGAAATATTATAAACAGAAATCACTGAGAAAGCCATGCGGAGATGAGATGGTCATGGATTGTCAGTCTAAACTAATTTTGCAATTCAGAACCTTGAAATAACAACAAATAATAAGAAACGCAGAACCTTGGGTAATTCTCCAGAGGCAACTTGGAGCTTTGGGGGAAAAAAACAAGGGAGGGAGGATGATTGAAGGAGTAGAAGGAGAAATATAAGGAGGAGAGGGTGGATTTAATTGCAATGTGTTTTTACTTCACTATTGGGTGGCAGTAGGGTTGGAAGGGGGTTGATGAAAAGGGGGTTTGGAGGATAGAGAAACACAGGGAGTCAGGCTTTTAAAGCAGAATTAACTAGGTTTCAGTGAGTAGCTCCATATGTGCTCTTTCTCTCTGGGGTTGAAGGTTGATGTAATGTTGCTTCTATACGTCACATGGCCATGTATCTATTTCTGTGGAACTTCACAGTGGCTGCATTTACATGGCCAACCTGTTACACAGACTATAGTTGCATATGTGAAAAACAGTTCTGATAGGATTTCTTCACACCCCATACAGCAAAATTTTGTATCGCGATGGGACCTTTCGTTTGAAAGTTTCACTTCCATTCTCCATCATCAAAGGTGTCAACACCTCGACTCCTGACTTCTCGGTTTCAATCATGTTTCTCATGAGATTTGAGATTGATAGCAATAAAGCAGTGCTCTTAACATATTTCAGAGAAACTCTATGAAGATCTCTTCTATGGTGGGGGTCATGTTTAACCATGATGTTACTGGTAAGCAGTTGCTATTTTCAGGCTACTGAATTTTGGCATTTGAATTATCAGGCCAGTCTGATACATAAAGCCTAAATTGTCAGGTCTTATGTATGTGTAAACAGACAGGACAAAAATCTGAGGTGTGTTCAAATTAGATAACGAAAGCAAACTTTTGCAAACTCACACAAATGGTCTGAGGAGGTCATTATTGGCGAACAAACATGGACGTTGGAGTAAGGGAGATGGGAGTTATCCTAGAAAATATACATAAGTATTCCATTTTATTTACTCTTTTTATAATAATCCAAGTTGTCTTTTTTTGTATGCTATCATTATCAATCCTTAGCATTGCTCTCTGTGGTCATTTGTTTGGGCTAACTTGCATACAGAACATACAGCTAAAGTGTTAGAGTATTTAAATTTTAAAATGATTCCTTGATTGTTGGTAGTAGCCTAGAGGATTAATGTCATCTGAGTATGGTGGCCTAGCTAAGTTTGTAATGTTTACACAAAACCTTCCAATTTAAAGCTCAAAGCAAAGCTGTTTGCCTGGAATGTTTGTTTCAGCTTACCGATTTTGAATGCACCTCTGATTTGTGTCTTAATATTGGAAATATGCTTCAAGGCACACAATGTAAATGGAGCCAGTGTTCATCATAGAGCTAATAAAAGATGAGAATGACCACTGACAGTTCTTCCTTTTTCCCTTCCAGTTACGGAAATCCTATTGCTTTTCAAATCAGGCACTGTAACTATCATCATAACAGTGTCAAAAACAAGATGTGCTTGACCAGACATGAATCATCCAGACACAAGTTCTTACACTTTGCTTAATCATTAGAAAATCATACTTAATCTTATTTGACTGTAGAATAAATCAACATACAAGTCATCAGTAGGCTATAGGTCTGGTTTTGCTATTACAGAGTGCCTGTTTCTAGTCATCCTGAACTTCTTTGGATGTTTACCACAGGATAACTCAAAGCAGATCCACTGTTCCATGGCTAATTAACTTTTTTTTCTCCCTTTTATTTTTATTTTTTTATCTTATTGTGAACTCTGCAAGATTTCACATAACAATTGCTCTATTCCCATGTTCTTCCATAGTGTGTGAAATTCTCTTGGTCAGTTCAATAGTAATCCAAAAAAAAAAGGAGAATATTTTAGCCTCACTGATCGATGAAGCTTAAACTCTCAGCAGTCTAGATATTGTTCACAGAAACATTGGATAATTGTAAACGCTTGAAACAGCATGACCGGAGAAAGGGCTATTGAGAAGAACTGAAAGCTATATGAGATGCTGTTCTGGCTAAATAGCCCTGCAAACAAATGTCCTTGTCCAAAAAAGAACGTGTGTAGAAAGCATATTGTGACAATCTATATAGTGTTAAAAAGTCTCTGAATCAATATTGCAGATGCATCCTGGAAAACAGTGAGAACCCAGAGAACTTTTTCTCAGAGTTCATTTCAAAACTTAGCCAATTATTATCTGCTTTATATATAAATTTGATGATTAAAACAAACGTGTTTATTTTTTTCTAAATTCATTTTATTATTTAATATCAGATACTCTATTTTATGGCAACTGTTATGGCACTGTTGCCACTCTTGCCTCACAGCAAGAAGGTTCCGGGTTTGAACCTGTCAGTTGACTTTGCATGTTCTCCCTGTGCTTGTGGGGGTTTCCTTCGGGTGCTCGGGTTTCCTCCAGCAGTCCAAAGATATGCTGGTTAGACTAACTGGCTTCTCTAAATTGCCCATAGGTGTGAATGTAAGTGTGGATGGCTGTCTGTCTCTCTGTATTAGCCCCATGCAGGGTGTACCCCGCCTCGCCCAACGCATCCACATGAACCCCACATAGAAGTGGGAATAAAGATTTGCATAAGAAGAAGAAGAAGAAGACTCTGATATTATTTTAATAGGAAAATTAAAATAAAGATAATATAAGCAATAAAGCACAACAGGGTGTGCTGTTATGGGAAAATAATCATGGCAGGGTGGTGTGATGCAGCCACTGTCACCCCGATGTTGATTGTTTCCTATAACTGCACAATATGTTCTATTCCTTTTATAACCACAACATTTTGAGTATGTTTTTTATTAATTAAAGAATGAAACATTGTACATTGTAACTGTTTATTGTTACATTTAATATTGTTGAATGTCCTCGATACAAGTTTGAAATACAGCCACCACTATTGTCAGAGCTGCTATTATAGACATTAAATCATACACTTCTGACCAGTCAGATTTAAGAATTGAAAGATTTTGTTGTATCATAACTCATGGTGCATAGCTTAGTCCCTGGTGGTGACTATATACTAAAAAGATGATGTGATGTAAAGATAATTTCTAAAATACATTGCCTACCTTTTCTTAAATATAACAATTTTCATTACAAATTATGTTATTGACAACAACTTGAGTGAAAAGTAGTCTATTGAAATGTTTACACGAGTTTCAGAGTATTGTAGTATTCGGTACGTCCTTAATTCTTTAATAACAGTGTGTACTCGGGCTGGCATGGACTCCAAAACGTTTGTACAAAACCTTATGATCCATTTTAGATCAGATCCATCAGAGTGCAGTCTGAACACAGGCTTCAATAGAAGGGATAAGACACAAGGAAAATCTGACCTTTCGTTCAAAGCAGATAACATGGTCAATATCCCACAAAAGCTTACATTTAAATAGGGACCTAGAAACAGTGCAAAATCTTAATTGTTTAATATTCATGATATTAAACGTTTTGTTATCCTTAAACCTTTTCTCAATTTTTCTCTAAAAAAAAGGGTCACACATTTTCATTGTGGTCTCAGACCCCAATGTATATTCATTTATTCATTCTTTTTTTCCACTAGTATTGAGCGGTTCAGAGAAAATAGTTGACAACCACATTTTTGGACACAATAATTAATGATTTGGAAATATACTGGCATCTCTAACAGGATCCTATGCTAGCATGGCTAAACCACTTATTACCTGCTGACAGATAACTGAGATCTGGTTAAATACTAATCTACAGCTTAATTGAAACAGAAAGGGTTCCTTCTCTACACGTACTTCCCTTTTCTTTTCTTGCATATTGTCTGTGTGTATAAAGATGTCAGTGATTGTTCTTCTAGAAGAGAACGTTAGAGATATAGCATGTCAATTGTCAATTATGGATGCTGAAAGAGCAGCTTACAAGACGCCGCCAAGGAACCACTTCAGGGCAAAGGGAGTACGCATCCTTGTAGACATGCACAGGAAACAAAGCATTGTCAGAGCTATTAAAACGCTGTGATAGATGAGGTGAAGCTTGACAGCACGTAATATCATTGTCAATACATCAACAGCTTGATCTGGCTTTGTGTGCCAGAGGGTGTCTTGTAGCTCTAAAACAAGGCTTTTAAAGAGTAGCATCACTGAGTTGTCGAGCAGAGAATGGGCTCGCCATGAGAGCGCCCATTTAAATGCCAGGAAGACAAGAACACTGCATCATTCACCAGAGCTTGAGACAGCATAACCTAATGGTTTGGCAGGGAAAACGTAGCACAGACATGGAAATCCTTACCCTGAACCCGGACCACACAGGCTTGGATGGGCCTGAAGCAGGTACATGAACAATCAGGCAGAATAATGGGCCTCTTTTGTGAAGCTTGACCCTGTATTTATCATAGTCTACTGCACTTTTTATCCCATCCCACTCATGTCTCCTTGATCTTTGAGTTTTCCATTGTTGTCCGTAGAGGTGGTTTCAGAGCTCATATTCTGGTCTGGAGCAATAATAAAGAAAGTCCTCACACCAGCAAGTGCTGAATATGACCTTATAATCTTAGGAAATCTAAGTCATTATAATCTCAGTCATTTTGATTGCTTTAGGAAAGTGAGTCTTTGCTCCAATGCTTCTGTTCCAGCAAACCCAAGTTTCACAAATACACACACTATATCCAAAATCTGACATATTCACTATATAGTCAGTATCTTTGGAATCTTTTTTAATCATAGCAGAGAATATTTCAATTCACTAATTCACTCTTTCAATTCCACAATGTGCTGTAATATGTAGTATATAAATTGTGTACTTTAACTGCCACAAAATACCCAGAATGTAATGTTCACTGAAGAATACAGATTGGATAGCAATGTTACCGAATGTTCAGACCAAATGAAACAAGAGCATTAAAGTTCGCTGTGGCTGCACTGCCAACGATGCTGGCAAAAAAAACTAATATTGATATCTTTGATAGTTAGACTTTACTGTCCTTGAAAAAGGTAGTGGATAGTCAGTTAGCTGGCCATCCAACCATTGTGTAGGTAGCAACTTAGCTAATGTAATATGTGTGTTTTTGTGATAGGACGTGACAACTGCCACAGTGAGTGATGAGCAAGCATGTCTAATTTACTGTTTACGTTAAGCATGTAATTAATAATTACCATGTTCTATGTAGTGCTCTCAATTTTTCAATGCATAGAATGTATGCTGAAAAAAATGCGAGTCATGATCTTCATTCTCTTTCTTTCACTCCAGATTCTAGATTTAGCAGAAGCAGCAGCTGGCCCTCGCCCCTGCTCCATCTCCTTCCAGCGTCCGGGCATGATGTATCACTTTAAGGTCTTACTAAATATAGCTCACCTGCAGTGGCCCTTCTTGTTGCTGTGTCTTTTCTCCTCCTGTATCACACCTTTCGGTGTTTCTGTTTCTCTTGAGTCCCCGGAGAAGCAAATGAGGACGGGAACAGGGTTGTCAGCTCATTTGTCAAGGAAGAGGCAGCGTGCCGCTGATTATCTAGGACGATTTTTCAGGATCTCAACATCAGGGTGGCCAAACATCCTACACAAGCCTGGCCTCCAGGGGGTGCTGCTGATGACCAGCACTGATAGTGGGTATTGTGGTACACTGGCAAGGAGAACCAAGATATTCATTTTACTCACATTTTAATTATGCAATCAATATGTTTCATTCAGTATAACCCATGAATTATAGGCAAAAGGCCTGGAAAATCGAACCAGCATTCCAAATCTTTGTGTTAAAAAATATAAGACCTAAAATTCAACCTTCCAAGGCATGTATCGGTTTCCTCTAATCCTGAAACTAGCATAAACAGAATGCTACAACAAAATACCTAAAAGTGGATGCTGTAATGTCTGTGATGTCAGCAACTAGATGATTAGAGAGTCAGAGAGAGTCAGAGTTAAAGTTTCCTAAACACAGCATGCAAATCACACTATGCAAAAACACACAATATCAAACTATTCAAATACATAATGGTTCATGACAGGAATCCAGTCGTAGCTCTATTTTTATCTGGTTTAAATTCAAATGAATTAGTATACAAAAAAAAAAAAAATTGAACAGTTTTGGAAATGACTCTCATGGAGATTGGGAACCAAATTCCCTCCAGTGACTGAAATTTAAAATCTCAACTATTATGATGTTTTTAATTAATTTTACAAAATTAATTTAATTGATGTAAACTAGTTATCTGCTAACATGACTTCACATTAGCTTGTA
The DNA here is from genome assembly GCA_030068025.1 of Parauchenoglanis punctatus. Lineage (NCBI taxonomy): Eukaryota > Metazoa > Chordata > Actinopteri > Siluriformes > Auchenoglanididae > Parauchenoglanis > Parauchenoglanis punctatus. The sequence continues at coordinate 7,872,038 of JAQQZU010000037.1, read as the reverse complement.
CTGTGCCCTCTCCGAGTGAATTCAACACAACAAAATTGCATTAAATATCTGTGGAATAAATGACTTTAAGAAGCCAAAAAAAACTTTTGCAATTACATTTGCCAGTTTGGTGAAAGATAATTAAATCAATATAGTTACATATGGCCCTGCATTGAAGCTGCTGTCTTGCTCTCATTCTCTACTTGCTGCACATTCAGACAGGTGCTTTTTGAGGTATGCAGGAGACAGCTCAGCCTCCACACACACACACACACACACACACACACACACAGACACACACACTCCTGTCACTGCTGTGATGGGTATTGTGCTTTGTGGAGTGGAAAAAACTGAGTGAGGAAAGTGAATAGTAGGGACAATATTCTCAGTAGAGGGTCTGCAGGATCCAGTGAAATGATGTGTCATCATCAAAATGACACAATAGCCTAAAAAATTGCCACCAGGTTCTGCGGTGCCACCTGTCCTGCCCTGGAGCCTCCCGGTAGCAGATGTCTAGAAGACATGGAGCACAACTGAACCCTTCCAGTTCCTCCTGCGTGACAAGACGTTAATGAAGCCAGCCGGATTCGATGCTCCTTCTCCCAGCAAACTCATTATGAGGCCTGTCAAATCTTATGAGGCTACAATTTACTGAGAAGAAAATTAACTCCCCAGGTCCCCAGGTCAAAGCTCACAGCTGACACTTTAATAAACTGTAATTAGGGTGACCAACTATTCCGTGGTACCAAAGTAGGGTTCATGCAAATATATTTTGCTTAGACTAAACATTTTGCAATTGAAACCTTTCTTTTTACATATGCCAGACAGCATATGAACTTTCTTTAGCTGCAGCAGAAGACTAGTGCTATTCTCAAAAGAACTTGATGTGAACGCCCTCATGAAGCTGGTTAAGAAGATTGCAAGAGTGTGCAAAGCTAATCAGGAATGCTGTGAAGAATTTAAAATAAGTAAATAAATTTTTTTTTCATAACTTTAACACAAGTTTTATTTCATACAGTTCATGGCTTCATTACTATCCTAAAATAGTATAAAACAGTACAAATGAAGAAATTCTTCTATTAGCATGTGTGCAATTAAACAATTATGGGTTCTCTAGATATTCTGAAAGAACAATACAGATAGTTACCATTGCACTTTACATGAACCTGACCTTCACTTCTACCAGCATGCATTGCTGTTAAGATCACACCACTCTGTACCTGAAAGCCAGGAAATGCATTTAATGTAAATGCACTTATATTTCAAGACCTAAAAGATATTCACACTCCCTATTTTCTCTCTCTGTGCCAAACACAGATAGTAAACAGCCAATTGTCTGCGTTCCTGGCAGTCAACTGTATTCTTCATGGGTATGTATGCCAGAGGTTGGATAAGCCTCCTATGCTAACAATGATCTGTATTCTCAGTGATATCAGGGCAAGGATTCAGATGTGATGTGATCGAGAGTAATTCCTCAGCATTGCGGACCACATAGGAAAAGATCAGACTGAGCCATAACTGAGAGCCTGATAAAAGGTTTCTTTCCCTTCGGCACCAGAAAATGATCTTCATCTAACATAGACAAATATCTAAGCCAGACGAGAGAAGAACCAGTTTATTACAACTCTGTCATAAAGCACAGTCACGATACTCAGAGTCAGTGTGAAGGACAAAAATATAAGTGAACATTTTCATGCAATATAAAGCAATACTAAAAACAAAAGTGATTTCATTACTTTGATATGTACGGATTAAAACATAATAGGGTTTGCAGTTATAAGAAAACGGGGTGGTGTGACTTGGACCGAAACTGTTTTATTCCACTTATACCACAGCAATTTGCAATTAATTAAAAAATTAATCAGCAGTGATTAAAATATTTAATATCTCAATCAATGACACATAATACTTTTAACCATTCGTTGTTACATATTATGTTGCAGAATGTCCATGAGACAATTAAGTTCCTGTTATCACATTATACTATTGCACCTATAAACTGGTCCCCTCACCAGCCTCTCTTTTCTCTTTCTCTTGAGATTAATAAAGAAAAAATGCAGTTTGTCATGTTATTGAGAATCCAGAAAGCACAAAGTCTTCTGTCCTTTGTATCCTGTGGTGGAAAACCAGAGAAAGAGGTCATAAATGTTAAATAAATTAAATAAATCTATATCTTCTAATATAAAACTTCATCAAAACAATATACATTTTTCCTTTGTTAAAAACAACATAAAAAATTTATTATTAGTCTTTGACTACTAGATTAGATTACTAGTCTGTATATCATCTACCATAAAAGTCCAATTGAATGAGATGATCCTATAATAACAACAATGCAACCTGTACAACCAATATTCCTCACATATGAGGCAATGGACCAACCTATATCTACTACAAACACTAAGTTATTAAATACTAGAAGTGTCCATCCATCCATCCATCCATTATCTATACCGCTTTATCCATCTGGGTCACGGGAAAGCTGGAGCCAATCCCAGCAGTCGTCTCAGGCAAGAGGCGGGGTACACCCTGGGCAGGTCGCCAGTCCACCACAGGGCCAACACAGACAAACAACTACACACATTCGTTCGCATTCACACCTATGGGCAATTTAGAGTAGCCAGTTAATCTGCAAGAGTAGCAACCTAATCTGCATGTCTTTGGACTGTGGGAGGAAACCCACGCAGGCACAGGGAGAACATGCAAACTCCGCACAGAAAAGCACCCTGGGTGACCCGGGGATCGAACCCAGGAGCTTCTTGCTGTGAGGCGACAGTGCTAACCACCGCACCACCGTGCCGCCTACTAGAAGTGTAGATTCATAATTAAGTGAGTGTAATAAACATACAGTATTTGTCAACAGCATAGACCCTGTTTACATGGTTTTATAATGCATATTGGGAGATAAAGTTACCCTTAACAGCCACCATAACATACTAACGCATTCTTCTCAGTTTACACACCAGGAAGAGAAGATAACTCAGTTCTTTATCTGGAACTTCTAAGTCCTCAAAATGTCACAAGAAAAGAAATAATATAACCATCACCTGCACTTATTTTTAGTAGATCTGCTATCTGTTGCAGTGTTCTTCACTGGATGCAGGTGTAGTTCCTCCAGCTGAGTCCCTGTAGTGCTGCAGAAGCTACAAGGATAAGGGGTTTTGTCACTGCGAGGCAGACTGCATGCCTCCTGACCTCCATTAATGTCTAAAGCACCTTAAGAAGCTGGAGAAAGAAATCCATAAACCTCTCTAAGGCTAATGCCAAGTCCTAGGCAGCCATTAAGTCCATCCGAATCTACATTACCTCAGAAAGCTATCAGAATGGTAACTTTCCAAAAATGGTGTAATTCTGGATGACCTGGAGCTGAGAAATGCTCAATATGCTTTCTGAAATGAGTCACAAATAAGGCAATATCAGTTAGCCCGAAATAAATCACTTAGGATATGACTATTATGCTTCGCAGTTATCGATGAAACTGAATTTATGAATTTCATCTTTATTGTAAATGGAAAAAGCTTCAAAATTACACCATTGGTCTTATTTGTCTTATTACTAACCTATTCACAAGGTATAATGCTCAGAATTACAATCATATGTGATGTCCTATGGAAACCTGTCAGATTTAGTTGTGAATGCATTCTGTTAAACATCCAAAGATGCCCAAGAAAAAAAAGGGTTTTCACCCTATAACATTATTTAACATGTCTATATCACAAAACCATAAATAAATTGCAACATAGAATGTTTTTATTTACTTTCTAATCTTGTATAGGCTATCTTTACAAAGATGGGTAAGGAGACAGTGAACGCCATGCTTCGATCAAGCTGCTGGATGGCTGCTAGCTGTAGCGAAAACAACAATCACAGTATCATCAAAACATATATAAGCTCTTATACACTCTGCAGACAAAGTTTTAATAACCTAATATTACTTGAAAACAACTACTAATTTGCATGTAATGTTCATGTAATTTAAGATACATGCTAAAGAGAAATATATTTCAATTCAGGCAAGGCTGTAATGTTCTGTACTTCATACAATAGATAAAGGCAAAATTGCATTATGTGAAGTGTTTTCCCAGCCTGACAATACAAGTCTTTATGCAGATGTAATTTGCCACTATACAGCCAGTGAGTAGATAATTTAGTTGGCTGTAAGCATTTGTTCGTGTTTGAGCTAAGTTGCTATTTTTGTATATATAAAAAAAATTAAAGCATCTGTGCTGACTTGAGAAAATAGTGGAATATATTCAATCTAACTTCAGTCCAAAATTGATTTTGTGATTCTATGTGCCAAACTCTGCGTCTGTGCAGATGCAAGAGTAAAGTGGTATTTTCCTGAAATTAATTGAAGCCTTAAAATCCTGTCTCATTTTCTTCAACCTGATTTTCACCTCCTAACTAAACACAACTGACTTGATTTTATTTGCAACAAGTAAGAAAAAAAAAAACACTCAGTTGCGCCTACAGACATTGAATCAGATAGTTGAGATATCATTAGGCGTGGAACAACATACGAGGTACAAAATCAATAAAATGTCTAATTAAGCTACATAAATGCCAAGATTGATAAATCGATTGACATCATAGAGATAAGGAGGTACAGATAAGGTTCTGTTCAGTGTTGCCAGCTTGGATTGCAAGGCAAGAAAAGAAGAAATGTATGGAGATTGAGACCACATTGGAACATAGGTGGAAGAGCTCAGTAAATGAATCCTGAGCATACTCTGCCCAGGACTCTAACACACTTTTTCTTTTCAGTGCAGGAATAAACAAAGATGGGCAGGAGTATGTGTTGTGTTTGTGCACAGGCACAGGCCCAAGTACAGCACCACCTGCTTCCTGAAACAACAACAGACAAATCTGAATCCAAAAGATGTACTCATGAAACAAGACAATCACCAGAAACCTTTGTGGAAAACAATGACTAAAAATAATTAGTAAGTAGAAAATTATTTAGAAAGAAAACCCCAACAGTAGTAGCTTTAAAAATACTTGGCAAACTAGACACTGTGTAAAATAATGAAAAACAACCTTGTTTTGAAGTTTCAAAGCAAATCTACTTAAGCTGGCTGCGTTATCAGGTCTGTATCTCTAGACTCTAAATCAAACTAATCATCACCGAAAGGCTGTCACCCTGGTCGAACATCGAACCTCTCTGTTATCTTCCCTCTCCAGATCTCCCTCTTGCTGCACCATGCCACATACAAACATTTCAACATACACCAACCCCAGGTAAATGATCAGGATGTCAAACATAATAAAATCTAGAATTCAGATTGCAAATACTGGCCTCCTGTGATGTTTCTGACACTTCTGTGGATCAGTTTATTTCTCCATCCTGCTCATCCATCAAAATAACCATCTTCCTTCTGAACACAGCCATTAATCATGCTCCAGGTCTTCAAGAAACTCCAGGCTGTCTTTCAGCTCACCTATTCAGAAAGATCTGCACCGTCTACCTCCATGCTTGGCGATTAACACAATAACAGTATTTATATCTGGAGC
>JAQQZU010000037.1:7842860-7865310 GCA_030068025.1 Parauchenoglanis punctatus | reverse complement strand
ATATTTATAATACAGATTTGGCAGTTACTCAACAAAACTTACATCACCTTACTCATAAATGGTTATATCCATACTCCATTTATATGTCAAGGGAATAACTGAAATAAATGTGTTTGAAAATCAGCAAGACAACATGCTCCTGAACAACACAACCAACACAAGAAAACAACCCTTAAAACATGACTTTTCAAAGTTCTTTATCCACTCAAATATCTGCTTAATGTCTATGTGGGCACAGCACAAAAGTGCTATTTCTTATACAAGCAGGATTGCTGTGATAGATGGGACTATCACAGTGAGACATACTGACACTAATGGTTTGTGTCTGCCAGACTATTGTGACTGGGTTTGGGAAGAGTATTACAAGCCGCAGGGCAAGATTTGTCCAGCCTTAAATGAAGGGCAATCTTTAATTCATTCATTCATCTTCAGTAAACAGTTGGAAAAGCTTAAACCATGTTTTTTTTCCCCAATCTTCAGCTGTCCAGTTTCAGTGAGTCTGTGTCCACAATAGTCACAGATTCTCATTCTTGGCTGAAAGAATGGAATCCAATGTGGTCTTCTGCTGTTGAAGCCCATCTGTCTGAAAGTTTGAAGTGTTATGTGTTCTGAGATGCTTTCCTGCTCACCATGGTCGTAATGAAATTTTATTTGAGTTACTGTAGCTTTCCTGTCAACCTGAACCAGTCTGGACATTCTCCTCTGACCTTTCTCATCAACAAGGCATTTGTGCCTTCAGAGCTGTCACTTGCTGGATGCAATTTTGTTTTTCACCATTGTGTGCAAACTCTAGAAGCTGTTGTTCATAAAAATCCCAGAGGATCCCAGAGAGAACTAACAGCCATGGCACAGTCACTGAGATCACAGTTTTCCTTGTACTGATGTTTGGTGTGAATGTTAATTGTAGCTCTGGATTTTATTTTATGCATCGTACTGCTGCCGTATAATTGGCTGATCACGAATGAACAGGTTTACAGGTGTTCCTCTTAAAGTGGCCAGTGGGTGTGTATGTGCACTGTCCATGTCTTTCATAATGCACAGAAAAATTCAAGAGTTTCTATTTTGGATGATTATTGTCTGAAAGCTTGAGTATTCCAAATGTCGCCTCATTTCTGGAGAGCATTACACTAAGGCCACTTCAATAATGGAAGAGCCTCACACTGTGTAAAAGCCAGATTATTTTTCTAAAGTGCATCCTACTTCCATTGGCAAGAGTGAACAAGGTGTGTGCCTGTGGTTTTGGCTCTGTGTCAGAATAATGACAGCACATGAAGAGTGCAGGACTTATCTAACTGTTCCTTATTCTCTTCCTAATGAGATGAAGATTAAAGATGATAGGGTTCACTACGCAAACAGCTGGCAGCGTATCTGCATACAGTCACATCAATTTGCATATATCCCATGCATGAAATGAAACCTTAGCTGATAAGCAAAGGAAATCATAATTAGAAAAAGAGAAGCCTGCGGGTTTGAGTAGCTCAGAGATGGGAGCTGAATCTAATTCTGATGGAATAGCATGTGCAAGAAACATCAGTCCAAATCCCAGTTTAATATGGATGATGCTTGCAAAAAAATAAATGCAATAAAAATGTTGTTTTCTCGCTGTTAATTACGTTTACACAAAAACAGCAACAATACAACTGCACTCAGAAGTAGTGTTTTATTTGGCAGACAGGAAATGCACAATATTTATTGCTCAGGATAAGCGCTGTCTGTAATAAAGCTGTGCTCTCTGTGGATTAATGCTGCTTTCCTCATGAACCAGAGTTAGAACTTCTCATGAACACACAATTCATACAAAAATATCTCAAAGCCTCAGTGTTTTTCTGATCTGGACACTATTGTAAGGACATTACAATACACCACTACTGGACACTGTTATGAGTGCTTATAAAAATATAAATACTTTGTGCATAGTAAAGCCCACATATGAATTTGGTTTTTCCACTTAGTTGAAAAATAAGGAACTGCACAGAAAATCTTAAATAAAATTGCTATGTTTAGATACACTGCATATCTTGCATATAATATAAGATTATTCATTCATTCATATTCAATAACCTTTTTGTCATTCATTCATGCATCTACAGTGAGTGAGGAGTTGGAAAAGGAAATAAATGCTATTTTCTCTCTTAACCAAAACCTACAAAATCTGACTCAAGGCTATTTGTATTTTCTAGGCATTCAAGTTAAAGAGCATTTTATGATTCTTTAATGGTGCCCTGTGATGGACTGGACATGTGGTGGGAAAGGGACACCAGTCAATGGCAGGGCATCATTTGAGCAATTAAAAATTAAGGATCTCACTCAGGAACCCAGTAGCAGCAGTGCTGGGATTTGAACTAACAACAATCTGATCAATAACTCAAGGTGTTAATCACTGAACAGCCACTTCCACCATGAGTGCACTCATGTGAAACTCCACACTGACAGAAACACAGAATCGAACCAGGGATCCTAAAGGTGTGAGGCTGCTGGTGTGCCAAAATGCTGCCTTTTCTTCCGAACAATAATTTTCAAATAGACTTTCTTCTTACAAGACAATTTCATGGGGGAAAATAAGCAAGTAATATTGCATGTCAAAGTCTTAATGTTGAATTTGTTGGGCAGTGAGAGCCGAGTGGATAAGCTTCTGTGCTGCTGACCAGAAAGTTTAAATCCCAGAACAGCCTCAGGTGGACCCTCAGGCAAGACCTCTTGTCCCTCAACTGTGCAACTGATATTTGCTTGGTTTGTGTTTTGTTTCAGTTGTAAATCACTCTGGATAAATAATAAATGTGAACTGGTTGTCTGAAATCATATAGTCATATATCCTAAAAACAAGCCAAAGCTGAGCCACTACACTATTACAGTTTTTATTTTTTCAATCAAATTATACAGACATCATGGAGATCCTCATATATCTTGAACAAAATGAGACATTTGCTTTAAAACCATGAACTCTCTCCTCAAACGGTAATATTCTCTTCAAAATCTCACACACCAATTTTCAAATGAATTAGTATGACAAACCATGGTTTCCACAATGTCCTGAATAAGTGAGAACACGGCAGTCAGAATGTGTGTTACTGTCACCTCTGTACACATCAATTACAGAAAATTGCACAGAACTGTAATAAATTATAGTTTTTTCACTTGATGTGACATATTTCTTCAAAAGTGTTAAAGCTCTCAAAACAGCCTTCAAAACACACTTTTAATTGTGGGGAACTGTGCAATTCCACTGCAATATGAAACACTGCTTAGAATAAACCCTAACAGTATGGACCTGTCATTTTTTGATTAAATAACACATTTAGCTATAATTACACATGTCCACTAAACGCAAAATCTAGCTATCAGATATTTCCACATCTGTATTGTATCAGTTCCCCCTCCACACATACACACACACACACACACACACACACACACACACACACACACAAAGACACATGCACATTGACCTCCAATTAATTTCTATGGGCATAACACTAACTCCAACTATGACAGCCCTAACCCTTACCCAAACCATAAGTAACCAAATAAAATATAAGATTTTTGTCTATTTCCATTGATTTGATTGTATTCACAGATTTTTGTAAAATCTAGGTTTTTCTTTTTGGTTGAAATAAATAACAGGTTTTTATCACATTGTGGGGACATTTTGTAATCAATGCACACAATGTAATATAAACATGGTCAACATGGTCATGGTTTGTAAACAGAGAGAACTACAATGACAATGACAGTTTTGTCCCAGCCACTGTGGAAAAACAACAGGTGAGTTTTGGATATTAAGACTCATATGTCATAGTGCCACAAGAATATTAGCAATCATGAAAAACTGTATTTTTGTTCTGTTGCAGCACATAGGTTTCTAGTATTTGGAAGAAGATGTAAGCCCTATTTGCTCTCTTAGAGAAAAAGGACACAATCTGAAATCAAAAAATGGCTTTTCATACTGTCAGGGAGTCAGACTTCTCATTCTAGCTTATGCCTCGTTTCCATATAGCTAAGGCACTAAATGTCAATCCTTTGACATTTTTCTGATGTGAGATGTGAGAGAATAAAAGTGAGGGAAAGAGTGAGTTGCTCTAATTCTGTCCCCTGTGTAAATGTATAAAGAAAATACACTTTTGTATTCTCATGGCACGAACAAATGCCATTTACTTTACTGCTCACATATGTCCCGATGCAGAGGTAGAGATTCTTAGGGGCTGGATAAGCCCTTCCTGATTTCAGTGCAGGCTTTAAAAAAGTCATCTTGGCTATGTTTGTATGAGTTATGAAACAGGCTGGAGTCTACAGAGATCGAAGTGAGGCTCAAATAGCTGCAGTGAACTGTGCACAAACATAAACCCTTGGATTCCTGTATCCACAAAAGCATAGATTTTATCCAGCTTGGACAAAATAACGTGCATACACATTCATAAAAACCATACAGCATATCAGCTCTACACAATAGCAAAACAATTAAAATGATCTAGCAAACTGGAGTCTCTCAAACCCACTCACGCATACACATACACAGCATAACTCACCTTGAAACACCTGCTCTGGCTATCTTTCTGCACAGCAGGACTGATGGATATGAAGAAGAGGCCTAATGACCACGCTTCTGTTATGCCTTACTCGATGGTCCGGTGCATCCTTCTGTTCCCGCAGAGATGCAGATTAGTCACACACAGTGGACCCCTGATGCTCAGTGCAGTCAGACTGAACATGTCCTGGGTAACTGGGAAGAAGCTGTTTCACACATACACAGCTGGACACATATTAGAGGTCAATGGTTCCACTGCCAAAGATCACTGTTCTACCTCTCCACTGTGCTCCGTAGCTTTCCATCTTCACTGACTAGCAGAGCGGGACAGACAATGACGGAGAAGTAAAAAACCCCACCGTGTAATAGGCAATTCTTCCCATGTAAGAATTCAATTAAATCTGACCTAACGGACAAACACCGTTACGTACAAAAATGTACAAAAATCACATAAATTTCATGTTACTGTATATTTTTGTCAGGAATATATTGTATTACATATAGGAAAAGACAATGAAGGTGCATTTCACCATATTGTGTTCTAAAAGTTCACATTTGAATTCAACAAATGAGTATGTGGCATGATGTTTATAGTATGCCATCACTTGAAAATAACACAACATGCCATATCTGCTGAATAAGAAAACATGAAAACATGCTGAAAAATAAAAACACATCTTACATGTGAAAATGTAATGTCAGAAAGATTATTCATGTAAAATATTACATGTAGAAAAAATAAAAACATCTGTACTACGTTTGGAAACATTAACATACAAAAATAATTGAATTATTTTGGAAAAATCACACGCAGAAAAATTCAAAACAGGTGCTACATGTGGAAACATTAACGTGAAAGTAAATGAATCATGAAAAAATGAGGAAAGAAGCAAATAAATAAGTAAATAACGTGAAGCATCTAAATTTGATGCTATTTGATTAGCCATTTGATTATTCACATATTATATTTGTGTGACTTCCTGTAAGGCATTTGTCTTTCATTGCACCAGATCACTTTAATGCATTTATCTTAGCTATGCTTTAAACAAGGGATGTGTCAATTATGGCAGCTTTCTTTAAACAACTTTCTTTTTACTGTATGAACCCATTTCACACATGCAAAAAAAAAATAGCAAAGAGAAGCTTTTTCAGACACACACAACACACACACAACCAGACTTTTCTGCAAACATGACAGGAGATAAAAGTCTTCCAGTTGTGTTCCAGTGAAAAAAGTTCCTCAAAGTGCTTTACATGTCACATTATTAAAAGTGTAAGGAACACACTGCTAATGAGCCTAGAAGGAGATTTTGGGTTTCTTTTGCATCTGTTTCATTGTATGCTCATTAAATAGTCAAGGCACAAATTTTGGAGAAATAACAATTCCATAGCTGACTATTTCTCTAATTAGTCCATGAGAAAATGCAATGCAAAAACATATTAAAAATGATTTGTGGGAAACAATTAACTAGGTAAACCGCCAGGAATATAGTTTAAATAATAAATGTGCAAAAGCACCCACTCACCCACATCCGAGGTCTAATATACAATAACAAAAAGTTTATGAATCACTTCTTACTGGCTAAATTACTTGCACGCCTCCATGAACCAATAATGTACTTTAAACTGTTATTATCCACCAATATGGCTGCACTGAGGACTCTTCTCAGCATACTACATAAACTGCATAATTACAAAACTTCATGTTCTTCATCCCTTCAAAATAGGGGGCGAGAGAATTCACCCCAGACAGAATGCCAATCCATCACAGGACAGCATTCACAGACACGTTCATACACTTATTCACTTATTCTAGGGCAATTTAGTGTATCCAGTCCACTTACATGCATGTTTTGAGACAGTGGGAGAAAGCTGGAAAGAGGAAACCCATGAAAACACAGGGAGAACATGCAAAACTCCATGCACACAGTAACCCAAGCTCACTATGAAACCCTGGACCCTGGAGCATGCAATTCTAGAGGAAGCGGGTGACAATGCTACCTGCTGAACCACCATGCTACCAATACTTACAAATAGCAAACATTTAACATCCACAGACTGAGTGCGTGCCATGCATAGCAGTTTAATCACACCGTTTTTAACTGTCAATCATCCAATCAGGATCCCGTGACTGACAGCTCAGTGGTATTCTTCAGGTTCCACAGCTGGCTACACTTAATTACCTTACAATTAACATGACTGGTAAGTATAGGCAGGCGTGTCTGATTTACTAATCTGCAGAAAAATAATCATAATTTTTGAATGCTATTCTGTTCAGTAATCCTTTAATAAAGAACTACTGGAATACTGAATTTAAATATGATATTAATAAATCCATCATGCTTTTAAATGTCATTTGAAGACTTAAGTCAGTAATGGTCGCATACTACATACTACTCTCGTACTACACATGACAAATGCTATTCAGCGCTGTTTCCAGACTTCTGTGGTTATATAATGTGTAAAGTATAGTAATGGCTTGGCGGTGCTATAAACAACCTGTCCTTTTCTTGTGCTTTTCAAAGCTGGAAAAAAGATTATAAGCACTGCTTTGAAATATGTAAAACAGGATGAATATGATCACTGTAATAATTTTAGCTCTGTGATATCACTTATCATGTTACATGATGTATTACATGGTGAGAATATGTTAAATAAAGGACTGCTGAGATTATGTATTCAATATTTGACCTATGCAAAAAGAGCACTGCAATAATATAATACAGAATCCTGGGCATAACTAATAAGTTTTATTCCAGCCAGTTGACTTTTCTGCAATTTCTTTTTAAAACTGTAACATATGTATTTTATTGTACATATTGAAGGACTGCATGGTGGTGCAGCAGGTAGAGTTGCTGCCTCACAGCCCCAGGATCAGGATCACCATTGTTGATACTAGTACTAGTCCCTACATCCCTGTTGGTTGCCTCTGGGTTCTCCAGGTTCCTTCCACATAACAAAAGAGTATGCCAGTAGCATGACTGGAGACTCTAAATTGTCCCTGGATGCAAACAAGTGTATGTGTAAGGCCAGAATATATTCCCACCTTGCACAGTGTTCCTGGGATAGGCATTGGAGCCACAGCATCCCTGAAAAGGATAAAACAGGTACGTGATCCCTTGCATTTAACAACTGGTAATATCCCCTTTAGCAGTTAGACTTCCAGTTCCACATATCCTGGGGGGGAAAGGCGTCAGACGCTGACAGGTGCAAGTAATCCACTCTTGTGTCAGACATGAAGAAAGTGTAAACAAGCCATATTGAACCATCCTGCACTTCCAACTGTCAGGATGCCCTTGAGCAAGATATTTTTGTAACAACCTGTATGCTCCAGGCCGCTTGTGTGCGAGTCACTTGTCCAGTTGTATCTCTGCAAATGAGGTAGACATAAAAAAAAATTCCTGTTCTATAATAGGATACTTCTACAGCATATTATATTGCTCAGGAGCAATTTGCTCAGCAACTGTAATAAAAGGCATATTGCAGGTCAAGTACGCTATATACTAAAATAATGTTTTAAGGATATTCACAGTACATACCACTTTAACAAATATCTAACTATAGCTTTCCTACTAGGCTTGCTACTAATAATAAAGCAAGAAAATGTCCATTATTCGTTCTCATTGCTTTTTTGAAAAAAAAACCCCAAAACAAAAGAAAAAAACAATAAACAGATAGGTGATAATTTTGTACCTGCACTGATGCAACTGCAATGAAAACATTTAGGCTGTGTGATCCTGTAAAACTGTTGTAAACTGTTGGTGCCTCTTATGCCACTCCTAGCATGTTCATAACATTATCATACTATATATACTAGATCACATTAAAACAATAAAAAACAGGAAATCAGGCTTAGAAAATGATGTGTTTTGAATCCAAGGGTGCCTACATTTTATTTCCATTTGCATTGTTAAGAGGTACCAATAACGCAGCTGTCCTAGGGCTGTGTGATATGGTGAAGCATATTGCACGGTGATAGAACAACATATATTGACAGATTTCCCTAGAATGTATATGTTGCAAAAGCCAATTTACAGTAGCCAGTTTACATTTACAAGGTTGGAGCTAGAAGCTACTTGCTTTCGCTTTCTTTTACAGATACTCAAAAAAAAGACTCTTTTACTGTCATTTGCCATTATATAAACTCTTGATTATTGCTGTTTATACACAATAGAGCACCCACTCGCATCTACGGGCAATTTAAAGTAGCCAGTTGATGTAATCTGTATGTCTTTGGGCTGTGGGAGGAAACCGGAGCACCCAGAGGAAACCCATACAGTCACGGGGAGAACATATAAACTCCACACAGAAAGCCCCAGTCAGCCAGCAGGTTCAAACCCAGAACCTTCTTCCTGTGAGGCAACAGTGCTAATCACTGCACCACCCCTACATACTAGTAAAGGCTTGAATTCCAAAAAAACATATTTCAGCATACAATCATGCAGCTAAATACAGAGTTAATTGAAGATGTAGACATGTTTGGTTATGCAGTGCTCTCTTGATATGCAGCAATTGCTCTGCATGGACTGAGTGGAGCAGAACAGTGTGGATTTTAGTCATACACTATGTAGTCTACTCAGAACACTATGCATCACTTGTCACTAACCTGCTGAATAATACAGGAATATGACGGGTGGGTGGAGGAGAGGACCGCTATAGGCTAGTCTAAAAATAACCTTCATGCTTTTGCTTTTTGACTTCAGTATTAACAGGATAATCTATGCACAAAGCATGTTTAATGATTGTTTTGTACTTATTTAAAAGCATGTGAGGGTAAAGACAATGAGAAGTCAGTCTTGCCATTCACTGAACATCGCAGACAGCAGAAATGATTTGCTATAAATAGCATCAGACAGCACAGCTTCAATCTTTCTCATCTAGATTAACTAATTGTGCCATTCAGATAGTGAGGTGGATTTGGGATTTAGGACTGAATAATTTCATGTTTGAAATGTTTCAACTTAGCTGTTTATTTATATTTATTAATTTTTATTTTTGGATGGAATTCAGATAAAGATACTTGTCATTCATTTTCATTGTTATTCCACCCCTATTCTCATCCTTTCTTTTCTTTCCCTTATATTAACAAATGCACAAACAACTGCAAGAAACGGAGTCATCCCAGACCAATTCTGTAATAAGCAATTTGTTTAAATTTTAAATGATTTTGAAGATCTGCCACTGTGCAGAGTTTAGTTTTGCCATAACTTTACACCACTGATCTAGCTGATCTTCAAAAGTACATGAATATTAAAGCCAGTTGGTGTTGGAACTAAGCTCTGCTAGATGGCAGACCATCAAGAAGATATGTGATGAAATATTTAGACAATATGTTGTTTGGGTGGAGGACATGTTCCATTACTTTCTTGGCATAAAATCCAGAAAACATAACTCCATCCCCATGTACAAATGTCAACAGATAGCCAATGGCCGTAATTAGCTATGATGAGATCCAGACCTGTTTACTTTCAGAAGTTTTGTTTTTAATCTCCCTTGGAGCCTATCTCCAGTTGTCAAATCCAATTTAGAAACAGTGACATCCTGATAATGTGTAGGCAGCATGTTCTCTACTATGTGGAAAAACCTTCCAAGACTAGCAGTGATGCCTGGTTCTCAACTGACCTCAGAGCAGCTGAGGAGGACTTTAGGTTTTTTCATGGTCTTAATCAACCAATATGTTTGTCTCTCCCAAATGCTATGCTACCAGACATTAACTTCTTGATGAGAGGTATGAGAACTATTATAGGCTAACACCTCACATATATTTGAGTTTATGAAGGAATATAAATAAATAAGAGTGTTTATGATGGCAATTGGTGCTTTGTAAAATGCAAAATACTTGCAACGTTGCAAGGCCAAATCAGCTTGCTACTTGCAATAAAATTAGCTGATGTACCCCACGTTAGCCACAGGATACATGGTATTTTTAATGCATGCTTTTACAGTAATCAGGCAGAAGAAGCAAAAGAGAAAAAGAGGATGAGCACATGTATGCAGAAAGAAAAAGAGAATGCATCATTCATTCATTCATACATATTCAGTAACTGCTTTATACTGGTCATGGTTTTGGTGGATCCAGAGCCTATCACATGGAATACATCCTAGCTGAGACATCAGTCTATCACAGAGCTTCATGCACACAGACACATCCACACAGTCTTTCACACCTAGGGGCAATTTAGCATAGTCAGTTTGCATGTTTTTGGGAGGTGGGAGGAAACTGGAGAACCCAGAGGAACCCAGGAGAACACAGCAAAACATGCAAAGCACCACATAGGCAGTACCCTGAGCTCTGGACCATATCAGGGACCCTCAACTGGTGAGTCAAGGCTACACCACCATACTCAACTCAATAAATTAACCAGTCTAACTTCAGTCAGCAGTTTATAGAAGTTAAGATGACATAAGATAAAATAACTTTATTGATCCCAAGGGGAAATTAAAGTGTCCCTGCAGCATACATAAAAGACAAGATACAAATACACATAGGAAATAAAATAAGAATAAAATAAAGAGTTAAATAAAATAAATATTGAAAATATTGAGACATTAAATAAAGCTTAAAAGTAAAAATATAAAAAAGTATGCATAGCATAGATATAAATAGCAAACCTATATACTGTAGTATGTATCATGTACATCTATAGATATGCTAAGGTGCAGTAAGTACAGTATATTGTGTTGTATTGTGTATATACAGTGTAATAGTTATGTATACAGTGTTATCCACAGATGGGATAGTTATCCACAGATTAGCTAGTTACAGTTGCCATATTGTGTCCAGTGCAGATAAAGCATAGATGTATAATGATGCACGGATTGCTAGAAGAATGGAAGTATAACAATATAGAAATTAGCAGTTGGTGTAGTATACATTCAGCATTGTGATATAGATTATAAAATGCTTAGTGGACCACACAAAATTTTTTATCTTAGTTACAACGCTGACATGCAGTAGCAGCACGGTAGCGCAGTGGGTAGCACTGTGGACACACAGCAAACAGGTTCGGGGTTTAAACCTGCCCGTCGACTGGGGCCTTTTTATGTGGAGTTTGCATGTTCTCCCTGTGCCTGCGTGGGTTTCCTCTGGGTGCTCCAGTTTCCTCCCACAGCCCAAAGACATGTGGATTAGGCTAATTAGCTACTCTAAACTGCCCAAAGGTATGAATGTGAGTATAAATGGCTGTCTGTCTCACTGTGTTAGCCGTGTGATAAAATGGCGACCTGCCCAGGGTGTACCCTGCCTCACCTAACCTTCCACATCAACCCCACATAGCAGTGGGAATAAAGATGCATTTGTGAAATGTATTCGGAGTATGGAGTATATGGGCTAATCTTGAGAAGCCTGACACAGTGCTGTTCTACATGAGATGTAAGATACTAGAAATGGGGATGGAGACTTCTGTTCTGGTCTGGGTATATGAGTGAAGTGTAACAGCTTAATGTCATCTGTGTATGAGCAACAGTGAACTCCACAGAGAGAAAGAGAGAGAGGAGAGAGAGAGATCTGTGTTTGTGTGTGTGTGTGTGTGTGTGTGTGTGTGTGTGTGATAGAGAGATTGAGAGATCTGTGATCTCTCTCTCTCTGCGTGTGTGTGCGCGTGTGTGTGCGTGTGTGTGTGTGAGAGAGAGAGAGAGAGAGAGAGATCTGTGATCTAGCTCTGTGTGTGTGTGTGTGTGTGTGTGTGTGTGTGTGTGAGAGAGAGAGAGAGAGAGAGAGAAAGAGAGAGAGAGAGAGAGAGAGAGAGAGAGACCGGCAATCTTCCTGTAGACTTATATTTATTACCATTTTGAACGTGCGCGCATGAACATATCAATGGAAATGACAGAAAACAGTTACTATGCTTTCCTACTGGCTGTAAAAAAGAGTGATGGAAGACATAATAAGTGAGGACAAGAAGAAACACATAAAGTGACAAAATAAATAAAGACAGTGAGGAAGACATATCAGACAGACAGGTAACACATAAAAACACAGACAGGTAGCCAGGACCAGGATTGAGACGGACAGGCAGGAACACAACAGACAGGTAGACAGGACTGGCAGTGAGACATAAACAGGCAGGTACAGACACAGAAAGTTAGACAGGACTGGGATTGATGCAGACGGACAGACAGACAGGTACCAAAACAGGCATAAACAGGATTGATACAGTGAAACAGACAAATAGTTCACGACACAGAGAGCAAGACAGGACCAGGATTAAGATAGAGAAAGAGACAGATAGGCAATGAACAAAACAGGTAGGCAGGACCAGGGATGACAGACAGACAGACAGATAAATAAATAAACAATCAGACAGATGGACAGATGAAGAGATAGACAGGTAAACAGACAGAGAGACAGATTCATTAAGAGACAGAAAGGTGAACAGGTAAACAGATTAACAGATGGATAGATGAACAGACAAGACTTCACAATGAACAAAGGAAAGCTCAGGGTGTATAGCCGCTCTCTTATTAAGGGAAAACAAAATACAGGTGCACACATTCAGGAAAACAAACCAATCACAGGGGAAGGGTAGAGACAGGACTACCACTGAAAACAACCCAAAATGAATACATGCTGCTGTGCTGCCATGGGAACCGTGATGCAATTCACAGAGAGGAAAACATAGCAGAGCCAAAGTTGCATCCAGGAGGACAGACAGGAGAGAGAGACAGGAGGACAGACAGACAGTTGAAGGAGTGGTACCTTGCTGGGCGAGTTGTTGAAGGAGGTTCCTCAGACGCTGCACAGCTGCTGCAGAGACCTCGTAAGTGTAAAGGTCTGAAACAGGAAACCGCTGACATTGACCAAACACCCCGTCTGCAACACACACACACACACACACACACACACACACACACAGAGTCAATAAAATATATGTGAAATCACTATATATGTAAATTACAGTGAACATAGCAAACGCCATGCTTTACTTTCTTACCCAAATTACCAGACTGCTCAGAGCCACTTCCCAGTGCATTATGGGAAACCCTCACTAATACATCACGTTAAGATGTGTTAAGACATTTTTCTTTTTTTGTAAAGGCATGACCTCTAACATGCACACAGTCAACAAATATCTTCTGTCAGTAGTTAAAGAGGATGTTGGAAAGGACAGGTAGACAAGTAAAGACACATCTCACGATTCACATGTGATGGTTTTTGTTTACACACAGTGTGTTTTACACATTTTGACATGTAGTACATGTGAACTTATAATCGCACTAAAACCTCTCATGTCACATGTCTTCAAACCTACCACAAGTTCTGTTTTGTGTCCCAGCTCAGATTACTTTCTAGATCAGTAATCCCTTTTGTGTGTAAGCTCAGAAGTTTCAATTTGAGACGTGGATCATGACAACAATCACGATGACAGTGGGAAGTTGGTGAGAGACAGAGATCAGTGTGTTTAACGTCCCTGTGCATGAAACGGTTAAACATTTTACAGTTGCACTTGGAGACCTGATGGATCGGGATGTTTTGGCTCGGATGTGCTGTCTGTCTGCTTAACTGTCTTACCTTAATGTTTTTAACACGGAGGGATGCAGGCAAAAAATAAACTTTATACAACTCTCTCTCTCTCTCTTCACATTCTGTAACAGCATTTTTTTTTCTTTTTTTGACAGGCTTTAGATAAGAGCTCAGGTCATCAGCATGACCACACACACACACACACACACACACACACACACACACGCACACAAACATTGTCTATCCTTTTTCTTATCTTCACATCACCACGGACGCGGTGTTGCTTTATAGGGCGTTGCCTAGCAACACAAAGATTGACTTCATAATTCAGCTGCTATCTGTCTGAGAACAGGGGATTGTGGGTAATGCAGCTGTCCTCAACAGGAATACAAATGGCCGTGTAACTGTGTGAGATCAGATACTGTCACTCTCTGAAACGGCTGTCGTCTGTGAACAGCATCTGTATCCGGCTCACGTCTGACAGGTACAGAGAGAGACAGACAGGTAAATGGATATGTGTGAGACAGGTGAAGTGAAGACAGAAAAAAAACACTTTCTTAAACGTGAATTTAAAAGGCAGATTATGATTACATTACCGATTTTTAAGCCACGCCCACATTGCCGGAAAAATCTGTCCATTTCCTGTCTATCCAAACACCTCAAGTGTGACATCAACACCACGAGGTTAGCATAGCAACCTCGGTCACCTTTGACTGTCTTCATCTTCTGTGTTTTTTTGCAGGAAGTCTGCAGGACTAATCCCGCACTAATTACAGTTTAATTTAGAAATATAGACACGGCTGCGCTTTTCTCTTCCTGTTACTCTCTCTGTCTCACACACACACACACACACACACACACACACACACACACACACACACACACAGAGCCAGCAGTGTAAGAGCAAAAAACTTTGGCAGGAAAATCTGTCAAGAGCCTGTCCAACACTACACTCCCACACATACGCACACACACACACACACACACACACACACACACACACACACATGAACAGACTGATATATCTAAATATGTCACTCACACACTAATGACCCTCTTATATAACAGCAAGTCAGTTGCGTGAAGATGTAATGAGCCTTCTACAAGCACGTTATACATGCTACCAAAGAACAGAGACAGACAGGAAGAGAAGTAAAGAGACAGACAGGTGGGCAAATCAAGAGACACACAGCGAGAGAGGTAAAGAGACAGCAGGGCAGGTAAAGAGATGGAGACATGTAGGCAGATAAAGAGACAGGCAGTTGGACAGTGAAAGGTATGGGGACAGGTAGAAAGAAAGACAGGTTAAACAAATTTAAACAACTGAGCTACCATACTGCACACACACAGACACACACACACACACACACACACACACACATACTCACACACTCACACACAGACACACAAACCATTGGCTTTTCTATTTATCTGACTAGAACTCAGTTTAAAAAATGATGATCAAGTGATTGTGGGGACATGGGACTCTCTACTATCATCATGAGGACCATTTGGTTCTCACAAAGCTCTAATTACATGTACACACACACAAACACACACACATATACACACACACACACACACACACACACACACACTGAGAGTCTGAGAGTGTGAGAGTGTATTTATGCAGGGTGAACAGCAGAGGGAGCTGAATGACCTGAGTAAACACGCTCACGTCTGTGTCTCTGTGTGTCACGGAACATTAAACCTGTATAGTTTTCACTTTAGCTGCTTTTAGACTTTTTGCAATAAATGCCTATAAAACTCATAAATTAATGTTCACGGAACAGAGACATCTGATAAACAGAGACGTCTGATAAACAGAGGTGTCTGATAAACAGAGACGTCCGATAAACAGAGGCATCCGATAAACGGAAACGTCCGATGAACAGAGGCATCTAATAAACAGAGACGTCCGATAAAAGGGGAAGTCCGATAAACAGAGGCATCCGATAAACGGAGACGTCCGATGAACAGAGGCATCTAATAAACAGAGACGTCCGATAAAAGGGGAAGTCTGATAAACAGAGGCGTCTAATAAATGGAGACGTCCGATAAACAGGGGCGTCTGATAAACAGAGGCGTCTAATAAACAGAGACTTCCGATAAACAGAGACATCCGATAAACAGAGGCATCTACTAAACAGAGATGTCTGATAAACAGAGATGTCCGATAAATGGAGGCGTCCAATAAATAGAAATGTCCGATCAACAGAGACGTCCGAATAAACAGACTCATCTAATAAACAGAGACGTCCGATAAAAGGAGACATCTGATTAACAGAGGTGTCTAATAAATGTAGCCATCCGATAACAGAGGCGCCGATAAACTGGGGTGTCTGATAAATGGAGCCATCCGATAAACTGAGACATCTGATATACAGAGACATCTGATAAACAGAGACATCTGATAAACAGAGGTGTCCGATAAATGGAACCGTTCAATAAACAGAGACATCTGATAAACAGACGTGTCTGATAAACAGTGGTGTCCGATAAACAGAGGCGCCGATAAACAGGGGTGTCCGATAAACAGGGGTGTCCGATAAACAGAAACGTCTAATAACCGGAGATGTCCGATAAACAGAGGCGTTCAATAAACAGAGACGTCTGATAAACAGGGACGTCCAATAGATGGAGACATCTGATAAACAGAGGCATCCGATAAACAGAGACGTCCGATAAACGGAGACATTTGATAAACAGAGGTGTCTGATAAACAGAGGCGTCCGATAAGCAGGGGTGTCCGATAAACAGGGGTGTTTGATAAATGGAGCCATCCGATAAATGGAGACGTCTGACAAACAGAGACGTCTCAAAAACAGAGGCGTCTGATAAACAGAGATGTCTAATTAACAGAGACGTCCGGTAATATGAGATGTCTGATAAACAGCGGCATCTAATAAACAGAGGTGTCCGATAAAAGGAGACATCTGATAAACAGTGGCGTCCGATAAACAGAGGCGCCGATAAACAGAGATGTCTGATAAGCAGAGACATCTGATAAACAGAGGCGTCCAATACGTAAACAGAGGCGCAGATAAACAGGGGTGTCCTATAAATGGAGCCATCCGATAAACAGAGACGGCTCATAAACATATGCGTCTGATGAACAGAGACGTCTTATAAACAGAGACGTCTAATTAACAGAGACGTCCGATAAAAGGGGACGTCTGATAAACAGAGACGTCCAATAAATGGAGACATCTGATAAACAGAGGCATCCGATAAACAGAGACGTCTGATAAAGAGACGTCTGATAAACGGAGACATCTGATAAACAGAGGTGTCCGATAAACAGAGACGTCTGATAAACAGAGACGTCTGATAAACAGAGGTGTCCGATAAACAGAGACGTCTGATAAACAGAGACGTCTGATAAACAGAGGTGTCCGATAAACAGAGACGTCTGATAAACAGAGGTGTCCGATAAACAGAGACGTCTGATAAAGAGACGTCCGATAAACGGAGACATCTGATAAACAGAGGTGTCCGATAAGCAGAGATGTCTGATAAACAGAGATGTCTGATAAACAGAGACGTCCGATAAACAGATACATCTGATAAACAGAGGCGCCGATAAACAGAGATGTCTGATAAACAGATACATCTGAAAAACAGAGGCGCCGATAAATGGAGCCGTCTAATAAACAGAGACTTTTAATAACAGTGTAACTGTTTATTTTAACTGTTTATCTTAACTGTTTAGTAACAGTGTAACAGTCCATGTATCTTTTATATTTGAATATAATGTCCATGTTACTACAATACATTAGGTTTTCTTCATGTACATATTTATATTTAAAGAGTTTAACATACAGTAAAGCCTTCTTTTCCATTTACAGCACTGCACAAATCACATGCAGAATATCAATAACACTACATGTGCTTTATATTAAAACCCCCTGAATGAAGATTTCTATCTGTCATCTGTAGCTTAGGTGTTTTATGGATCAGATGTAGATCATAATTCATGGGAAGGTTGATTATGGAATTTAAATTCGCCTTAATCTGCCTGGTGGGCCCTTGATTTCCATTTACTTGCAAATTAACCATCGTGCACATTATCTTGGAGGAGCTTCATCCAGTAGGAACTCAAATCACCCCCCTATTGTCTGAGATAATCAGCAGCAGTTGAGAAAATCGGTAAAAAAAAAAAAAAAAATCTCCTGCCGCCATATTTTTTTTTAATGAAATATTTTCTTCTTTTGAAAGAAAGCTCATTAAAATGCACCCAGCATTTCCCCAGTCGGAGTGCGTCTACACTGCCACACTGCGACTGCTGATAAATATGATAAATAATGACAAAATTATTAAGAAATATCGGCTGAGATATATTGTGCTAGTAGCTTTGACTGGTGACAAAAACAACAGCGGTTGTTACAGTATGCTACTGGGAAGACATCTGAGTGCCGTCAGGATGAAGGACCTGAGGTAGTGCTCCCTCTAGTGCTGGGACCAGACACAACTATTTTCTCTTTCATGATATCCACCGTGTCAGATTAGGCAGTCATAGTCTCATAAATTCTTGCAATGTCTTGTCTACACTACAGCCAATCATCATTCACGTCCTTGCGTGTCGTCAGGGGGAGGGTCAAGAAACTGTCAATCATGGCTACAGAAGGAATATCAATACCCAATTCTAATTGAGTGTATATCTGTTATATCTTGTTAGGTTACAAGTTGTAGTGGTTGATGTTGGAAACATCCATCCGAGGTGTCAAAAAGTTAAATATTTACATTGTTCATTTACATTTTAAAATACTCAAGGCACAAAAAAATGTGTGTTTTAATCATGCATTTTATTAGCAGGCTACACGTCCTAGGCGTATTCCAAATTCCATGGCAGTAGCTTTCTTGTGCCGATTTGAAAATAGGCCTAATAGTTTCTGAGTTTGCTTTTTCTCACCTGACGTGACAAAGTGCAACATTAGCGTCGAAGCCATTTTTGAAGCTACATAGAAGATTGAAGATAGTGCTCGTTACATACTTGCATAAAACTAATATCAGTGCTACAGGATGCATTTGTGTCATTCTGGATGGATGAAAATGCTTCATGAAGAAATGTCAAATAGCTAAATGTGTAACCAAATGAGATATTTTAATACATTTGGAATTGTTGTAATCATACTGGTAGTTCTTTTTAGTTTTTAATATTGTTTTCCCATATAAGGAACTTGTTTGACAGAGTTACAACTGTATAATAACTGTGTTCTGCTTTAAAAGACAAAATAATGATCAGTTTAATCCAGGTAAAAGTTAATCCGGTGAGGAATGAAAATGCAAAGACGCCGTTCCACGCAAGTCAGCGTCAGGAGTGTGTTCATTTGAAATTATTCGTGTTTGTCAGATACTTTTATCCAAAATAGTCATTCAGTACACGTTACACGGAGCGACCAAACCTCACACAAATCTGTCATGGAGCGTCTAGTGGAGAACAATTTACGAATGGTTACGTTTAGGCTGATGGACAGGGTTCACGCTCACAGCTTTTACTTCCAGCTGTAAGCCTATTAAATACAGTTACATCCTCTAAAACTAACAAACCACAGTTTGATATGTGATGACGTCATAAACCGCAGTCTCTTCTCACGCCTCAGCTGATTTCTAAGGACGTAGCAAGCATTAGCATAATATGTTCGCCTCAAAGTGACAAGGAAAATCAATTGTACAACACAAGCAAAGCACTGAGCTGCACTAATGAAGATAAAGAAGGACCGGGAGCGGACGAGGACACGCTGAACGAGGACGAGAACTGAAACTTTACTGATGAAACCTCATCACTTCCTCTATTTCAGGAAGAATGCATTAGACGAATAATAATGAATGCAATCATGAATATCACAACACTTCCTGGTTTAGTCTCCGCCCCCGACCTGTCATTGGTTTATTTATCTGGGTCTCTGGCGGTATTTAGTGCTTACAGAGGATGAATGAATGAATAATTCTTCAGTTCAATGTTGAACCTTTTTTTAAAAAATGGATAAATCATTCAAAACAAAAAAAACCATATTCTTCTTTGGCATCAGTTCTGGCACTTTTTTTTTATTGTAACCGGAGCTGCATGAGCTTCTGGTAATAAAATAGAATTACGCTAGCAATAATCCCTCACGCTGCTGACACTGATAAGAATAATCCGTCTCGGTTACGGCCCTCTCGTCAGCTCATCTCGGTAGATTTGTGCAACTCGCTTAATATGATCCGGCATCAGGAGGAATATCCAGTGTGAGTCGTGCCGTAATATTATTTCAGGTTGTTCCTGAATGAACAGACCGAACAGCACTGTGAGAGAGAAGAAGAAGAAGAAGATCTCAGACTTTCAATAAGAAAGCATATAATGATCTATCTGAAAGCACCGAACCCTTTAAGGATCTGAGATATGAAGAAGAACTTCTTACAAACGGCACTCAATAATGAATGAATTAACTAATCGCTGAATAAATGAATTCACTCATGTGCTTGCTCTTCGTTGTTGCCTTGTAAAGCATATTACATGCTGCTTGTGCTTCTACTTTCCATGTGCCTGTGTCATGTTGTTAGCCCGACCCTTAGCTGCTAATTAGCTTTTCCTCTACTTCCTGTTTCTCTCCCGCGTACTTTATAATAAGTTTAGCTTAGCTCAGCTTGTTTGGATATTTGCTTGTGCTCGTTTTAGTTGGACCTGAGCTCAGAAATGCTTATAAATTTGCAAGCCTGATGCTTAGCAAACCTAACATTTCATTCATACCCTTTTTATAACGTGACAGCCAAATGGTTCATTTTTTTTTTTTTTTTGCACATTCATTACGTCCTTTACTGCTCTTTTAATTATCGTTATATATTATTGCTATCGTTACAGCTTTATTATTACACATAACGTTCTACACTAGATTATTACCACAGTGATTAGTGGTCACTGAGCGAGCCAGAGAGGCAATCAATTGAAAAAAATTAAAAAATACAATCACAGAATTGTTTCAGCTGTCTCAGCTGCTCGGTTCTACGCCGCTTGTTTTCATCCGAGACAAGTCAGACATTTCTGTAATTGGTTTTTCAGATGATTACCACACCGGCATACAGAGTGAGCATTTCCCACAATGGTAACGATCTACACGCGCAGTAAAAATTCTGGCTGTCGATGAACAGTTTCTGTTTATTTCTGACACTCAGAGACAGGACAGTGCGAGTCCTCCGAGCGCTCAACAGGACACGCTCAAAGTCTGAGGAGTCAAAGTTTACAAAGTGCCGTAGAATGAGACGGAGCAGTGAAGCTGTTGAACCCTCTTCACATCTCTAACCTCTATTACCAGGATGTAATTACGTTCTTTTGCATAGTGCTTCATCCTGCAAACCAAGGACAAGCACTGCCCTTCATATCATCTCATGCACATACACTCACCGTCCACTTTATTAGGAACACCTGCTCATGTATGCAGTTATCTAAGCAGCAAATCATGTCGCAGCAAAGCAGTGCACAGAGTCATGCAGATACAAGCCAAGAGCTTCAGGTAATGTCCGCGTCAAACATTAGAATGAAGAAAAAGTCTGATCTCTGTGATTTGATCATGGCATGGTTGGTGGTGCGAGTTGGGCAGGTTTGAGTATTTCAGAACCTGCTGAAATTTCCTGGGATTTTCACACACGATAGAGTCTAGAGTTTACGCAGAATGGTGACAAAAATGAAAAAACAAATGCCTTGTTGCTAAGAGAAAATGGCCAGACTGAACAGTTCGAGCTGCCGGGAAGGATATAGTAACTCATGTAATCACTCTTGGTGAGCAGAAAAGCATCTCAGCAAGCACGAAACATCAAACCTTGAGGTGGATGATGAGGTGGACAACAGCAGACCACTTCTATGAGGCAAGAGCAGGAATCTGATGATATCATGGGCACAGACTCACACACACTGGGCAGCTGAAAGCTGGAATAAGACCCAGGAGATCTTTAACTGTCCAGCATGGGATGTGACGGCGGTGGTGACCAATTTGCGGAGAAAAATCAAGACACGAGGTTGAGACGATGTAACTGTGAATCCGAGCAGACTGAGTGTGCAAATAACCTGAGATAAACCATTATCATGCTCAGATGTTCTCGGAAAAGCTTGTTAACGAATTCTGTATGCACACTGAGCCATTAAATTAGCTCTGGTGCTGGAGGGCCACAGGGATGCTTTTAAAAACCATGGACACTTTGTACTATTCAAATCAGGAATGAGCTTCATTAAAAAACACTGGAGAAGAATCGAAAAGTGCTGTGTAAGCATCTAAAACACTGATAGGTCCAAAAGTCTGACAGTAACACCGGGCAAACTTCATATCTTATGATACTACTGTATATTTCTCAATTCACTTCAGTAATATAAATCCAAAGTATCATGTGGGGAATATTGCAGGAGCACACGTCCATCACGACATTCTAAAGAATTCTGAAATTTACTCTATTTTCTTTACATCACATCATGTGACTGGCTTTCATATAATCCTCCG
>JAQQZU010000037.1:7808505-7823041 GCA_030068025.1 Parauchenoglanis punctatus | reverse complement strand
CCGTGTGGTAACTGTTATTATAGAAACAGTAATGTACATGAACAAGTGCAATGTTACACACACTGTTAACTACGCGTCTACACCAATCAGATTTCATTCAACTGTCCAATATCACCCCTTTTCCTGCTTTTTTTTTGCTTTTCAGACACACACACATACCTGAACTCTTTTCTTTACACAGTGGTAGATTTTAGTACTACAGGTTTTCAGTGTATGAAAGTAAATCACGTAGTGCTGCTGACATCCTCCTTTCTGATCTGGATTCATTCCTTCTTCTGCAACTATGTTTGTACTAGCGTGTGTGTGTGATGAGTGATGATGTTTGTCTGATAAACACGCTGCGCTCCTCTGAGAGAAACACAATAGAGAGATGAAAGATGTGTTGTCTTTGTGCATCACTCTCATGATGGGATCTGAATTTTGATGTTTGATTTATCCCAATCACCTGCACCTAATGGGTACTAAGAACCCAGTGAGAACACATTAATGTTATTACCACAACATTACTATGGGTACAGTCTGCTGCTCGTATCAATTCATAACAAACTAAATGCTAGTGATGCTGTGTGGTATTATAGAGGAGAAAATATCAGAGAAGGATTGCGCTTTTATCTCACTAGGTATCTGGAATGTTCTAGGAAGGCATCTGTGTTTTTTCTTTTTTCTTTTTCTTTCTTCATTCATTTTGAATTTATTTATTCAACCTGTACCACATTGCTGTTGGATTCTCAAATCTGATTAGTCAACAGTTCTGACCGTCCCGTGCCTGTCATTAGGCATACAGGTTTATGTTTTTTTTTATACGATAACCACTAATGTGTATGGCGGATTTAAAAGATTAAAATGATTTTAAACTTACCATTTATTTAACAATGAACAATGTGTAATCGTTAATACGGTCGTTCTTCCGTAAGGAGAATGTCTGTTTATAGCCGCTGTAATAGAAGTCATAAAAGAAACAACATTTTTGTGAGTGTTCCGCAGCTTTAGATGTAAATATAAGCGGGAAATAAGTATCACAATATTCTCTACTAAATAAAAAACTGTAATGTATAAGAGTAATAAAACACTCCTGGATGTGCTGTTATTGGAAAATAAACAACTTTGGGATGATAACAATAGCTAATTTTGCACAGGGTCACATCACACAACCCCATCATTGATTATGCCTGTAACAACACAACCTGTCCATTTACTCCTTACTTAATGTCCGTGGTAGCATATTACAAAAATAACAACAACAACAACAAAACATAACACCAAATGGAAACATAATAGACGGAAAAGACCGACACCCCCGGAAACAATATAAACATTCAGCATTTTAATTGTTTAATTGCATTTACCAGAGCAACACTGAGCATAAATAACTAGTTTGTTTATGTATTACAGGCATTATATCCCTTCCAGTGTAACAGAGTGATCATATACAAATCAAGAATTAAAACACACAACAGGCTGTGCTAGTATAAGAATGATCAATCATGGGGTGATGTGGTCCCTAAGTGTTTTATTCCTACTAAACTACAGCAAGTTTACAACTATTAAAGTATTTGATTTACTATGGTCATGCTTTTTAATCTGTTTATATTTAGTTTACAAAACAATTCCGTTCATCATCTCACTTTCATTGTAACAGCAATATCCACGGATTCTGCTTGCAGCTTCACCATGGCAACAGTGATACCTTTCTCTTTGTTAAATAGCACGTTTTAAAAAAAAAAAAAAAAAATTTTATTAGGTTACCGTTACATGTAAATTGTCACTGGCATGTAAATCACCTTACGTTTTTACTCATTGTAACATTATAATAATATGCATAAACGCATTAATATGAACTTGGATTGTTTCTTGCAGCTGGCAGTACTGACCGAGCTGCTGTTATAAAGGATTAATCAGCACCTTCTGACCAATCAGAACCAAGAATTGAGTAACACTGTGGTATAAAGGAGGATACTGTACTTCCCAATCCATGGCTTTACAAATGCACATGTATCAATGAGGATATCGTCTTACTTATTATTATACTTATGAATTATTAGCTATGAATCAGAAAGCTGAATAATTAACATGTTTTAATTAGTAATTAAGGCGTGTATTTAACATAACCCTCGTTGTCTTTTTCAGGAGGTGGACATCTACACGGTGCAGCCAGAGGACCTGTCCTTCACCTCAACCATCAGCCTGCAGATCCAGAGAAACGACTATATCCACGCACTCGTCACCTACTTCAACATCGAGTTCACTAAGTGTCACAAGAAGACCGGCTTCTCCACAGGTGGAGATCCTGTAAACCTGCCCAATGCCAAACCTGCCTAACCCTAACCCTAGTTTCACTTTTATCTACAGTCACATGGATTTCTCTCTTTTTTTAAATGAAAAACAGCACATTTTATCCAAGATATTGCTCAGCTGTAAGTGTGTGTTGAGAATAGGCTTGAGAATAGATGGTTTACTTTAGCAAGGTGGCAGAAGGCTATGTGGACACTGAAGAAAGTATGTGCATTCAATATTCTTTTGGATTACCAGTATATTTATAGTCATGCATGCACTTATAATTAAACCAGGAACTAAATTTAAACGTAAAATGATTCTCTTTAAAAATTCATTTACAAAGGGGACTGATTTGAGCATTACTAATATTAACATTACATTTTATTTATATATAAAACATACACAAATATGGACATATATACGTATAATGAATAGTGACTGCCCTCTTGTGGTCATATTATGTTAGGGAAGAATGACCATCTTTCATTAGATCCGAGATTCAGATAGAGTCTTTCTGTGTGGGGTGTGGAGTTTGCACGTTCTCCTGGGCCTGTGAGGGTTTCCTCTGGGTGCTCCGGTTTCCTTCCACAGTCCAAAAACATGCGGGTTAGGTCAATTGGCTACTCTAAATAGCCCGTAGGTGTGAATGTGAATCTGTATGGCTGTTTGTTTCTGTGTGATCGATTGCTGCCCTGCCCAGTATGAACCCCACCTCTCACCCAAAGTCAGCTGGGATTAGCTCCAGATTCCCTGCAACCGTAATAGATAAGCAGTATAAATAATTGAAGTATGGCTGATCTCATTTCACTATTGCTCTAATACCCTAAAGTTTCAGGGCCTCCGACAGTTTTGATCTAATTAATATCTAGCACCGGTATTCTCCGCTTACACTGCTGTTTAGTTGATTTGCACTGTTAATCTGAACAACATTTGTAGCAATATACAGTATGCAGTGATATAAACAGTAATTAGCCATTTGATCAGGTACATCTATCATTTAAGCTCATACTCTAGCTCATATGCTGATATGAACAATTTGTCAGCCTTCTTCTACATCATCATCTCTACCCGTGTACGTCTACCCGTGTAGGATGGTGAACAGCAGTGACACGGTCATGGTGCTGTCTGTTGTATGATCAGATTATAAACAGTGGAGTTATATAGGCTTACTGACACTCTCACTGTTCTTTGTTTACCTACCTTCTAAGTATATAGTTAGAGATGAAATCATCTCACGTACACTATGTGAACAGAAGAATATTCATTATACAGCTGACAGCAGTTTGCATATACTGTATGCTGCATTAGAATATTCGTTTTGTCTTCAGTTTCCATCTAATATTTCTCATATTCAGTGTAAAAGTTCATGCGGTAACCTGATGTACAATAAGTGATGCACTTATCCTCTCTCAGGATCTGCGATGAGAGAAACTGAACCCTGTGAAGAGCTTTAAAGCAGAGAATTGAGACCGCAGGCCAGAGCTTAGATCTGAGAGCATATTATAGTGCTCTTGACCTTTGCAGCATTATCAGTCAGAATTTCAGGATTCTGGCACTATTGCCTGAATTGAGTTGCTTCAAATTGTCCAAGGGCACCAAGCAGAGATACAGCTGATGTCAGAAGTATACATACGCTTTCAGTGATTCCTTTGAACTCTTCTTTTTCTTTGGCAGAATGATTGTACAACATTCATATTTAATAGAAGAAAACAAACAAGAATTTGGTGCACAAGGTTTAATTATTTTTCCTATTAACGACGTATGCTGTACAATCATTCTTCCCCAGAAAAAAAAACAGTTAGGAATCAGTGAATGTGCTAAATTGCCATGTCCATCATGAGTGTATGTAAACTTCTGACCTAAACCATAATTGAATTACTAACAAATACACACATTCACATACAGACCCTTTAAAAGGTTGCACATCCTGAGAGAAAGGGGATATTTTCCTAGGTCCGTATTTTTAGTCGTTCGGGGTTTGACTTTTTTTGTTGCTGTTTTGTTTCGTAGCACCAGATTCTCCCTATACACATTGGAAGCAGACAGTTTTTTACCTCGAGGAGTACCTGACTGTTAAGAAGGGAGAAGAGATTGTAGGCACTATCACCATGAGGCCCAATGAAAATAATTCAGTGAGTATGAAACACCATCCCAAGAAATAACCAATATCTCAATACTAATATCTCTTTTTATTCTCTACAGCGTGATTTGGACTTCACGGTCGAGCTGGATTTTAAGGGTCATCTATGTGAAGCTGACATCTCTCATGATTATAAGATGCGTTAAGCGTCCAGCAGGGGGCGAGAAAGTGCCCGAGTACCACCATGGCAGCTGAGGAAGTGGCACTTCCCCACCCACAGAGTGCCAGAGACCGGCACAGAGGCTGCGTGCTTAATGATCTAGGCCACGACTCTGCTCATCTTCAAGAGATGTGCTAATATTTCTGGAGCTGAGTGCTTCTCTGAGCAATAGCAGCCTTGCCATGGCCAATAACAGCGTGCACTAGTCCAACATTTCTATGACTGTTAACAAGGCAACTCTGAATGTACTGCTTATCAAGCTCAAAAATGTTACTATCCTCATGAATGTGAAGAGTCGGTTTACAGTTTCTTTTGGAAAAGAGTCAGTGGAGTATTAAGTTTTGGTTCTAGTGAGAGTCTAATGACAAAGGTTAGCTTATTTTAGCTGTATTTTAGTTTGTGGTGTGAAAACAAAGACAGTATGTTAGGCCATTTTACTATAAGCACTAATCTACTGCACTACGATGGAGTATTTTACCAGAATTAGGCACGCAATCCAGTGGCACACTCTCTAATGCTGAACTCGCAAATGTAAGGGTTTTATTTTTGATAGTATTGTTCAAGAAAAGTCACTACAATAGCTATGATACATATTTAGGTGAAATAGAAATACGAATAGCACATTTATTAACTTTCTTCTTTCTTTCTATTGTGCAGTATGTAATGAGCGTGAAGGCGTCTTGTTCCTCAGTGTCAATATTTATGTTATAATGCAAAGATTGTTACATCAACTACATCTACCAAAAGATCAGGGAAAGAAACATGGACTGAGAAGAACACCACATCAGAGTGGGGTCATGCAGACGGTTTTTAGGACAGCAGGATGCGTGTGTGTATTCACCTGTGCTCTTACTGAACTCATCACCGAGGTACCTCCTGACCTCCTGTCCTGCTTCAGTCCAAAGATATTCTGTTTTAAATGACATGGTAGTTAACGGACATTGATTATATTCATTTTCACCAAAACCCTGCTATGATAAAGAGTCTAAAAAAAGAAAACCTCTTAAAACATTCTGATCTGATTAAAGCATAAAAAAAGCAATATAGTTTTTCTTCTTGAATCATGTCTATAATGAATTTATAGATGTAAGAAAGTATATATTATGAAAAAGGAGGCGTTTAGGAATATTTAAGTCATGGAAGCCCGTTATTGAAATCAGTTGTGTCCATGTATTAATTTAAAACAAACAAACAAACTGTATTAATTAAAAAACAATTAAAGAAACTGTGTAAACCACAATGTCCACTAGATGGCAGAAAAAGCACAGTGTTTGAATACAGTGGCCCAACAATAAAGTGACAGTTTAATTATGTTTTGCAGCTGATAGCTTTCTTTGAAGGGAGTTTTACGTTCTTTTATGAATTTAATGAGTAATGCACATTAATAATATTGCAAGGTAAATTAAAAAGACGGCACATTCATATCAATGAAATCTATCAAAAACACAGCAGAGGATTTGTTTTTCAGCTGTTTTTTTCTCAGCACAATTCTTACTAATGCATGTTTAGAGGCACTAAACTTTAATTTTCCATGACTAATACTATTTTTGTTCACCTTTAATTATAGGAACTTCTGACAGGAAATACAGAAACCAATGTTTCAACATTGATCCTTTATTGAAAACATCATTTCAATTACTTCAAAATAACCATACAATACATTTCCATTACAGCAGTGTTACCTTTCACTGGCAGTATCTACCCTTAAATGTCCTTCATGTGTTTAGAGCAGTTTAGAAAATACTCACATATACAGTAGATAACAGGGGAAGTGCAAGTCTACAAGTAGGAACTGTTTTTGAAGTGCACACACACACACACACAAACAAACAAGGGGTGTGTGGCTTGATCTGTTAACATGATGTCACACAGGACAGAGATGATAAAACCAAGCACACTAGAGACAGAACAATTTGGGATCCCAATCACAATTTGTTTCATGGCCTCAGGCATATTTCATGCTACAAACAAAAACAAGTCCTTCTTGAACCGCACAAAGTGCTAGACCTTTCAACATTTAAGGTACAGAAGAACAGTACAGGTCAAGGTACAGAAGCAAATTATATTATAACATTATAGCTAGAGAGAGAGAGAGAGAAAATAATAGAAAATAGCTGCACCACGGGGAGAACATGGAAAGCTCTAGGCTGTCATTTGGCTGTGGAGTCAACACTGATTGCACTAAAAGTGTAAAAAATAGCTGTCAGACAAAGAACATGAACTGCTCCAAGCTTCCATTGAGATTTGGCAGTGGTGTCAACTCTGATTGCACTAAATTGCTTGTGCAAAGTTAGTGGATTTCGGCCTCATATCAAATAAACATTACAACTAACACAAATAACAAGCATGCAGGCTCAAACCCTGCTTCCACTCGGAGCATTCAGAACTCCCCTATTGGGCAGCTTTGCCATCACTTGTTCTTTGCAACTCTTCAGAAACAGAACTCTTCAGACAGTAAAATAAACTGTAATTATGCTCTTCTAGATGATCATGGCACATACATCACAGGAAGGCAAGTCATTACACATATTTTGCTGCCAAATAAACACCAATTTGGCACTTTCAATTTAGACATGTAAACGCTTGTGCTGTAAACGACAAAAGTTTACATATGAGATTTCCTTCATCTACTTTCCTCAATAGTTGTGAATATCATTATAAAGCTTAATCTTGCTTTTGGTATGATGAGCCTATATTTTATATGTACAGTTGATCTACCAAAAATATATAGTGCAAATCTTCACCCTCGTCGTAACACTGCTCATTTGTTGTGTTAAAAACAA
Organism: Parauchenoglanis punctatus; assembly: GCA_030068025.1. Lineage (NCBI taxonomy): Eukaryota > Metazoa > Chordata > Actinopteri > Siluriformes > Auchenoglanididae > Parauchenoglanis > Parauchenoglanis punctatus. The sequence goes on along the minus strand of JAQQZU010000037.1, from coordinate 7,815,684 downwards.
ATCCCAAAATGTCTAAAAGTGTTAAAACACAGGTGTAGAAGGTGAGAACTGTGTAAAACATACTGTGCCATTAAAACCAGGGAGATGGAGGTGATAGAGCTGCCACTGAACGCAGGTGGTGCGTGCGCATGTGTGTGTGTGTGTGTGTGTGTGTACGCGCATGTGCATGATCACTTTGTTAGCAGCAGGACTTCTTCTTTGAAGGGGCATCAGACAGGGAGACCGTTTTCTCTTTCTCTCTGTCCTCTTGTTCCTTTAGAATCCTACAAGAAAAGAGGTTTAGTAAATCAGCGACGCGTAAACAAGAAGAACCATGTCAGCATATTTTTAGCTGAGTAGCACTCAAATACCCAACAGGCTGTATGAGGATAAAAATCCCCCTTGCCTTTAAGTGAGGCTTTACGCCAACGTACCTTGCCAAGTGCACCATGGACTCGGTCACGTTGTGGCCAGAAAAAGCGCTGCACTCAAAGAAAATTAGCCGAGACTCCTGCAACACAGCACAGTGATTGACCTGCTTAAGAACATGCGCTATTACATGACTAATACCACGAGCGATAGCACGTCATCTACAGCGAGGCTCATAAAATAAAAATCTCAAGTGCTTTTATTAGATCAAATGGACTCAAAAGCACTCAACACATCACAGGAATCACAGTCTGGAGAGTGGAAAGGATAAGAGCAGATGAAACACTAATTAAAGAAATAAAACGATTTATGATCTACTTCCTGGAAAACAACGTTTCGTCTCTTTTCACTTATGCACTTAAGTTCTTTTCACACTAAGTGGCTGTTGTATAGAAAAAGTTCGGCCTGATGCTTTTTTTGCGCTAGCGATTGTATGAGCTAATTAGGCAGAGTAGCTTTTTATCTAGATTAGTTTTATTATTAATAATAATAATAATAAATGTAAATTAGATCTACTATGGTGAGGAGAAGAGTTCAGATTTGTAATATCTCAGATTCTGCATATTGTTAAGATTGTCTGCCAGCACTTCATTATCCATCTTTGGTTGTTTTCACAACCAAGGCCATGTCCTTAGTTTTATATTAAAAACTGGCCGCATTCACACATTGTTGCAGCTTTCCTTTGGCTTACATTTAATATGTTGTAGGGAAAACACTAATGTAAACTCACTTACCTTAGCCAATTTCTCCCCCACTCTGAACTGGATCTCTCTCTGGCTCTCTAGATCGGTCTTATTTCCCAGCAACATGACAGGAATATCATCTCCTGCTCCTTCCTAAAGGGAAAAGAAGATAAATGATAGGAAAGAAGCGAGTAAGAGCATGCTGTACAACATGGAGTTTGCTAAAAACAAAGCCATGTCTTGGTAACATGACATTCAGATCCAAATCCTTGCATGATATTGTATTGAGTCTGCTGACTGACAGTTTGAAGTAACCACAAATTAGCGTTTTTGCCCATAAACACCCTAAAATAAAACTTTGACCATAAAAATAAATACATAAAAACGAAAATTAATTAATAGCATCAACACTGTGAAAATAATAAAATAAAATTATGAGCTAGCTGTAAGCACAGCAGATGAATTCTTTGACACGTATCCTAAAAAGCACAGGCACATTTTCTTTATAAGAAAATGTACAATTAGCTGCTGGAGCAGTAGATACTGCATTTTTAAACCTTTTAAAATTTTGGCACTTTATTTCAGCCTCATAATGAAAAATGTGTGCTGGATCAAGAGTAATTGTTATTTATTGTATTTTCTTTTTTAAATGTCACATGCATTTATGTTACACTGTACAGGTAACATCAAAGACAAAATGTGATCAGCGTCTTTCTGCATTTATTTTTCATCACCTTATTTTAAAATGAAAAACTCCATCCAATACATTATTATTCATGAATAATCGGGCAACCTTGGAGGTGTGAACTGCATGTAGGTCATTTTAATCATTTGAATGGGCTGCCCAGAAAGTCAAATTAGGCATCTGCGCAGCCAGACTATGAATATGCATAAATATTTACATATGTTTTGAACTCAGGAAAGGTGTGTCCCATCATAGACTACCTGTACACTGGCCAGCCATGACCTCACTGCTGTAAAAGTCTGCTCAGAAGTGATGTCATACATGACCACCACACCATCCGCCTTGCGGAAAAACTGCTTAGTGATGCTGCGGTACCTGCCACAACATTGAAAAGGAAATTACTGAACATGTCAATTATTACCTAATCTAAGCCTATTAATAAACAGATTAAAAATAGGTATTGTTATTTAATAAATCAAAATGGCCAATCATAGATACGTTTATACGAGACATTTATTTAACATTTATGGACAGAGTCTCGTTAAGTTCTCCAACATGGGAATCTTTCTAAGTAACATGGCAAAGTGCATTTTTTTTTTCAAGGGAGAGAAAAAGAGAAGATATTGAGTTGATGACTATTTATTTACTATAGCAAAACATAATTGACAAACTTGTCGCACGGATATTCACCTGCATAAAATGTAACTATAAATGGTTAAAAATTATGATGTCATCCATTTAAAGATTTTTTGAAAATTGTTGCCAAATTGCTGTGGTACGAGCGGAATAAAATGCTATTGTACGAAAATCATCAACAGCTAATTAAAATTACTAATGCACTTACCTTTCCTGCCCAGCTGTATCCCACATCTGCAGCGCCACCTGGCTGTTGTCCACTATAAGTGTCTTTACACTGTAGTCAATACCTAGATGTACATGGACAGCGGAGAAGAAATGTAAAGTATAGAAAGGTGTGATGTGATGCTTCAAATTGTTGTGAACAGCTCTGTTAGAATGTGTTGCACTTCTTTTTGATCATCTTTCATCTTTGAAGCTTTCGGGCCCCCTATGAGCATGTGAAGAGTGTAGCCCGAGAGGAAAGGGCAAAGATGATTGATCTGAGGTTGGGACAGACAGTAATATTGATGTACTGTAACACTGAATAAGCATCCACATCCCCACTGACATTCAAATCCAACTTTTCAACAAGAACGAATTCAATGTGAAATGATGTTACGGAGTTCTCTGTACATCACTATGTTAGAAGCGCACTACCTTGGGTAGTATCTACACTACAGAACTTGCAAACACAACAAAATATCATCACCAAATTGGTGTTTAAGACAGAAAAGTTTTCTCAGCTCTCTATGGTGTGAACACAGTCAGCAGGTTTGAAATTCCTAAGCACATAAGTGAGGACAAACCTGTTTAGCGTTTACCCACAGAACAGTCACATGCTGAGAAAGTGATGCACGCACACAGTTTATGAGAAAAGCATTACGGGGGAAACTGACCAACAGTCGCTGAGGTTCCTGGGCAGAAACATTCGTCGCAGAAACGGCGCAGTAGAGAGGTCTTGCCAACACTGGAGTTTCCCACCAGCACAATCTTAAACAGACGGTCTGGTCCTGAGCTCGCTCCTTCCTCCTGAATGAGAGAGCAGAACAGCTACTGCTAATGCAGTCTATACCACTGCATTGAAATCTCAAATCTGATTGGTCAGGACAGGTTGATTAACTTTCTACAACAGCATGGTTCTGTTAATAGTGACAAATCACAGGTTATATTAACATGTTAGCATTTTTATTGTAACTCACAAAGGGACTTGTATCTCCACACGACAAATTTTGATATGGTGAACATTTTTTTCTCCAGTCTCAGAGCTTTGTAGCAGGGAGAGACAAAGCTGTAACTTTACCTTTTCTGAAACAGGAAAGCAATCAGAATGGGGGGCTTTGTGGTGTCTTGGTAATAAGACAAGGGGGGTAAATGGGAAAAAGAACTGTTTACAGCTGTTGTAAATAAGTACTAACAGGAATTAACTTTCCACAATATTATCTGTATATATAAAACTGACATAAAACTAAAAACTGATAAAATGTATATTAAAAAATGGTTAGTTTAACCATATTGTTGTTGCATAAAAGGAAGGAAATACTTCCAGGCATGCTGTTATTTGAAAATAATTAATTTTGGGTCACTTCTCATACAACACCTTCTCATTATTTTCCTACAACAGGACGTCCTGTTGTGTTTTATTCCTTACTTGGTAACTGTGGGATACTGAGAATAACCCTAATAGGAGAAGTGTTTGCAGGTACTGCACACACACACTTTAGTTTAGAAACTTACATCACAGCATACATCAACCCACTCTGCAGTTCTCCACTAAACTGAGACAGCATGGCTGATCTATACTGCCTTGTGGCTTTAAATAGTGTCAGTCCAAAGCTCTTCGTTAACAGAAATTTCAGACACTCTAGGCTTCCTGGAAGAGATTTTTGTTCCATGAACAAAGCTCATATTACAAAACACATGAAGGAAAAGACACTGCTCCCATTCACCTCTCCTGCTCCAAAAAGAAATAATATGAATGAATGGTTGGACTCAGGGAGTATGTTCATTCAGAGTACATGATTAACACTGGGAAACACTACACCTGTTGATCAGGGGGCTGGCTTATCTAACACACTGTGGAAACATGCACGGGGACACCAGACTGCGCTGGCATGGTAGCATTTCCTGAGGTGTGTTTACATGTACAAAATAAGTTATTAGGTAATCTGTCAATGCAAGGTCAAGGCCTACAACACCTTTTGAACAATGAAATGTATCTATAAGTTATAGTGAGGTGGTAGCTAGCTCATTTTTAAAATGAGTGGCAGGGAAACAGCAACACGAATGCTACATTGCTGCATTTTTTTTAATGTACAATAGTATTGACAGTATTTTTAATTTCATTGTGTTACATTTTTTTGTCATTTGACTGAATGAACAATTGAGTGCACATAATGCTTTTCCTTTTTTTATCCAAACATAATTTCCACACACAGTCACAGATGTAAACAAAAGTTATCACACTGACTTTTTGAAATCAGGCACGTAAAGAATAAAACACGACAGTGCATGCAGGTATAAGAAAATAATCAATGGTGGTGTGATACATGACCAAGTATGCTCCTATACCAGCGTGCTCAGCTGTGATTTATTCTATATGTATCTGATTTTGCAAAGTCAGTGTGACTAATCTACTAATCTTTTATATCTGTTATATAACTACGCCTGAAAACTCAGATGAAATGATTTCTCACTGATTGGACAGTCTCCTTGCCCACAGGTTGCCCTCTTGGTGAGGTGGGGGTGTGTGTATGACTGCTCTCTGGTGGAGGACGCTCTGAGATTGGCGTGCTGGCAGAAGGGAAGATACTGGTCATCCTGAGGTCAATGCCCTCTTCCAGTTCCTCCTCTTCCTCACTCCAGTTCCTGAGCTCAGCCTGGAACTCTTTCTGCAGGAGCTGAGGGAGGGGGTCTTCCTCAATGGAGATGATCCTCTGTAACTGCTGTGTAGGAGAATGCCATACCTCTGATTGACCCTCCTGCCCTGGAGCCAAACTCTGCCCCTTTACACCTACTGCACTCTTCCTCTTAGAATGTGGCAGCATGTCCTCTTCATCTTCACTGGAGAGTACAAGAGAGAACAAATATCCAAAGGATTTAAAAAAAAAAAGAAAAAAAAAAAAGATTCCATGTTACATATATATATATATATATATATATATATATATATAAAAACATACCTCTTCAATGATTGTTTTCGTTCTGCGTGTCCAGATCTCTGTGCCCTTGATGATTTTACGGAGTTCTTTGGTTTCTAAGGGACCAAACATATATACATTATATATTATATAAACTTCCTGCTTTTACACCCTTCACAAAGTCAGAATAATGTCTATAACTTCCATTAACTCACTTGATAGCACATATCCTGCTCGTCTCGTAAATGTTTGTTCATTTCTCTAAAAGAGAAACATTTAAAAACAGCTATTTGATCTGTTCAGACGTATAGCATGGCACAGCCAAAACAGACTTTTACCAGGTGTTTACAGGATTTGTGGTTGTATTCTTGCCTTAGTAAATCTAGTTGCTTAAGTAGACTTGCTCGTTCTCTTTGCAAACCCTCTGTAACTCTGTACATCTCCCTGAAAATCAGAAAACAGAATAAAGCAACCGAGAACAAAAAGACAACACCACATGTAATGCCACTTGTTGCCATGGGCAAAATCCATTGTAAAGCACATGGCTCTGTGAATCTGTTAAAAAGTAACGCAAGATGTGTACAGGGTGCATAAAGTGTGAGTGAGTTCTCACATCTCTCGCTCTCCCTGGAGGTGAGAGGCTTGCTCCTGCAGCAGACTGAGCTGCTCCTGTGCTAAGCTCAGCTCCTGAGTGGTGAGCTCCAGCTCATGAGCCAGCTCCTCATTATACTGCTTCAGTTTTACATTCTCCACTGCAGTCTCCCTCTGCTCACTGTGCAGCTCATGACACTGCTGCTCTAACTGACACACACACTCACACAAGACAAGAGCATGTTAACTCAAAGCAAATTAGAGAAATACAGTAGCCTTGAGAGTTACTGGCATCATTTATGAATAAACAATAATGTATAATAAATTATACAATTAATATTTTGCATCACATGTTCTAGAGAGAACAGCAGCAGTCTCTTCCAGTAATTTCTAACAAGGTTGGAGAAATTTCTAGAAGGCGCTTGGTACACTCCTTAACGCGATACATTTTTAGATCCCTTATATCCATTAATTGAAATAAATGTATGCAGAGAAAAACTCATGTGCACTGAAGGCAGGTTGACCATTTAAATTGGACATTTTTGAGTTCATCGGCGTGTGTAGGAACCTTCAAGCTGTAATCCACGACTTCCTGATTAACTGAGGTACAAATAGGAGGTGACACAGAGGCCACATTCCCTTAGTCATCCATCAACATGGGTAAGATAAGAGAACGCACAAACCAAATGAGGCAGAAGTGTGTTGATTGTATATTGGTGTTTAGCTGAATTCACAGTGCCATCAATCTTCACAAGAGCCCCTGAACCACCAGACCAAAAAACACAAACAGCCCCAGAGCATCCGTGATTCGCCAACATATTTTAAGGCAGGTATCAGGTGTGTTTCCTTGTACAGTATGTTGCTTTTCTGCCTAAAGTTCTTTGGTTTTTCCCATGGTAAAGGTACATCACTAGTGTGCAACAGGATACATATACATACATATATATATATACACACACAGTCATGGCCGAATTTATCGACACCCCTGGAATTTTTCCAGAAAATGCACCATTTCTCCCAGAAGACTATTGCAATTACAAATGTTTTGGTATACACA
>JAQQZU010000037.1:7795385-7808405 GCA_030068025.1 Parauchenoglanis punctatus | reverse complement strand
ATACGTGTTGCTTCATAGTTTTGATGTATTCAGTAATGTTTTACAACATAGAAAGCAAAAAAAATAAAGAAAAACCTGTGAAAAAGAGTGGGTGTGTCCAAACTTTTGACTGGTAGTGTATACATAAAGAAATTTCTGCTTTTCAGTGTTAAATTATTTAGTTTTGCTGGCAGCTTGTTTTTGTCACATCGCCCACCCCTTACTGAGGCTTATTATTCTGGAGTCTTATTAACTTATTGACATTTCACAAGCATCTTTGAAAAGTAGGGATGGACCAACAACGTGTAAACTTTTCTATCAAAATTGTGGGTGTATTACGCTTGTGCTTTGATTGTCCAGCTAAACAATTCCAGTCAAATACTTTATTGAGTCGTATAATATACGGTGTGTACCTTTACTAATGCAATTATTCAGACCCTGTGTTGGCACAGGCACGTCTTACCTGCATGTCCCGTCGAGTAACGAAGCCCTTGTCCTCAGTGTCGCAGATCTGAAAGAATTCCTGACTCTTCTCCAGCACAGTGCTACAGTCACTCAGCTCCAAAGGACTTCCACACACACTGGACTTGCTCTTCGTGCCCTTCCCTCGGAGCCTGGATGCCCGACTCACCTTAGAGTCACAGGTGCCCCCGAAGGCTGCCATTGTAGTGTCCTTGCGTGCGTGTAATTGGTGTGTGTATGTGCGAGAGATCTCCAGTCTCCTTCCTTACATGGGTCAGCTCTAGATGAGAGAATTAAAAGAACACGGAGCTTTAAGTTTCGACCACATCGTGTAGCCTTTCAGAAACGGTTGCTGCCCGCCATCTCTTAGCAACCGCCTCTTTAATTAGTCAATGAAGCTGCAGAGATGTGCGGAGGTAGCGAGCCAGAGCAAAAGAGAGAGAGAGAGAGAGTGAGTGAGAGTGCTTTTAGAGCATAAACACATGTTTAACAGGTTAAAGCAAGGTTAACAGATGTGTACACGGTATGTGATAGTCAACTAGTTAGTAGTACAAGTAGAACATAGGTATTATTGGTGTTTGAGTGTGTTAGGAAAACACAAACATCTTGAATAAGAGTGGTAAAAAGGTTTCCGAACAGTCTGGGACTATTATCTGGCTCCAAGCCTCACTGGCTGTACAAAAGAGTGGGGGTTACAGAACATCCCTGTTTTTAATTCACTGACCAGATATCTGACTAAAATATACAATAGAAATACAACAAAAGAAGATGCTAAGAGTAATGACTTATCTAAGTAAATATAAGTAAGTGTTGATTGCGAGATCCTTTCAGAGTGTCGACTTCTTGACCTCTAGATTGGTTAAATATATTGATAAAACTTGTTTGCGCTTCTGTGACACTTCATACATCATTGACCTGCTACAAGAGGTTATAATCTTTGACCTGATGATGAACTGATTCGCTTTTATTAGTTTTAGTTAGATTCAAAAGTGACTTTTGTAAATCGTTGAAGAGCACCGGAGGTGTGCTATATGGCCACAGGTTTACAGACACCTGACTGTCACATCCGTGCTTTGCTGTTATAATAACCTCCATTATTCTCGGAAGGCTTTTCACAACTTTTGGCCGTACAGTGTATTTAAAAAAGATCAATATTTCTCAGGCAAACTATATTATTATAGCCATCATTGAAGGGTCCATAGACATGCGTGTTCCACATGTGTGTTCCACAGACAATAAAAATGTTAGTAACAATACTACTGCATCAGGAGGAATTTTTAATTCATGCATCAAGAATAAATTAATGAATTGCACCCTTATTCCCCCTTCTACACTGGTGTTAAAAAAAAAAAAAAAAAAAGGAGGAAGAAGCTTTTTTCCCCCTCCTAAAATATGAAAAATGTATATATTTAAGAGGTGGAGGCCCATAATCAGGAAGTTAATGGTTAACAGGAGCTAAACATAACAAACTGAAGCCTGCAATCTGCGTAGTACGAATAATAAAAACCACAAAGCAATCTTTAAAATGCAAAATAAAAATGCATCAAACATTGAACAAAGTTTTATTAGGCTAAACCCCAAAGTATCCAGTCAAATTATAACGTGATAAACTCTTGGCAAACTAATAGTTTCTGCATTTTCCACACCGACGCTGTAAGAGTAAGACCAACATGATCAGTGAGCCGTCATTCTTTTCACGTTCCGTATTCAACTGCATGTTCCGGAAAGCAAAAGGAACAATACACACACCCAACCTTACGTGCATGTACTCAAACTTATATTTGGTATAAATGTTCAGTCAAAAGTAATTCACTACAGGGTCAGAAGTAACACAGATGTGTGGCAGACAATAAAACAGCACAAGCTTGAACAGCTTTAAGCTGAAACCACCTGCTGAGCCTGATATATGGGGAAACTTCTTTGGTCACACCGGCTCCTAGTAAGAACTGCGGTTGTCACAGGGCTCACAGCCACTCCGAGAAACTAGAATTACTACTTTCCATGCAAGCTGTATCTCTGCCTGACCTTCCAGAAAACTGTAGATTACATCCAGGCTCTGGATGGAAATAGCAGCTCTATAATAGCAGTTTGACAATGCTTACATGCAATTCATGATAAATATTAAGTTTGATTTATAACAGTAGTATAATATGTAAAAAGTGAATACAATACATAAACACAAGTTGAAGAGATAGGTCATCACCATCACCTGTGATCTAGGTGCTACTCTTCGGATGCATAACCAATCATTCATCTTCAGTAAACGCTCTATCCCGGTCAAGGTTGTGCCAGATCCTAGAAACACTGGGCACAAGGCGGGAATACACCCTGAATGGGAGGAGAGTCTATACACACACACACACACACACACACACACACACACACACACATTCAGGCTCTCATTAACACCTAGGGGCAATTTAACGTAGCCAGTCCACCTACAGTGGTGGAAACCGGAGTAACATGAGAAAACACGCATAGAGAAATTCTCCATACAGACTCAGGTTTGAGCTGAGGATCCTGGAGCTGTGAAGCGGCAACGCTACATCGCCATGCCACCCTGGGTGCAGAAGGACAACGAAAACAGCTAACACCGTGACGTCCTGCAACCGCAACCAAATACTCTGTACAAAACTCATCACAGTAGTGTATAGTGTATTCTTTACACAAAAACCCTGCCCACCAAGCAAACCAAAAACAAACTCATTAGTCCAACAGTTTTAAAAAGTATGTTTACAGGGGCCAGTTTACCCTCCCCAGAATATAATTTGTTTTTCTTTACATACAGGCCACATGTAACCACTACCCTGCTAGCTCTCTTCATGCATGCTCACAGCTGAATACTGAGAATGTACAAGAAAACTTTCACTAAAAAAAAATGGAAGACATCGTCATGTAAGAAGATTATGAGGAGTCGGGTGTCAGCCTAGATGTAGAAGGGAATTAGTAGATCCAGTTATCATGAATTAAACACCTATGGTTATTCAATCCTACCAATTCACGAACAACTACAGCGGACCAACGAATTCAGACAACTCCTACGGTACCTCTAGCCGTGTTAGATACTCCGCCCCAGTTAGTGGTAAGATTCAAGTTTATCTACCAATTATAAATTTCACAGCTTTGTTGATTACTTCATTCTGATTGGTCAATTATGGCATTCGGTATAACAGACCATTGCTATGAACCACGTCATTAGAAGCAATAAAACAATTTTTAAATCAATAAAATCAAATTTTGTGTCAAATTATTAATTTCTTTTGTAAGTATCTGTATAAAAAGGAGTATTGTTGCAGATCATCTTTCAAACGATACACAGTGGAATATCGATGGCATCAAAAATGGCGACTTACCACAGAGATTAATTCCCAGAATCCAATGCGTGGGTTTTGTTTTGATAGCACATGACCACTGCTGGCTCGCGCTCTGTGCAGCAAACATGCCAGCGGTGTTTAAACCATGAGCAGTTTGTTGAGACTTTAAAGTCCTTCATTCATAACCTCTTGTTTTGTACATATAAAATCTGCCTGTGTGTAAAAGAAACTGACACTGCACCAAACACAACCAACACACACACACTTTATGACTAACAAGCTATTTATTTATACTCCAGTTGAACAGCAAACAAGGAAAGTATTATCCTCCTGACAATCTTGTCCAAGTGCCAGAGTTCAGCTAAACCTTTTGTTTTTTTGTTTTTTTTCTCTGTATCATATATCGTTTTCATTTTCAACAGACGAAACGTGCCTGACCACTTTTGAACAAACGCCCACAAACACAGGTGGCGAAAAAAACACGTGTACTGAGAAAGTTAAAGTGATAATTAAAAGAGAAAGGGAAAGAAAGTGCATATTTAGAAAGTTTGTGTTGTGACAATTCGCTTTCAGCAGAAGAAATAAAGGAAAGCCTCACATTTCCTTCTTTACACTTTGCTAGATTCCATCACAAACACTGCCACAGGCCGAATCCCCAATTACTGCCTGTTGGACACACAGTGCCCTACATAGGGTGTAAAATTCAGTACTTCCTCCCCGATGTAGTGCGCGTGTGTAAGGCGTACAGAGTGATTTGGAGTACAGCCGCGGCCCCGTGGCCGTTTGGCGACTGGGACGCACTGTCGCACTTCCTGTTGGGCCAAAACAAGCTAAGGACACTGTGACTAAATTAATCTCAGGACTATTTACATGTATTAAACCCAACGAATTTGTTAAAATAATTTTAAAAATTAGCGTACCTTGTGTTAATTCCCGACTTCCAGCGTCGTTAAACTCATCTTCCCGAGAAAAAGTTCCGCTCCGGTAACACCTGTCCAGTTAACGCCTTGGCAAACAACCACACAATTTCTAGAAACTTTTCAAAGGTCAAAGTAATGATAGAGAGCCACATAAAACTTGTTATTCTTTGAGTTTTATTTCATTTTCACCTCGTTTAGCCGACACGGTTCACTTTTCTCTCTCTAAACGCTTTTTTGAATTTTGCCAACTGCTGTCCGGCTGAGGAGGGAGGGGCTCACGTCGCGCGTACTTAGGCTGTTACTGTGGCAACAGAGACACGCGCGAGCAAGTGAGAAAATTTTGGTACCTCCCAAAAACCTTATACTCAGCAGTATGTGTAGTGATGAGAGTTACATGGTAGTAATGTATACTCCGGTGGAAGCCCGTTTTCGGCACTTGACCAAAAAATCACGCGTCATAATAATTAGAGCATATCTTATTGTTTGTATCTCGTTATTATGAGACAATATATCATAATTATGACTTATTATGTCATACTTATGATTTACTATTTCAAATGAGATTTTTTATCTTATCTTTATGAAATAATATGTCATTATTATGACATAAGTGATAACTATGACATGGTATCTCATAATTATATCTTTGTATCTCATTACTATGGCATGCTATGTTACTTCATTTTTTTCAAGTGGCAGAAACAGGCTTCCATTGGAGGAGGTATACAAAGACTATATGGTGATATTTGTTAAATACTAGGATGCTGCAGTGTAGGGTTATCAGTTTTTATCCCTCTATAATCTATTAATAGAGTGCAAAATGAATAAAGTATCCATGAAGATGTAAATCAATGAAAGTTTTCTATACTGAATAATATATCATTTAATATGCATTTAGCAACTTTTAAAAAATAGCTCTGGTATTAAAATGTCAGACCCTAAAATATCCTGCTGGAAAAAAGGTATGGTTACTATTAAATGCTACCACCCTTCTTTCATGGGTAGATGATTTCCATCAGTATAAAATTAGATAAGCCAGCAGGAATCATGGAAACAGCATATCCCATTGAACTACAATTACGTACTACTAGAAACACATTAAAACTCATCACGAATAACTAGAAATCTCTAATGATATCTAATACTTTTTAGCTGTGTATATGTGTGTTCAGTAACTGTCACTAATGAACCAGTTAGCAAACTGCTAGTAAATCAGCTCAAATGTACCCTGTGTTGCCAAGAGCTGGATTATAGGCTACTATTTGCATTATCATATCCTCAATGATTTATTTAGCATTAGTCAGTCCTGGTAAAATGTGCCCTAACTTTCAAAACTATTTTGTTTGTCATCAACATTGGCCAAGCCAAGATGTTATCCAAAGCCATAGAGATTCCATGACACAAAATTAGCTTATAGGTAACTCTTTAGAGAAAATCAAGAACAAATGACTTTTCACATTTTCAATTTAAAAATCCATTTTTGCATTCAAACATTTAAAAAGCTGCATCGCAGTGTCTTAACAATAGATTTGTCTTTTACGGGTGTGTCTTGTTATTTGGTGGGGAAAAAATATGTGTCTTTAGAAGTCAATGAAGAGAACGTTAGGTATGGTGGCCTCAAGCTCACATTTGTTAGCTTTTGTATAATCATTAACCCATACTTTACTTTTAGGGTGTAATATAAATGCAGAGTTATGTCATTTGAGCAGCATTACTGCAGTTGTGGAGAGTACGGTGGTGCAGTGCTTATCACTGTCATCTCACAGCAAGAAGGTTCTAAGTTGAACCTTCCAGCTGACTGGGGCCTTTTTGTGCGGAGTTTGCATGTTCTCCTGTGTCTGCACAGGCTTCCTCTGGGCGCTCCTGTTTCCTCCCACAGCCCAAAGACATTGACACTGAGCGGTTGTTCGTTTCTGTGTTAACCCTGTGATAAATTGGCAAACTGCCCAGGGTGTACTACACCTCTTGCCCAAAGTCAGCTGGGATTGGCTCCAGCTTCCCTGCGACCCTGATGGAAAAGTAGTGTAGATAATGGATGGATATTGCAGTTCTGTCAGTTATACGATTTCGTTGCTGGACAACATCTACTTTTTACATGTCTGCATCAGAGCTTGATTGGCTCTAAACTCTTCACTCCTCACCAGTCTGCATCATATCCCTGACTTCCAGCGGTAACACCCAGCAAGGGCAGATTGTCTGTAAAACTGGGCTCAAGAGAGTCATTTCAGCAAGCAAAGAGGAAAAGCAGAGATAACTCAAGAGTGAGAATGTATCTGTGGGCCAGACTGCATAGGAACAGAAGTGAAGAAAGGCCAAGATAACACTTGGAGTCTTGCCATTAAATGTCATCTGCCTGTATAATCAGAAGTGTAAAATATTGTCATTGAAAACACATTTTTTCCTATATTTATATATCTGTATCTATGTATTTATGGGAATATATTCATACAGGTCATATGTGACAGCATAGTTGGTTATTTTCTTTATCAGTTCTCATTGCTACACGAATTTAAGTGGGTTTGATTAGGTTTTCTTTAATGTTACTATTATTCCCTTCTCTTTAGTATTTCAGTTATAGTGTCACCTGTTCACTGTATAGGTGACTGAGTAATACAAGATACTACATTTTAGTAGGGTGCCATAGCAGTATACAATAAGAGGAGTAAATACAACTACATCTAGTGTTGCGTGATATTTCATGCAACTATTCTTTAGTTCATGACTTGCATCGTCTTGTTTTGAAATCTTGAATTCTTCAGTGTGTCATTATAATTGGAGAGCACAATTATAATTCCAAATATACAATGATAGTGAAAAGAACACAATGTATTAACAGTTTTTGTTGAATTTCAAGGAATGGTTTCAAGTTAAATACTCTAGAAAATCTAAGTAAAAAACAGGTTTAAGTGAAATGAGAAATGTTTGTGACTTTGTTAATTGCTCTAATTAGCTACTTGAAGCAGACAAAGTACATGTATATTTGTCTTGTAGGGGATACACTGTCTAGTCCCAGGGTCTGTGGTTCAATTCTGAGCTTGGGTTACTGTCTGTGTGGAGTTTCACATGCTCTCCCCATGTCTGTGTGGGTTTCCTTCTGGGTTCTCTGGTTTTCTCCCTCCTCCCAGACACATGCCTGCAGGTGGACTGGCTACACTAAACTGCCTCTAGTTATGACTTAGTTTGTGAATGTGTGTGTGTGTGTGTGTGTGTGTGTGTGGTGCCCTTCCGATGTACTGGTATCCAGGGTCTATTCCCACTACACAACCAGTGTTTCCAGGAAAGGTTTTGGATTCATCATGAGTTTGAACAGAATAAAGAGGTTATTGAAGATGAATGGATGAATTACAGTCTTACAGTAACCAAACAAGTGCTCTTAAGATTTACACTTGTTTATTTATTTTTTCTTATTTAAGTAACAATAATGGGTCTCATGAAAAAAGTCTCATGAAATGTGAAAAAAGTATAAGGACAATAAAGCTTGACTAAACTACTTCCCTCAAACAGCAGTGTGTCTCTAACTGAGGATTTTCTAAAAGAACCTCTTTACCACAGAACTCTTAGAGGTTTCAATACTATCCATCACTACTGGTTTTACAGAGTATTAATCAGAGCACATCAATGTGATGTTTCATTTTTGCTTGGAAACAGCAGTAATTCCAACTTGTATCAACACTGAGGTTCCACTAGGTGGCAGAACTTTCTCATAATACAGTATTTAGTAAATGACAAGCGCGTAACTTCACATATACTAACCCACTGTAACCTGGTTCTGAAATTAATTAATTTGTTTTAAATGTTTAGGGCAAACCGTGTTCCTAGCTCAACAATTTTAAGGATGCATGCAGCTTTGCCTGGCCAGTTTTACATATACATAAACATGAATATGAAAAAGTTGTTTTTTATGTATGAAATTTGGTTTTAGGCAGATTAGCAACACACACATTTTATTTAAATGCTCAGTATTCGGGTTTTTGAAGCTAAATTCACGGAGGCAAGAAACAAAAACGATTTAAAACGAAACTTCAATGATTTCATTCAGGAGAGTGTGGTCAGATAATGAGCCCTTTGCGATTGTGAATATATTAGTTCCTTGTTAGAATGTACAATTGAAACTCAAATAGCTATTCCACTTGTGTCCATAAAAAAGCCTCTGTAGCAAAGAAAGCTTTCATCAGATTTTATCCAAACATGTAGAGCATACTAATTATATGCCTCATTTTCAGCAGGATTTCCAAACACTCGAACTTAGATTGCCTTGTCAGATCCTCCTATGATAAAAATGCAGATTTCTCCCTGCTGGTAATGAAAGCACAAAACTCTCAGCCAGGTCCAATTCAGATTAGCATATACTTATAATTACATTAAATGGTATTAAAATATACTTGCTTTTTTATCCTATAAGAGACATAAGAGATTCTTGTACACATTTACCATGAAAATAGTAATTACACATGTACTGTGAGCGACCTTCACTACTGGTCTCTCCTCAGAACATATGGTTTTCATTGCATTGTTAGCTTTGCCACAAGCTACCAGTTATAAGGTCACCAGATATTTCACAGGCCCTTTAAACCAGGAGCAATATGCACTGACAGGCTGCTAAGGAAAAATTCAATACATTAAAGTACATTTCATGAAAAACAAAGCGTTAGTATTTTGCTAAGGTCTACAGAGAAGCGGTACCTAAGAAACATACTGTGACTTTTTCTTTTTCCTAAAGCCATAGGTGAGTGTTTAAGCTCCAGCACTATTTTTCCACTTAGGCACCGACATCTGCAACGAGAGAGCCTTTAAGTCGGCCTCTTACGTAACCCAGGCAAGTGAAAACATTATCTTTTTATCTTTTATTTGGCTTGCTTTCTCACAGGTCTCTTAAAAACACCGCAGGAGATAAAGACCTGCTCTCTACAGAGAGAAGAAAGCAAAATGCTCTATTACTTCAGCAGAAATGGTGCATGTACATATGAATTACAGGTGTAAGTTCAATCATTTCAGAGGTCTGGTTAAAAAATATTATAAAGAATTTTTTATAGTGAATAAAAACAGTTTATTTGCTTTGGCTCATCGATATAAAGCCAGGCACAGGTGAAATCCTGCCCTTTTCCACATCCTCTCCTGCATCACGTGTAGCTTCCACTCTGTCGGTGCCGTAAGAAAATACAACAAAACAGATTACGTTTTCATTGTGCTCAATAAAATGCAGCTAGCAAAAATGCTGTCACGATATTTTGGCAAAGCTTAGCCTCTTTACACAGGTATGACAGATAAATCTCACCATGTTGCTAATGTTATTCAAACTCCATGCATGTAGCAGATTGAAGCTGCGATAGAAATACAAGTAAATAGACGTAAACACTATATAACACTCGCTTCTGTCTCTGCAGGTGAAATCTCATGCAGCCTCAGTGATATGTTTTTGTTTTTTTGTTTTTTTTTCCCTTGTAACATGATTTATTACTTATTTTCTGTCTTTTGAAATTTGGTTTGGAGCTCTATCCCCCCTTTCTGCGTGCACATTAATGGAGAAGACATAAAACAGGCAACACAAAATTTATATTTAAAAAAAGATGAAATAGATCTTTGCACAGTAATGTCTGTCTGTCAAGATGGCTGAGTAGTTAGTAGTAAGAATTTCTCTTCTTAATTTATTGATATGTATTATAAAGATAATTTCACTGTAATTATTTATATTCTTCTATGGTAACCAAAATAACCCTACTTACAACCATGGTGAGCAGAAAAGCATCTCAGAATGGATAACACACAGAAACTTGAAGGAATGGGCTACAACAACAGAAGACCACATTGTGTCAGCCAAGAAAAGGAATCTGAAGACGTCTTCCCAAGAACTTGCTAATGCGCAATTAGAAATTGTGAACTAAATAACGAGTTTTTTTAAAAAAATTTAAAAAATTTATATTGCAAAAAGTATTTGCAATTGCATAAGGTGGTTTTTCAGACAATTTGGTAAAGCAATATTTGTCACAATATTAAGTCACTTGACAACATGAAGAGCAAACGGAAATGCTACCTTTCTAAAAAAAGAAACTATAAGAGCTAACGTGAGAGGAGACGTTATTACAAAAGGAGAAACTATTGCGAGAGGAAAGAACCCAGCTTTAATTACAGAATATCACTCAGTGGAAACACGGACTATTCACAATTGTGTTTTGTCAAAATTTTTAAATGATTGCTACTGTTTTGCACAAAACTGCAATGGAAACCTGGATTGAGGCTACAGTGGGCGCAAACTCACTGAAACTGGACAGTAAACGATCATCTGGAAAAAACATCATCTGGTCTTTTTCCAATCTTCATCTGTCCAGTATCAGTTAGCTCCAGTTTCAGTTAGCCTGTGCCCACACTCCAAACAGACGCTAACCTGAGTCTCAAACCAGGGACCCTGGAGCTATGAGACATCACATGTAATAATAGTTCATAATATAAACAATCATTACTATTGCATTAACAAACTACTGTATTTTAGTTCCTATTATTATCTTACTACTACTAAGCTTGTAGAGCATTTTTTCTTGGAATGATCTTAGCCGTTCTGTGGACTTTCTCTCATAGTAAAAACACATCTCAAAGAACACAAGATGATGTAAGATTGTTTCTTGCAGTGAAGACATTAGCATTCTATTATATAAAAGATCATTAGGTTTCCCAACATGACACATGTAGCTGTTGGATTCACATTCGGTCATAAAATTGTTTCCAGTTGTGGCCCAACATGAAGACAAAAGACCAGCCATGTTGTGTTCTTTACAGGATCTGCCCTAAGTGATTGATTGATTTCTAACCCCCATGGGAATCCAGGTTAAGATATGTCCTGTGTGTCCTCTAAAATCAGTATTGACTCTAAATGGTGTTTTAATTGTATTTTCAGCTGCTCATTACTTTGGTCTATGGGATAGAATTCCCTGTTAAACTGTAGGAAAGCTACCTGGGTCACTGACGTTGGGGGATTCAAGTCGGTTTATGGATCTCGGTTCTCATTTTATGAGCAACTTATCATTCTGGCTAATAGAAGCTGAAAGCTCTTTAATATTCCACACCAATCGGCTGCTGAAGGATTCAGGAAATGGTGAAGAGTCTCGGTTCAAAGGTACTGGGTTTACAGAGAAATTATGGATATTTGGCAAATGTAAATATTTATTTTGAACACCATTCAAACATTTGTAATCTGAAGCTGGTAAGAACCACATGTTCTGTTTAAACGTTTTAAACTATGAGTAATGCATTGAGAACTTGAAGCTAATGTATTAATGCTGTGTGTACTTCACCAACAGAGACATATTATATCATACTATTAAATACTATGATGTGAGACACGGATTTCCTGTTAGAGTCATCAGACCATCTGAGGAGACAAAGTATTAGAAACTGTAGAGGATCTGCATTGAATAGTTACTGTGCTTTTGAGGTTGTGTGGTTGAATTTATGCAGCTTTTCTACATCATCAGGGTTTGTGACAAGTGGGAAAAGATCCACCTGAAGAAATGAATATTAACCAGGCGGAAAATGGTATTTCACTTTGAAATGTGTACTCTGTGCTGATATGGATTTATTACCCAAGCTAAATGTCAACCTTTTCTTTTAAATTTTTGAATGTTTTTCCCCTAACTGTCAGGAAAGTGTACTGGAAATTTGTCATTTTTGCTTTAATCCATATAATAGAAGAAATAACATCATTACATGATTAAAGCTAATCTATGTTGGAAATTTACAAATATGAAACCAAACATATATCTTTATTGCAAAACTACACAAATCTTATGATATGCAAAGATAAGAATTGGAGGTTTTACTTCTTGGGAACTGGAATTTCATATCAAAATGCACACTTTAAAGCTAGTCGGGTGGAAAAAAATGCATGTACCATTTTCATACCTAGAAGTTTCTCCTTCAATTTGACTTTCATGGATAATCCTATATCTTTATTAACTTTTACAAGGTATAAATTGCTCCAGATACATTGTTGATCTTGTCAGAGGTTTACACTTGGTTTTAAAATGTGTCTTGGGCGATTGGATCACAAGTGAATGGTGCTAAGTGTAAATGACCATCAAGACATATTCAAGACGCATTCACTCAAACCACTTGCCGAGGTGTTCTGGCATGCATTTGACCACATTTCTTTTGTAGTGTAAATACTAATGCCTCCTGATGCGCCCCTGAAAAGGACATAATAAGAGAAATACAGGACATGGTGGTTGTCTCAGTTACAATAAGAGAAATACAGGACATGGTGGTTGTCTCGGTTACAATAAGAGAAATACAGGACATGGTGGTTGTCTCAGTTACAATAAGAGAAATACAGGACATGGTGGTTGTCTCGGTTA
>JAQQZU010000037.1:7771028-7788511 GCA_030068025.1 Parauchenoglanis punctatus | reverse complement strand
CATTTACTATTTACTGTTGCTCTCAAATGCATTAAGAAGGAAAGAAATTCCACTAATAACCTTTTATGTCAACAACCACTCATCTAAGTAAAGAGAAACAACAGTCCATCATTATCCAGACTCTTTTAAAGTAATAAAAATAAAGAAAAAAATTTAATTGGAAGGTGTGTCCAAAATTTTGACTAGTAGTGTATATATTCAGTGACATGTGAATAACATTCAGTCATTTAGTCAGTCATCTTCAGTAAACACTTGTGTATTTCAACAATATTATACCTTGAAACACATGCGAAGTAAAGTCAAATGACATCATTTGAACAGGTTATCATGTTAAATAAATAAATAAATAAATAAACAAATAAATAAATAAATAAATTTAACCACTTGCCCTAAATTGAAAAAATTAAACTTGAAAATAAATGAATCATGTCAATCACGTATGGAAGAAATGAACTACACTTTTCCGTAAGGGTGGGAGTGCAGATTTTTTTCTTTGCTTTATATATACAGATTAAAGTTCGTATGTCCAAGGTTTACTTATGTATTATTATATCATGTGAAAAATGCTCTCTGGAATGTCTGATGTTAGCATTATAAAAACTTAAGGTTTTTGATACCAGGGAAGGGCCATATTTTCCAAAAGCAACCCAGCACAAAGATCATTCTTAAATGTTAGACAAAGAAAAAAAAAGCCTTTATTTTTCACATAAGCATTAACAGTATAGTTAAATTCTTTTCTTTGCATATCTCAGCTTGTTAGGAAGTTGGGGTCAGTGCACAGGATCAGCCATAATACAGCACTTCTGGTGCAGATAGGGTTACAGGTCTTGCTCAAGGACCAATCAGTGGCATCTTGGCAGTGTTGTGGAACCTCAACCTTTGACTTCCTGTTTAGAAGTGCAGAGCCACTGCCCATAGCAAACATGACACTGAGCGCCCTCTCTCACAGTTAAGATGATTTTGGGAATCTCAGCCCAGACTGTAATGCCTTAACCTACTACTCTGTGAAATTATTCATCCTTTCCTGCATGTAGGACAATTTACAGATAATTACCAGTGTTGCTTAGAAGAAGCTGTACAGTAGATTAATCTTCTTTAATCTTCTTTAACATTAATTTATTAGAATCTAATATTTTTTGTAAATCTGTGGCAATTTATTGGGCATCATTTCAGAAAAAAACTTGTTGTGAGATGTAGCCTGTAGCCAAACCACTGGAAACAAAAATATCTTTACAAACAAGGCGATAAAAATAATTTCCTTTGTTAAATGTTGTTCATCTTTTTTGTGTCTTTCAGTAGGTTTTCTGCGAGATTGACTATGATTCAACATCTTTTGCTGAGCAAAGTGATTCTCCTGAGACGTATTACTCAACTCAACCAGATGTTACTGCAATGTCAGAGCAGGGCACAGAGAGGAGTTGTAAACAACAATGAAAACATGTGATTAAGCTGCAGCTTGAACTTACATTTAATGGAGAAAATAAATTCTGCTTTTCTTCTATGTTTCACTGCATCCAATACTGACACAGGACAAAACTACCATTTCTTCTACTTTGTTTTAAGCAATTTAGATGTGAGGGCTTAAATCTAATATCTTCATAATAAAACTATTATGGTTGAGCAATGCAGTATATCACAAGGTCTCACTGATTGCACAATACTATTACACACATACAGGCAATTCTGCATTCATTATTTCGAATGTTTTATAATACTCATGCAGTGTTTCCTCTGAATACCAATTAATGCTAAACAGGAAAGTTTTGAACACTTTGGTTCAAACCAAAATACAGTAACCTTGCAATCTCTACAGTATACATTATAGTTTGTCCTTTTGTTTTAATTTCTACTTTGGACAATATGTGCTTAGTCAGTCTACATTTATCTTTTCCTCCACAGAACATGGGTGAGTTATGAATGTGTCAGTGACATGGCCGAAAAATATCAGTCCAACTGGAGATCACATCTATAGTGTGTTTCACCTGACACACTGATAGGCTACATGAATCTACAGTCTGGACTAGAAAGAAATCAGCAGCAATGTCATGTCTTCCTTCCATTTGGTATATTTTTTTTAACCACCGGTAGTGCTGATGCACTTTGTTCAACTAAAATCCAAAATAAATTGCTTTAACAGCGAATAAACTGATGTGGATGCCAAAATGAACGTTTATACAGATTTATTTTTATCTTTGTGAAACAGCCTGCTAGCCTGTTTATACCAGCCATCCATGCTTGTAGTTTATTTCACAGTTTTTGGTTCAAAGCACTTTTATGCATTTTAGTGCTCTTCAGTAACTGCTTAATTCTGGTTCCTATCCTGAAAACACTGGATGTAAGACAGGAGTAAAACTTGGATGTCAAATTACCAGTTCATCACATGACACCAAACATACACCCATTCGCATACTCATTCATCATTTCCACCTTGGGGTGATTTAGGGTAAACAATCCACCTACAAGCATGTCTTTGGGAAGTGGAAGGAAAACAGAGAACCCAGAGGAAGCCCACACAGACACAGAGAGAACATGCTCATACTGGAACCCAAGCTCAGGATTGTACAGGACCCTTGGGCAGCAACTCTACTTACTGTGCCACCATGCTGCCTGGATTAATATTTGGATAAATGTATACTCGAAACAAGCCATTATTTATATCATACATGAAACACAAATTTCTTTTTAGGCAAAGTGCTGACAGGAAACCATAATATATTACACAATGTGAAATTTAAGATCTGGAACTCGGAAAGCTGAGGCAGTGTGCCAAAGAGTGATAAATGTACTACTGTAAATGAACATATTAATCAATGAATGAAACAAAATAGCAATATAACAAAAAATGGTGCTTTGGCAGTATGTGTTTTGCTCCCCATGCTCCCATGAATACAATTTCTCACAATGCGCCCAAATATCTGGAAGCTTAGAGCAGAAGGTTGCATCATTTGTATCAGGCACCAAAACAAACCAGCTCTGTTGCATATAAAACCCACAGAATTAGGAAAACAGAGGCTTATAGCACCTTTTTTTGTGTGTGTTGTATATTTATTTTAGTTATCTTGAGTATTTGTTCCTACACTTGTACCTATTTGTTTTTTATAATGAACACCAGAAAACGTTCGCAGAGTATTGTGCTGTGTCTCAATTTGCATAGATATACTTCCATGTAGTACACTGTGCACTTGTGTAGTGCATTAATTTCGACAGGATGGTATTGTCTCAAATCGAACACAACAATTTCACACTTACCGGAAATAATCATTGCAATATTTGAGAATATCTGCCAGCTTTTATTTTGTTCACTTCTTTAAAAATGAGCACATTTAAAATTTTCCTAGTTTGATGACACGCCCTCTTCTAACTGGCTAAAAATAGTTTGGTGGTCTCCTTCTGTAGCAAATATGGTGGTCATTGAGGGTAAGATGTGTGTTGCACACTCAACATTTTTTGATCGTTTTAAGTACACCATCTGGTACTCTTAGTGTACTGAATGTTGCCCTACTTCTCAGTGTGAACGCATTTGGTTTGAGACCAGAATATATATATATATATATATATATATATATATAAACTTTTGGTTTAGAGCACGCCCACTTCAGGTTTAAATCCAAATCCTAATGTGGATATTTGGATCGCTGCATTTGCATTAGACCCTTAACTTCTTTATACATTCATGGAATAAAAATGATCCAGTCTTGGTTTAGAAAACAAGTTCCTGACCCTGCAGCTGTCAGTTGTGAACTAGAATGAATGAAATATTACAGCATCGTGTCAGGTGCTTTTAATATAATGCTTTCAAGTCAAAGTTCAAGGTCATGAATGTTATTGGATTTAAGCCGGGATGTATCATATGGTTTAAAGCAACACTCGCACCCAGCCGTGTTCACTCTTTCTTTGTGTTTGTAATAAGGTCAGGCAACAGCACAGACTCGCCTGAGATCCCAGCAAATTCCGAGGCCAAATCCAGCTGAAAGAGTGGAACAGTTTGGAAATACACATACCCTGGCTGCTGATGCTTAAACTCCTTATGGATATAAATCTCCTACAGAAATCCATTACTGGAGTGGCTGGAGAACTTACCTTGGACAAGAGCTGCACCACCTGCTTGTTTATGTCTCACATTTGAGGTTTCAGGAACAACAGTAACCACCACGTGGACACAAGCAGGAGGAATAGATACCCCATATATACTACAATATCCTATTTCACTTTTACTCTGATTGAGTGAGTGAAAGAATGTCTGCATATCAAGTTCATCTCAATTATAGTTATCAATAGTGGAATGTTGATACAGCAAGTTATCAGTGACCACAGTCTCATTTTATATGATCTGTATGGAGAGTTGTTACTGACAGAAACCATCTGAATGTGTTTTTGTTCTTAACGTCTAGTTTGACAGGCGTTCCCATGAAGCTCTTCAAGTATGCCGAGGGTGGACCGTAAAAGTGTTCAAGTATGTTTGGTATCAAAAACAAGAAAGTAAGAAAGTGTGAAATAAACCACACCACTCCAGCTTCCTTTGATGATCCCTGTATAATGACCGTGGAGGGCAATATGCTTAACAGATGTGCAGCCTGTACCTCAGACTCTCCTGTGGGCAACATCATCATGTTCAATCAGCTCACCTTAAATGCTTGCATTTGGAACTACTTTCTATAGGTCTTTTGTGGAGATGAAGGCTCTTCATCTATTTAAACTGTTAAAATGGTGCCTCTGGTCAGTGTACGGCACTATTACGAAGTCATATCTCCTCCACTGTCAGCATCAAGATACCTGAGAAAGAATAATTACCTCTGATTTTTGAACAACTAGGACTCTTTACCCAAGCAAAAATCTATTCCTTCTTTTAATGAAATAAATGAACATTAAAACGATTTTAAATCAACAGAAAAAAACATTTGTTGTGACAACACAGTCAATGATTGGGCAGTGCAATTCAAAATGTCTTATTTTTTCTATAAGAGCATAATCCATTAATGTGTAGAAAAAAAAATCACAGTCCTCTCTACTGAATTACCTTTTGTGATGGAAAACTTGGTGTTAGTCTTGTAAAAAACTGACACTGAAGATTCCTTCAATAAATGTTAAATAAAGTCTACTTACAAAAACCATTGCCATTTCAACAATTAGATATTTTTCTTAAAAAATCTGTTTATTATTAGACTTAGATTATGTTTGCTGTAGTAGTCCTTGTGTACTGTATGTCTTACTATAGAAATGATAACATATTAGAGCAAGTTCTTTAATATACTCCTTTGATTTGAATTGTAGCTGGAACTACTGTTACAGCCACTGTTATAGAAAATTAATCAAAGCCCTCCAACCAATCAGATTCAAGAATTTAACAAAGCTGTGGTATATAGTAGTTTAATAATTCTTTTAGTCCCATTTTATTATTTCCTTTGTACGTGTGTCTTAACTTTGTCTCCTTCTTTCCATTTTTTCCCACATTCAATAAATCAGTGATCAATGCGTTGAATTATAGCTGCTCTGTTGATTAGATTTGAGCTTATGCACATTTGCACAATACCCCTCGAGCACACCAGGTCACATTGACTATCTTCCAGTTTCTTCATACATTCCTGGACGATTTCTTTTGGAAAATGAATAACCCTGTCAAAAGAGATAAGATCCTGTCAAATTGAGTGAGGGAAAATGAATCAATTGGACTATAGACGGTAGACATGTGTTCACCACATGGATAATAAATTGTTCAGTACCTGGCCGAGGACAGAGATCTCAGGCCCTTTACCCTTCCTATCTTCTATCTCTGTCTCTCTCTCACTCTCTCTCTCAGGGCCAAGGAATGTTGGGATGTAAAATACATAATACAAATACAAAATACATATAAATTATATGTTTTATATCTGAACATTAATGCATTAATGAAGTTCCGGGTAAGGTCAAGAATCACATTCCCACAGCAGTGGCCCTGAAAGAGAAATGCTCCTTTTCTGTTTTGTCTGTGGGTTTTTTTTAGGTGTCTTGCTCTTCGGGACCATCCTAGTAGACCGAAATATAGATGTTTTGTTTAATCTCTAAACATACAGTTCCAGGTAATGTTAAAGGGAACACAAGTCAAGGATGTAATATACACAGTATTTGATTTGAACACTATAAAAAGAGTAAACTATTTTATGTATTAAAAGTATCAACCTGTTCACACTATTAAATGTAACCTAAATTAAATCATTTCTGCAATTCAGTGCTAGCCAGTATATAACAGAACACATCCTGGGTTAAACTAACCACACATGGTTGGGTGTGTCTTTGGGGTTGCTTTAATCTCAAAACAGGTTCATTATGACCCAGCCACAGGTTATTTTACCCCTTTTTATTATCATTCTTTATAAGTGCTTGCATGAGCAGTTAAGACAAAGTAGTAATTTGTCGTGCAGCCAGAACTACTGTCAGAGCTGCTGTTATAGAAAATTAACCTCCTTTTGACTCATATTTGAGGTAACTTCTTTAACAAAAGTTGGATTAACATGACATGAAATAACCCAGTAAATGCCCTCAACCAGCAACAGGGTTATGTAAATAACCCAGCTTTTTATTTATTTATTTATTTTACAGTGTGATATAATTAATAATGAAAATGTTCTACAACGGTTCCAAGCTATTTAAAACATTACAGTCTGAACTTGTGCCCTGTGACATTATGAATATTTCAGTATGGGATCTGAGTAATTCTGACATTTGCTTGCTATGAGTCATGATATTTGGAAAGACAGGGTGGAAATCTATGTCTTACTATAAATCAAAACAATATAACAATATGATGTAATATTCTTTTCTCCAGGCAAAATAATGCAGTAAAATGGCAGTAATCTGACTGCATGTTTCACATACTGTACATAGTGTATGATGAAGACTTCTGAGTCATCGCACAAGTCAACTCCTTTTACAGCTATCTCGGGCATCTACAGTAAGTATTGAACGTTTGGAGTATAAAAAGGATTTTAAAGAACTATGATCCAATAATCCCTAAGACTAACTCATACAATGGTGATCATTGTTTGAAGATTAAAACAATGTCACATGGAATGTTATCCTGCAATTTTACTTTTAATGAGAAGTGGGAAATAACAATAAGAAGAAGCACTATCAATAGCTTTCATCTTAAGAAATCTGTGGTTTGAGGTTATGGGAACTGCATATAAGCCACCTCACTGCACTGCTTTTCTGTTGCTGTTGTCTGTCATATTATTTCTGGACCCTTTACAATAAAACTGGCAGGATGATATTTTTAGCAGGTCTAAGAAGTCAGAGTATCTTTGGTATTTCAACATCTGCACCCACGTTAGATATTCTTATACCACAGCTCTGTTCAGTTCTTGAAACTGAATTGCCAGATGGTGGTGATTATTTTTCTATAACAGGATAGCTCTGGCAGTAGTTCTGACTACAAAGCATAAAGTTTATGTTAATGCACCTGTTCTAATATGGCTGTCATGTACTGGGGAAGCTGGATGCAAGTGCAGATGATTTATTAAATTACAGACAAACAAAATACAAAGTCAAACCAAGAGTCATAACCTGAGCAAGCCAAGAACTAGGCATAAAATATGACGCATACAACAGCAACTTAGCACCTAGACAAAGGAAGATCGGGACTTTAATAGGCACGGTAATCGGGGTGGAGGGTTGGGGGTTAACACAAAACAGATGATTATGACCAAATGGAGAGGAATAACATGTGACAGAGTCATGTGATCTAGTTAAAAGCTGAAGGGTCTGATGAGAATTGAAGACCAAGGCAATCATATCATGACTAAAATCTGTGCTTACATTTTTGATATGGTGATGGTCCTTTTTTTTTTTAAAGAAGTCCCCAGTGCCACTATTTTGCAAAAGTCAGAAATAAAGCTTTTCTTCTGGTGTTCCAACACAGGAAGGTCTTCAGGATAGAGGGCTTGGTAATTTATTGGTAATATGACAAGCTTTTTTGTCATTACAATCAAGAGAGTGAACAAAAGAGTGGTTGGTGAGGGAACAACTGTCTAGGTTTCACAGATGTTGCACAACATTAAACCTACCTATAAATGAATGAAAAGCATTATGTGTAATTCTTTAATAAATAAAAATTGTTAGTGTTGGGGTGGCACCTTGGTGCAGTGGTTAGCAGTGTCGTGTTAAAGCAAAAAGTCTCTGGGTTCGAACCTGCTGGCTGATTGAAGCCTTTCTGTGCGGAATTAGCATGCTTTCCCTGTACTTGAGTGGTTTTCCTCAGGGTGCCTCTGGTTTCCTCCAACAGCCCAAAGACATGCCCATAGGTGTAAATGTGAGTGTGAATGGCTGTCTGTGAATCTGTGATATAGTCCCGTGGTAGATTGGCGACCTGTCCATGGTGTACTCCGCCACTCCCCAAAGTCAGCTGGGATTGGCTCCAGCCCACCTGCGACCGCAGTGGATAAGCAGAATAGGAAATGAATGTTAGCACTGGCAAATTGCCATGACATAAGAGGACTAAAACACTTTGGGATGTTCTAGTTTAGAAAATAAAATGTTCACATTGCAAATGGCCCTCTGCTTTATGTCATGCCATTGTTAATTATTTTCCTATAACAGCAAATCCTGTCATGTTTTATTCCTTACATAATAAAGGTAATATTAATTATATAATAACCCATATGATTAGTCCAAGACAAGAAATCCAGGCCAACTTTCCCCAATCACAAAGATGCTTTAATCACAAACTTCACTATAATCCAAGATCTAATTATGTTAATCTCAAACTAAACCCATCCGTTCCAGACAAGAGAGAAAATTACATATAATGCTAAATTACTACAGCGTTTGATCCATCAGGTTAGGTTGCATGGCTCTATTTGTATGCTGTACAAGGAGTAAATGCTAAAACAATGCCAGACTGTACACTTTCATTAGAGCTATTACGCCAAGGTACATGGAATGAACTCAAATTCAGGAGTTTCTCAGGCTTTTGTACTCATTGGCTCTCACAGAGAGTTATCCAGCTGCAAGATCAAAAGAACGAGTAGAGCTAATGTTAGACAAGTGCTGAAAATGCATGTCAAAACACAGCAGTTGTGTCCTATTACACCAACTCAACATGACACAAGTTCAAAACTTAGGCCAGGAAGAGTGTTGATTCTTTTCCATGCTGATTTGCCTTAAGGATGTTATTGATATTTCAGGTTTTACTCAAGTGAGGTGAAGTAAATTAAAATAAAATCAAAGTAAAGTTTCCATCATAGGAGTATGCAAGACAAATCACAAGTTTCTTGTGAATGTTGCGATGTTCATTAATTAAAAAAATGGCAAAAATTGGAAAAGTGCACTAATGTAAGAGGAATAAAACACTTTGGGTAGTGCTGTTATTGGCAAATAATCTAGTTAGGGCAGGGCAGCATCACACCAACCTATTGTGAATTACTTTTCGATGCTGTTACTTTGTTTGATTTGTTAAAATTAACTAATGCTAACCTAAACATTAATTGATTCAAAATAAATCCATATAAATTATTCATATAATTATTACATTGTTGTTGTTGTTGTTGTTTTTTTATTTTTTATTTTTTACCAGAAATACAGATGTTTCAGATTTGTATGCAATAAGCTTTGTTACTTGAGCTCACCCACCTCAACTTAACCAACCTGATCTAGCAAACTTCATAATAAAAATATCGCAAATTTTTTTTAGTCTTCACATGAATGAAATCGTAAAAAAGAAGCTTTAAACTGTAACCCCATCCTTTATTCTACTCTTAGCTGATCTTCACTGTTCATTATAAGTTCTATGCGTGAGACTCATCAGCTCAACAGCAAGCCCATCACAAATGTGTTATGAGCAGAGACAGGGAAAACCCTAAATGTGTTGTGCATGAGTACTCCAGAACTAGAAAATGCTGACCAATATTAGCACAGTGTTGTAATGGAAAAAGCTCAGTGGTTTGGCTATGGTGGTTTTTCTTCTTGTTTCCAGTGCCAGACGTGCTTGGGTTGGACTTCATTCTCTCTCTCTCTCTCTCTCTCTCTCACACACACACACACACACACACACACACACACACACACAGCCTCTGCCACCATGCTGTTGTCTTATTGTAGTCCATCAAAACATACTTTTATTGTTCCTGGCCCCCGGGACTATTTCTCAGAAACATTGATAGTTAAATATGACTATGTAGAATTATATTTGACAAATCTAGACTACTTGAACAAAATCCTAGGATACATGATACAATTTCAAGTCTGTATTATGGCTAGGAATACAGCTTGTAAGCAGCCTGTTATCCCTCCCCGAATCTTATTATGTGATGCTCAGTTCTCAATAATCTTCTTCATTGGACATATAAATATCCAAGTCACAGGCTTTCTTTTCTTCAGACAGACTATCAGACACTTTCAGAGAAGTACAGCCATAAGACTTAAGACCGCTTTTCCATTACTCCCTAAATTACCATAGGGAAACTTCTTTCTTAAGACCTTCTATTAAAATAAAGATGGGTCTGAAAATCTAAAAGGATGAGATTAGGACATTTTCCTGGCTAACATGTAATCTGAAAATGAGGTTATACGCTTATTACTTAAAAAAGAGGTGAAAATCTGATCTCGTCTCAAAGGATATCGGTTCTTTTTTGTATCTGTTAGATATTAGCTGGCCTTTCCTGTGCTTTTGGGCTGATGGATTGCTCAAATTGGTGTCCCTCTACTTTCTGTCCAGTGTTTATGGTTACAGAAGTGAGTTGGGTAAATAAAAGGATTAGCACAAAGGCTGGATATGCCTTACATCAGTGCTACACTGTTGGAAACCTGCATCGTTTACCTCAGAAGCTCTAATCCCAGGGAAGAGATCTATCAGTTGCTCCTTCCTTCCACAAGGACACACTTATAGAGACCGGCTCCATATGCACAGCCAGATAAATCTAGATAGAGCCAGATAAAACTGGAGAGATAGGTAGCACCATTATTCAGCTCAGCACAAACTCCGGTCTCATGCAGTGTGAGCTTCTCTCTGATTTGTTTATTACTGATGCAGTTTTCCAGAATCCAGTTTGAGTTGTCAGGATTATTAGTGGGCTTTATGGAAAATACATGAGCTGGAGAACAAAAGGACTTTTAAACCACCCACGTATAAATGTTTTCTTGTCACTAAGTTGAGTTACACAAGAGTAGTGAGGAGTTACTGAACCCATGCATATCAATATTCAGATCTCAGATATAAGTAATTACTTATCCCCTTCTCAGAGAGTTGAGCTGGAGATTAACATACAACGTTAGATAAAAACAGAGGCATCTTGCAGTTGTGTATGATTCTGAAGGTGAGTTTACCCTTGATATTGTGCCACTGTCTGATTGTTTTAACAATCAGGGCTATTTCTTGCTAGGTCCACCAAGCCATCAGAGCGCCTCATAAATAAATTAATTTAACTATTTTACCAGTTTAGCTAGCTCAACTGAGTTGGTTGCTAGATGTCTAATGGTTGTAAGAATACTTCTCCTTCAAGGTGAAGTGTCCTCTCACTTGCCTGAAGAATTTATTGAGATAAAAATTGACTAGGGCGGCACAATGGTTAGCACTGCCGCCTTACAGCAAGAAGGTCCTGGGTTCGATACCCGGGGTGCCTTTCTGTGCTCAGTTTGCATGTTCTCCCCGTGCGTGGGTGGGTTTCCTCCAGGTGCTCTGGTTTCCTCCCACAGTCCAAAGACATGCAGATTAGGTCAACTTGCTACTCTAAATTGACCATAGGTGTGAATGCGAGCGTGTGTGGGTGTTTCTGTGTTGGCCCTGTGGTGGACTGGCGACCTGCCCAGGGTGTACCCCGCCTCTTGCCCGAAGATGCTGGGATTGGCTCCAGCTTCCCCGCGACCCAGATGGATAAAGCAGTATAGATAATGGATGGATGGATGGAAAAATTTGCTATTTTTATTTATTTTTTTGTTAGGTCACATCTGTTGTTTTGATTGTTGAAAATTTAATATTAAAATATAAATGTAGGTACAAGCTCAATTAAAAATAAAAAAAATATGTTTTTGCAATAATCAAATCAATGTAAATTAAATGTAAACATTTTGGTTTTTAACAATGTTAAGAAGAGTTTTTAGCAGCATCATGTATTAGAACATATGGTGGCCATTAGGTGCCCGTAGTGTACCTCTAATTACTTATATTCACTCTCACGTGCCATTTCCATGGCAAATAATATGTTTGATCCTCCATTTTTCAAAATCTGGGTTCTCCATCTTGTTACCCAGCACTAGAAAACACTGATTCCTCTTATTTCTTCTTCTTTGTCTTCCTTTCTTCTTCTTTGTGGTCCTTTCAGTGCTTCCTTCCAGATTCACATTGTAGCTTGTAAAAACGTGAAATGTAGAAGGCGCTGTCTACAAGTTTGTCCATTCTGGGCTACTATGGCAGCTCCGTAGAGATGGACCCGCTCCCTATGTACATAGCTTTATATAGCGGAATAAAGGGCTCATTCTAAGCATAGAAAAAAAACAAAAATTCATAGTTACAGGTAATTATACACTAATGAACACATCCTTATGTGTTTCATAAGTATATTATGGAATATATACTCCATTTCTGTTAATAGATACCTTCAAAAATCTGCATAGTGAACCTTTAAAGAAATGGTTGCAATAAAAAGAGAATGTCATCTTATTTCCTTGTCTTTGTTCTAAAAACGTAAAGATTAAAACAATGACAAAGCATTCTGTTAAAGGAAAATGATCAATGCTAGTGCTCATCAGTGCTCAGATCAATGATAGTGCTCAGCTCATAGTGCTGAATGTAGCTCATCATGAAGTAAAGTTTCACGACTAGGGCAGTGGTTGAAATGTTGGACTAGTGATCAGAAGGTTGTGAGTTTAAATCCCAGCACTGCCAGGCTACCACTGCTGGGCCTTTGAGCAAGGCCTTTAAGCCTCAACTTGTATGCTCACTTGTATAAATGAGACATATGTAAGTCACTCAAATAATGTAAATGTAATGTAATACTTTCTTCATTAAATGATGATATATCATGTGCTTAATCCATTTAACATTGTGGAACATCCACAAAGCAAGTTCTTTCCTGTTATCACTGATGTTAAAGAAGCTAGAATCCTTTTTACATTCTCTTTCTTTAAGTTAATAGGGCAAAATAAAATAAAATGGGTTCTCTGTAACATGACAAAGCCGTCCATTCTGAAGGCATTCCCATATTGGAAAACTTAAAAGTTACAGTTTTACCTCTGATAGTTTAAAATGCAGACAGTTTGCAAAAATGAATATCTCCTAACAGAAAATGTCAACACATCAGCAAATACAAACATTTTAATCAGTTTATGTGGAGCATACAGCATACTTATCTCTGTGTAAAATAGACATTTACTATAAAACTAGCTGAAACTACTGTCAGAGCTGCTGTTATAGAAAATTACCCAACACCTTCTGGCCAATAAGAATAGAGAATTGAACAGCGCTGTGATTTCAGCATATTTTAAATTCTTCTTTCTGCTCAGGGAAGGAAATGGATCATGGCTAGATCAAGGAGAATCAACTAATAAGAAACTGATGAAAGTTGGCAGGAATGATCCAGCCTTTTTAACCACCATAAAAGCTGGGCAATCAGTAAGGAATTACAAATTGACATAACAATGAACAGCTCTGACTTTAACACACTGATGTGGTACCGATTATTTCTGTACCGCACTGAGTGATGTATTAAACATATTCTAATTTAACTGCCATCTAAATATTTAGCCTATATACAGTATAAGGCAAAATGAGCAATCTTGAAATTTGGTTAAGTGTATGAAAAGTGGAAAGACATCGCAGCACAACTCATTACATGGATATGATGGGGAAGAAAAGTACTCTGTGGGAATTAAACCATGATACAAAACATATGGCTGAATGATGGGACTGTTACTGTGAAGACAATCTTCATGCAGCAAATGTAAAGTTTCCACAGCTTGTCTATTATATCCAGATTTCCTTTTCAATCATGAAAAAGTTCATATGTCAAAAGCTAGTGCTATGCAGAGGACAGTTAAGTGAGGCATAGTGTTTTGGTGGTTGTGTTTGAGGTGTTTTTACCAAATCCAATTAAATCCAGCTCTCTCCAGTCAACAGGCACTTGAAACCTATGCTTTATAATGCAAATAATAATAATAATAATAATAATAATAATAATAATAATAATAATTATTATTATTATTATTATTATTATTATTTGCATTATAATTGCACTCAGCTTTAACTCAGCATACAAACAGCAACTCTGAGCATTCCTGCTGTCTGCTTGTGTCTCTGAGCTGAGGTTCATGCATATTTCATCAAAAAGATTTACCTTTTCATTTTTCTTTCGTCATGAAGATTTACCACGTCTGAAAGTCATGTTGGAAAAAATATGAGGAGAACCACCCCATTAAGTAACAATTCATAAGTTCCCCAGTTTTTTAAAATCAGCTCACCATGAACTCAGATGTCAGTTTTATACTTCTCTAAAAAAATCTGACAGAACTGATCAATTGATGCACTGCAAAAAGGCAAAATGTTAATGTTCACTACCAAATCAACTGACATATAAAGACATCCTATGATTAATAATGTAATTTTTTTAGTAACACTTCCTTGATCAGAGATAATATTAGACTGCTTGTCCGTTCAAGCTTCACAGACAAAGATCGATAATAAGTCCCTGCTATAATGAATAAACCAAGACCAAATAGAAGTGAAGGGAAAATGATCCAAACAGCACTTTATCTTCTATGACAGTCACCCATTTTGCAAAAACTAAACAAAGTCGAACTGTACACAGTGCATCACTGAAATGCTTTGAAGGTGGCTTTAGAAGATGTCTTTAAATACATTTTGCTGACACACACAATGGTGTGCTTAGAAACCTGGAGCAGCAAAGAAATAAACATGGTGACAATCTGAAGGGCTCTCTGGATATTTTAGCCATCTGTGTTTAGGAGCTGACTGGACACATTGGTGATTATAGGGGAAAAAAATTAAAAAGGCATCACTGTTTCAGTTTGTGGCATTTGAAAACATGCATCTGAAAAAAATGCAAATTACTCTGAGTAACACATTGGGTCCCATATCATACCACAGAAAAGTTTTGTATAGTGTGACACCCAACATCCCAGTATAGTGTGAGACCCAATATCTCAGTATAGGTTGAGACCTAACATCTCTGTATAGGGTGAGACCCAGTATCCCAGTACAGTGTAAGGCCCAACATCTCAGTATAGAGGAAGACCCAACATCTCAATATAGAGGAAGACACAACAGATCAATATAAAGGAAGACACAATATTTCAGTATAGAGGAAGACCCAATATCTCAGTATTGTAAAAGACCCAACATCTCAGTATAGAGGAAGACCCATTATCTCAGTATAGTAAAAGACCCAACATCTCAGTATAGAGGAAGACATAACATGTCAGTATAGAGGAAGACCCTATATCTCAGTATAGAGGAAGACCCAATATCTCAGTACAGAGGAAGACCCATTGTCTCAGTTTTGTAATAGACCCAACATCTCAGTATAGTGGAAGAACCAAAATCTCAGTATAGTAAAAGACCCAACATCTCAGTATAGAAGAAGACCCAATATATCAGTATATAGGAAGACCAAACATCTCAGTATAGTGAAAGAACCAAAATCTCAGTATAGTAAAAGACCCAACATCTCAGTATAGAGGAAGACCCAATATCTCAGTATAGAGGAAAACCCAACATGTCATTATAGAGGAAGACACAACATCTCAGTATAGAGGAAGACCCAATATCTCTGTATAGAGGAAGACACAATATCAATGTATAGAGGAAGACACAATATCTAAGTATAGAGGAAGACCCAATGTCTCAGTTTAGTAAAAGACCCAACATCTCAGTATAGTGGAAGACCAAATATCTCAGTATAGTTAAAGACCCAATTTCTCAGTATAGAGGAAAACCCAACATCTCAGAATAGAGGAAGACACAACGTCTCAGTATAGAGGAATACCCAACTGCTCAGTATAGAAAAAGACTCAATATCTCACTTTACAGGATGACACAACATCTCAGTATAGAGGAAGACTCAGTATATCAGTAAAGAGGATGACCCAAGATCTCAGTACAGTAAAAGAGCCAACATCTCAGTATAGAGGAAGACCCAATATCTCAGTGTAATAAAAAAGTATAGAGGACCCAATATCTCAGTATAGAGGAAGACCCAATATCTCAGTATAGTAAAAGACCCAACATCTCAGTATAGAGGACGACCCAACATCTCAGTATAGAGGAAGACCCGGTATATCAGTATAGAGGAAGACCCAATATGTCAGTATAGTAAAAGACCCAAGATCTCAGTATAGAGGAAGACACACTATCTCAGTAAAGAGGAAGACCCAACATTTAAGTATAAAGGAAGACCCAACTTCTCAGTATAATGGAAGACCCAACATCTCAGTATATATTAAGACCCAATTTCTCAGTATAGTAAAAGACCCAATGTCTCAGTATAGAAGAAAACCCAATTTCACAGTACAGAGGAAGACCAAATATCTCTTCATCCAATTATAATGGAAGACCCAATATCTCTACATCCAATTATAGTGATATAGTGGAAGACCTAATATCTCTACATCCAATTATAATAGAAGACCCAATATCTCTACACACAATTATAATGGAAGACCCAATATCTCTACATCCAATTATAACGGAAGACCCAATATCTCTTCATCCAATTATAGTGATATAGTGGAAGACCCAATATATCTACATCCAATTATAATGGAAGACCCAACATCTCTACATCCAATTATAATGGAAGACCCAATATCTCTACATCCAATTATAGTGATATTGTGGAAGACCCAATATCTCTTCATCCAATTGTAATGGTAGTCCCAATATCTCTCTATCCGTTTATAATGGGAGACCCAATGTCTCTATATCCGTTTATAATGGGAGACCCAATATCTCTATATCCTTTTATAATGGGAGACCCAATATCTCTATATCCGATTTAAAGGGGAGACCCAATACCTCTATATCCGTTTATAATGGGAGACCCAAAATCTCTATATCCGTTCATAATGGGAGACCCAATATCTCTATATCCGGTTATAATGGGAGACCCAATATCTCTCTGTCCGTTTATAATTGGAGACCCAATATCTCTATATCCGTTTATAATGGGAGACCCAATAACTCTATATCCGTTTATAATGGGAGACCCGATATCTCTATGTACATTCATAATGGGAGACCCTATATCTTTATATCCGTTTATAATGGGAGACCCAATATCTCTATGTACATTCATAATGGGAGACCCAATATCTTTATATCCTTTAATAATGGGAGACCCAATATCTCTATATCCGATTATAATGGGAGAACCAAAATCTCTATATCCAATTGAAAGGGGAGACCCAATATCTCTATATCCGTTCATAATGGGAGAGCCAATATCTCTATATCCGTTTATAATGGGAGAGCCAATATCTCTATATCCGTTTATAATGGGAGA
>JAQQZU010000037.1:7751101-7770928 GCA_030068025.1 Parauchenoglanis punctatus | reverse complement strand
GAAGGCGGGACATCCGGAGCGATCGTCCAATGGCCGACGGCGTTGACGAACGACCAATCACCGAAGTCGGGAGGCAGAACATCCGAAGCGATCGTCCAATAGGCAGCACTTCTGGTGACCATCCAATCATCGCCGCTGGGAGGCGGGACACCTGAAGGCTCAGACGAGTTGTAACGAGAAAAAAAAAAGAGAAAAGGAGGGAAAACAAACAAACAAGGACCTTACGTGTCGCAGCACGTAACACCCAATATCTCTACATCTATATGCAATTGCAGCTCAGTATAGAGGAAGACCCAATATCTCAGTAAAGCGGAAGACCCAACATCTCAGTATAGAGGAAGACCCAACATCTCAGTGTAGAGGAAGACCCAACATCTCAGTATAGAGGAAAACCCAACATCTCAGTATAGAGGAAGACCCAACATCTCAGTATAGAGGAAAACCCAATATCTCAGTATAGTAAAACACCCAACATCTCAGTATATTGGAAGACCCAACATCTCAGTATAGAGGAAGACCCAATATCTCAGTATAGAGGAAGA
Source organism: Parauchenoglanis punctatus (assembly GCA_030068025.1). Taxonomy (NCBI): domain Eukaryota; kingdom Metazoa; phylum Chordata; class Actinopteri; order Siluriformes; family Auchenoglanididae; genus Parauchenoglanis; species Parauchenoglanis punctatus. The sequence continues at coordinate 7,770,386 of JAQQZU010000037.1, read as the reverse complement.
CCCAATATCTCATTATAGTAACACACCCAACATCTCAGCATAGGAAAAGACCCAATATCTCAGTATAGAGGAAGACACAATATCTCAGTATAGGAAAAGACCCAACATATCAGTATAGGGTGAGACCCAGTATCACAGCATAGTGTAAGACCCAACATCCCAGTTTAGCGTGAGACCCAGCATCCCAGTGTAGTGTGAGACCCAACATCCCAGTATAGTGTGAGACCCAACATCCCAGTTTAGTGTGAGACCCATCATCCCAGTATAGTCTCATACTCTCACACTATACTGGGATGTTTGGTCTCACACTATACTGGGATGATGGGGCTCACACTCTCACACTATACTGTGATGATGGGTCTCACATTATACTGGGATGCTGGGTCTCACACTATACTGGGATACTGGGTCTATACCCAGTAGTAGAAAGTAGTTAGAGGACTAGAAAAAGAAAAGGGTTACCAGCTTTAAACAGTTACAGATAATACCATAACTCAACCAATATTTTCAGCCACAGGAAAGATTTCAGGACAGAAGGCATTCTCTGTAACATGACATTGTTAATATCCCGAGAGAGAAAGGCTGGTGAATTATGACAATCAATAACAATAACTAACTATATTCACATTACATGTAACTATAAATGTATAAAAAGTATGATGTGTCTTTAATCAATTAAAAAATCATTTTGGTGAATTGCTATAGTATCTATCCATCCATCCATCCCTTATCTATACTGCTTACCTGTCAGGGTTGTGGGGAAGCCGGAGCCAATCCAAGCTGACTTAGGGAGAGAACACCCTGGGCAAGTCGCCAGTCTCTTGCAGGGCTTTGCTGTGGTATAAAACATGTAAAACACTTTAAGACATAAAAATTAATCAGGATACATACCCATCATGCCCTGACATGTTTTATTCCTTACTTAAGCAGAAAGTAGATAGGAGTAAACCAGGACAGGGCTAAACCCCAACTGCATGTATGTCTTTTATTTCCATACATATACATCAATTGTTCGTTACATTTGAAGTATAATGTACATGTTCCGAATTTTATTTGGAATGTCTAGAAATGAGAAGGTAGCTTTTATGACTCCCATAAGTAAAGAAAGCTATTTGGAAGCTATTCTTGTTTGGGTTGCCGAGAAGCTTGTTCTAGATTGTGAGATTTCCACAGATGTTTCTGCACATGGGGATTCCTGATGCTATGCATTAAATGCAGCATGTTTTACTGTAGGCTACACTTAATCTAAATATGATCCAAGAAGAACTTTCTTTTTAAAAAAAAAGCATCCAAAATATGTTCATCCATGGCACTCTTTGAAAGTCTCATGGCACATTTGTTTTAAGGCTCAAGGCTCGAAACGTATAATGTGGGCAATATGAACACCGTGACATGCCTAACAATGTGACGCCCTTCTTTTGTTTTTGAGCTGAATAGTGCTTTTTATTAATTCAGGGGCTCATATGACAATGAGACACTATATGGCTATAAGTACTTGGACACCTGACAGTCACAGCCATTTCAGTGGCCTTCCTTAAACTATTGCCACAAAGGTGGAAGCACGCAGAATGTCTTTGTGTGCTGTAGCTGTAAGATGTGTTTATTTTTGTATAACTAAAGGGCTGACCCCAAAACCTGTTCCAGCATGACAGTGCCCCTGTGAACAAAGTGAGACCTATGAAGACATGGTTTACAAGGTGGGTGTGGAATAACTCAAGTGTCCTGCACAGAGCCCTGACCTCTATCCCACTGAACACCTTTGAGATGAACTGGAACACTGACAGCACCCCAGACCTCCTCATCTGACATCAGTGCCTGACCTTTTGCACAATCATGGCTGAATCATGGCAAATCTCCAAAGCCACTCTTCAAAATCTAGCAGAAAGCCTTCCTAGAAGAGTGAAGCTATTTATACTAGCAAAGGGCGAACAAATAAATATTAATGCCCATGGATTGTGAATACGACATTCAATATTCAGGTGTCCACATACTTTTGGCAGTATAGCATATAATGACATGGACAATGCACTTGTACTTGACAATTTTACAACTTCAGGCACTTGTTCAAAAAATATTTCCTTTCATCTGGATCTTCATTGAGGATTTATTCTAATAAAATAACTTCTATAAACATTTTTATTATAAACCTGATTATTCTAGACCAAACCAAAGTGAGGTAAAATGAGCAAATATGTAGGATTTTATTTGAATAATGGCTGCAAGCTGTTTCCTAACACCTACCACAATCGTAACCATTTGTAACTTCATACAAGTTGACTCATGAATTCTTCCAGTCATGACATTATTTTTACTACAGTGGCTTTGTCGTTCCCACTGACTGACTCTGAATCAGTATTTCTCATCATTGTAGCTTCTTCACAACACTGCTTTTGTTTGATCAGAAGTGGGCGGTAGACATCGTCTGCTTCCGATTCTTGCTAATATCTCCGGACACTTATCTGGAGTATGGCGTAAGAGCTGTAGCAAGTTTGTGTATTCCCGTGTGGCATGTTTTCACAGGTCTTTCTTTCTCCATGCTTAATCTACCTTGCCAAAACTTTATAACACTCCAGGCCTCTGGGTGATTCTCCTTTATGAGACTGGGGGAATTTTCCAACATCTTTACATGCAGTTCATAAACACTTCCTACCTGAACCTCCAGTTTGCTCAGTCCTGCTGAGAGAGCAACAGAGGCCCCTCATCTTATTAATGCTTTTCATAAATTCTTGTATCGCTCCATGAAGAGGAAGACACATCACCGAGCCAGGGCAATGGAAATGATATGAAGGTTTCTCAGCATAATAGAACTCCTGAACTACAGTGAAGCCATGGGTCCACGCAGGGTTTATCATCTATCTGTGTTCTCAACTTCTCCACACACTATATTTATGAATAATTAGTTTGTAAGGTGGCTTACGAAAATAACATACTTTTTGTGGCTGTGAATATGTAAGGAATAAAATACAACAGGTTGTGCTTGTATGAGAAAATAATCAATGACAGTGTGGTTTAACGCAAAGTTGGATATCTTTCATAATATCACTTCCAAAAACATTTTATTCCTCTTTTAGCACAGCAATTTGCCAATTATTGGATTATTTAAAACATTACAAGCCACATGTACTGTATGTATCTTTTTCTACATGACATTTAGTCATCTAGAGTTACACTTAATATTAAAGGACACTGGTGAAGCATATTAGATCCTGTTATCACTACATTTTGACTGGAATGATTGTTTATTCTAATGGTTAAAGCAGTCATTTCATCAGTCAAAGTTAGTAAGAAAAATGCAGCTTACATACACAAGACTTACTAACCATTACAAATCACTGACACTGGAGACTCTGTCTAAAAATGTTAAACAATGACTGTTTGAACGATTTTTTTCATTGTTGAATAAAAATAAAAAAAAAATGTTTTAGTCTGTTTATTATTAGACATGTTTTTTACTATAGAAATTATAACTTATAAGAATAAGCACATTTTTTATTTCTTTTTTCTCTCCTTTCCCTTTCCATTTCCTTTCCCTTTTCCTTTTACTGCTAGAAAAGTTTTCAAGTACCCTCAAAGTTCATAGAAATAAAAATATAAGAGGTAATATCATTCAGGGTCCCAACCAAATAATTACATTATATACATAAACCAAAAGTGGATGGTTAAATGTCTCCTTACCAAAAGATTGTAACAGTCCATAGAACAAGCACATTATATATATCTGTGCTTTGCATTACATCCTAACACTTTCCAGTCAGATTTTAGCAGCCCTGTGGTATATTAAGTCAAATTATTCACTCCATTTGTATATACTGTATGTAACTATTTGCATATTGTTTTTGCAAAGATGTTAATCTGCATTCTCATAATATCTGTCTGAATGTTGCCATGTTATTGGAAAACACCACATTACTTCTTAATTATAGGACGTAAAGGAAATGTAAAGTCTACCTACTTTGTTTGTCTTAATTAAATTCTGACATCATAGTGGAAAGTGGATGTTAGCATGTTACTATATCAAGTACGCATATAACAGACATCAAACACAGATGCAGGGATAGCCCTCCAGTGTAAAACATTTTTTTTAAACATTTCAATTTCACCAGTTCATAAAAATATAAATTTGCCATTCCTGAGAAAGATATTCTCCCTTTATGGGTAATATGGAGCCACAAAGTGAGACTATGCCTTATATGATAGCCGTGTTCCCAGGAAGCAAAGTTGGATATACTACTTGTTAATTATGCATGCCTGAACACAGACAATGTCCTTGACAGCTAAATGTCTTATTTATTTCCTGCTCATTGTGTCTGTTTGAACATGGTGCACACACTAGATAAGCGCTAACTTAATGCATAATCGCAAGCAAGAGACAAAACCTGCTGCAGATATGCATTACTGAAGGGCATTATCTCCAAGATATACTGCTTTTTAAAGCCTACAGCTTCCTTCACAATTATTGAAATTCACCATGCGAAAAGGCCAGTTCTCATTATGACTCCACAATGGAGGCAATAGAACAGCAGTGCACGTCAAAAGAGCATTATCCTCTGGCAGCTAATTATCAGCCTTTAGATTTTAATGGCCTTTTCGTGGAGGTGGGAAGCAAAATCAATCAGAACTGTTGCCCAAAGATGGTCCTCTTTCAGGGTTCCAATCTGTTTACAGGTCTACATCAATGCCCAGAGTGTGCAGAGTAAATGGAAAGCAGAAATAGGTGAGAGAGGATGGATCTGGCAAGTTAGCACTAGCACCTGCAGTGGTGCTCAGTATAAGGCGAGGGGGATGAGGAATTGGGCTGAGCACCCGCTTTCCTTTGAGCAGCAGCTTGCTGTTGTCAAGCAGCACATTGAGCTCTCCCTACACTCCCATCATCATCGCAGTCATTCATCACCGGCTGCACCAAGTAGGTTGTCTGTTTGGGCACTTTTCCAAGATTCTAATGCAGGAAGAAAGAGTTGTACAAGACTCTCTCAAAGAAATGACTGTGCCGTTTTCTCAGTGAGAATATATAAACATTGATAAAAGATGAAATTGCAAGAAAAGGAAAGAGTACCATCCCAAACATTATCTCTTAAATTGTGCAAATTTGCAAATCTGACACACTAGATAAGCTCTAACATAATGCATAATTGAAAGCATGAGACAAAACCTGCCGCAGAAATGCATTATCACAGAGATATGCTGCTTTTTGAAGCCAACAGCTTCCTTCAGAATTACTGAATTGTCAAGCATAACAAGATTTCCATAATAATTTGTTTTGATGTGCATTAACCTGACTATACAGCAGAGATCAGACAATTTATGATCATTAGAAATGCCAAAATAATACCAAGGAAATGAAAGGACCAACCTAGGAGAAAAAAAAAATTTTACTATTAGTTTCATTAAAATTGACAATAATGTAATGCATACATCATTGTCATACCTTTTACAGCGTATTATAGTACCCGTTCCCAGTAAAACATCCAAATAAATTAAACCTGTTGGATGAAAGATTTGGTGCTTTGTGAGATTAGGAGAAAGTAAAAAATGATACTGCAAGCCACCTACAGAAGAACATTTGGCACTGTAGTGTAAGTGTACTCATGAATACTATACTTAACACCATGAGTAGCCTGCCAGGTAGTAAATGTTATCTAGCTAGCTAGCTAAAACACAGAGTGAAGAACAAAACCTGGTCACTTCAGCCATGTGTGGTTTTATTATCTAATCTCTGGTCACCATGTCTGTGAACATTCTTAACCAGTCCAATCGTGTTTCCAGCCTGACCTTTATCTTGATGGCTAACACTAGCCTGACACCTTGCTACTGTTGGTAAGTGATGATCTGTGATGGAATATGACCTTTACGTCCAAAAACTCCCACCAAGTTGGACAAGATAGCTTTGAACTGTGAATGACTGATCAGAGAAACTTGGAGCAGCTCAGGAACTGTGAGTATTTAAATACATCTTTTTCTTGGCTGACTGAATAATGATGTCTTTTGCTTATTAACAAAATCTTACACATCTTAATACAATTGGCATACAAATATCTGTGCCACTAGGAATTCTGGGAAAGTTAACAAGGCCTGATGCCATATTCTGTGATACATGGTCATTAGTTTAAAACTTCTTAAAGTGTAGAGTAGTGCTAATTATCGAGTCAAATACAGAGGAAAGTCAGAGAAAATTATGGGGAATTAAATCCCACAGTGCAGCAGACCTTACTTTACCTCATCTCACCCTTTTTGTGCAAAACGAAGACAACTTTCATTCAGAAGACTGTTGGTACAAAGTACTCTCACTGCAACCATATGTATTGGTTTAATTGCTATGGTGAATTCTTGGCATGGTTTTCAGATATATAAGAACTCCAGCAAGTCTAAACCCCTCAAAAACCAAGTTGCAAACCTCATTAAAAAATTTCAAGCAGTTGTACAACATCAGCTTCTAAAATGGTCTATGATGACAACCATAATATTCTATTTTTAATGCTTTTAACTCTGTGCATTTCCGGAATTAGTTAAGAGTCTGTCATGATGACGTTGCCCAGGAGTTTGGCTTCATGGGCATGACTGAAACTAAAGACCAGGTCCCCTGCTTCTTTAAAGCTCCATAACTCAACTCTGACAAGTTTGAGCTCGGCTGTTCATTAGAGTACCAAAGCGTTCCCGAAAGGGAGGTTGGTCTCTTATCTCTAAATGACCCCCCTCCAACATCTCGCCCTGTAGCTAAATCTTTTCCTATAAACACACAGAGTGAAATAATGTCCAAACAGACTGAGTACATGGCCGCTGGTGGTTAGGTCAGTGCCTGAGAGTAGTTCATGTGTCAGTACACAGCGATCGACTCCAGATGCTGAAAGATCCATGGCTGCTTAACAGTGGCTCTGTAATGTGAACGTGTAGGATGAGAGCTCACAGAGAGAGAGAGAGAGAGTGAGAGAGAGAGAACTGTGTCTCTTCTCTTGCAATGGAGGTCTGGGCCTCACTGTAATTACCTTCTCCATGCACGCTCTGAAGACCTGCTTGAATGCTGTCCTGATTGTAGTCTCATTATCAAAACTGTAAAATGATCACAAAGCACACAAAAGCTTTGTTATTTGACAATTAAAGATATACTCCAGGAGATTTCAACCTAATATTTGTCCTCCACATCTGTAACATCTGTGTAGTTACCACAGACGTGAATTTCAAAAGTTCCCCTGTGCTGAAGAATGAAGCTCACTTATAAAAAGAGTTGCTGAATTATTGCCACTATACTACTCAACTTTAAAAGTACTCAAGATGTTTTAGCATAGTTGTTCTTATTCAGTTATTCTGTGTTTCCAGCACCAGAGCAATAAAAAGTACTTATACAACATGTAGCATTGCTGCCTCACAGCCCCAGGGTCTGCTGTTTGATCCTGGACTTTTGGTTTCTGTCTGCAGAATGTTGCATGTTCTCCCTGTGCCCAAGAGGGTTTCCTCTGTGTTCTCCTTCCACAAACCTGCTAGTCAGTGGCTTGGTCACTATAAAGGACACCATAGATGTGAATGAGAGTGTCATTGTGTGTGTGTGTGTGTGTGTGTGTGTGTGTGCATTTGATGGACCCTGGGCCAATCCAGAGTGTATTTCCGTATCACACACATTGTTCCTGGGATAGCCTCCAGATCCGTAGGGATAGCCTCCAGATCCATAAAACCCTGACCAGGATAAAGTGGTTACTGAAGATGAATGAATGAATCAATGATTCAATGGCTCAATTAATTAATGAATGACTTAAACTTTCCAGAAGGTTTATGGTGTCCATACATGCTCAGAAACACAAATATACTGGTAATGCATAACTACAAAGAAAGGACCTTAATTCACAATTACATTCGTGATTCATGAAAGCATTCTCCAGAAAAATGCTCATTTGCATAAACATTCATTGATTACTCCAACACCTGCCTTAAGACTTTCATACACATAAGTGTTATTGGAGTAAATCCATCTTTCCTTCTTTCTTTCTTTTCTCACAACAGGTCAAATGCTTATCCGGCATCATCCACTAAGAAAAATGTAAAGATGAGATCATAAAACACTAGATTCTTTTAATATTCCATGTGCAGCTCGTAGATATTAGCCATATTTTAAAAAAAGACATTATAAATTCATTTTCGCGAGCATCAGATTTGTAGTAAGGGAACTCAGGAGTGGTGGATGGTTAAAGAAGAGTTTTCATCCATTCTTTTTCAGCAACTGCTTTCAGCCAGTTTTAGACACCGCAATTTCAGTGTTCCTGTAAGATTATTTCTTGTCACACTGTAGGAAATGATCCCAATAAAATGTTGGCCAAACTCTATGGGGCAAATAAATAATGTCAGATTATATGAACAACAAGACACAGACAATACAGAAAATGCAGTTACATATACACATTCTTCAATGTCAGCTTATTTCATGAATTTTTTTCTGCTTTCTCCTAGTCAGATCAGCATATCCTGGAAATGCTGGGAATGAGGCAGGAATTATATATGGAAAAAATTGTTTGAGATTTACTCCCTGGTTCCTTGTGTATTTATAGCTGGGACTTGTAATTCCAAGGCTCATACAGAGAAAATATTGATAAACTTTCCGATGGCAAACTCAAGCTATTTAATCTTCCAATATAGTCATATCTGGCCCATTAATTTTAATATATAATATTATCATATTATCAATATTATTAAATATATGCACTTACCAGTGGCAGATAATCATTGCTGAACTCGTGTTGATTAAGTGAATAGTACAGCGAATATGATTACAAGCATTTGACAATAATTTTCATTAAAGAAGATATTATTGGGCCTCTAATGCTGTGTCTGTTTTTCTTTCTAAAGATTATCACTTGTTTTTCCTCTTTAAGTATTGCTGTGTTCTATGTCCTCTGTTTGTATAGAGTAATTGCATGGCTGGCTCTAGTCAGGGCAAGTGTGTAATCAGTAGTTAAGCACAGTGAGAACACTGCACAGTCATAATGAGGGGAGGAAGCATGAGACTAATTGGGCCATAGCAAGCTTGTGTCTCATCAGTCTGGCCTTTATGATGTATGGGTGGAGCGGACCGGAGCCAGCCAGCCCACCACTTCAGAGTGCACAGCAATACAAATAACACTGCGCTGATGAGATTAAGCAATTCAAGATGTGTGTGTTAATTTAAGGCACATAGAGAGGCAGTTTGTTCCACCAACCGCCCCCGCTGACGTGCGATCTCCACACACCACTGAGTACACAACCACACACTAGATTTGTCCACAGTAAACAAAACTCGACTCTTTCCTTTGTTGTCTTGTGTGCCACGCTGCAGTAAACATACTGAATGATTTCCTGTAAAGTCAAAGCGTGTGGGGGAAATAAAGCAAAGGGCACAGGATATTGTAAAAGACGGTCTCCAAAAACAAAGATTTGAAGAGAAACAATGCTTTCTGCCACATTCCCAGTGAATCGGTATCGGTCAAAGACAAGCTAAAGAATGTGTTGTGGTCCCAGCCTTGGAATCAAGGAGATAAAAAAAGTTCCACACTTAATAAAAAAAAAAAAGTTTCCATTTCCTTAGCCAACACATCTAAATGATCTAAATGCTAACTCCTAACTTGCAGTCTAAGTTAATATCATTTCAACAGCTAGTTTTAGATTTTTGCACACATTCATCCCATGCTCTTCTGGACCAGACATCTTGATTTCCAAACCAACACATAATCCTAATTAAGCCCACACAGAATTTGGATTTCTTTTCCCACTGAATCTAACTATAAAGAAACAAATATTATCATGGATGCGCCCACTCTTTATAAAAAATACATCAGTAAAAGGTTTCATTTTTGGCATCCACATCAGTGTTTTTGCTCTTAAAAAATGTCTTAAGGCAGAGATTACTTTGAGCTTTGTGAAACCGAGCCCAGCAAAGCCACCATGAGGAAAAAAAACATGGTATGACGAAGCAAGGCTGGGGCTGATTTCTGTCTAACCCAGACTGTAGATTTGTGCAGCCTATCAGTGACAGTTGTTTCAGGTCATTACTGATGCCCCGTAGTGTATTTTTCCCTGATACATCTGTAACACATCATCAGCAGAGACTGTGCAAATGAAATTCAGTCACAGGTGAAATGAAGGGTGGATTGTTTACTCTAAAAAGTAAACTAAATCAAAGTCCAATCAAAGTACAAATTATACAAAAGACACAATTATGATGCTGTATGAAAATGAAAAGTCATACAGTATACACACCTGGCACTTAGGAACAGGAACACCGCTACACTTGAGCATTCATGCAATTATTCAATCAGCCAATCATGTGGCAGCAAAGCAATGCACAGCATCATGCAGATACAGGTCAAGAACTTCAGTTAAGTTAATGTTCACATAAAAACATCAGAATATAGGGAAAATGTCATCTCAGTGGCCATGGTATGGTTGTTGGAGCCTGACAGGCTGGTTTGAGGATTTCAGAAACTGCTGCTCTCCTGGTATTTTCCTGCACAACAGTCTATAGAGATACTAAAACATCCAGTGTGTGGTAGTTCTATGAGCAGAAACACCTTGTTGATGAGATAGGTCAGAGCAGAATGGCCGGACTTCTTTCGAGCAAACAGGAAGTCTATGGTAGCTCAAATATCCAGTCTTTACAACCATGGTGAGCAGAAAAGCATCTCAGAATCACACCAACACACATTGAGGCGGGTTCCAGTCCTGTCAGCCAAGAACAAAAATCTGAAGAGTACAATGAACACAGGCTCTCTGAAACTGGACAACTAAAGATTTTCCCTGATATATGTGTGGACTCTCATGACTTGTATGTCTGTGTCTGATAGTATTTTTTATAATTATGAGAAAATAGAAATATTATGACAGCTCATGATTTTTATTTAAAAAAAACTCTTCACTAAACTTTCTTTCAGCTGTCTCTGTATTGCACTAATGCATAGTTTGATCTAAAAAGGCCATAAAGACTAATAAAGTACACACACGTGTGTGTGTGTGTGTGTGTGTGTGTGTGTGTGTGTGTGTGTGTGCGCTCAGGGAGAACCGAGGATACAGAATGCATTCATCTCAGTGCAATCAGGATTCAGCCTGCAGCTTCAGTCTCAGAGGTGAGTGGTAGTGGTGTCATGCTGATAACACACGCGTATACACACACACACACACACACACACACACACACACACACACACACTGGTTCTAGAGAGAAGACACAATTACCATCTCAATTTGGGCACATAAGATTACAGCCCTGAGTCTGTGACCGAAATTATCTCATCCACCTTCACAAAATAGTTCAGTAATGCATTTAAAACACTTTCACCTTTTCTCTCAGCATAATATGTGATAACTTTCCTTAACCAGATCACATACGTGCACAACATTTAAACTTAACAGAATTAATGTTCAGGTTATTTCTACAAAATGAGCAAAATTTATCACATTCAATCCATACACAATTCATGCCTAAATTTATCACCTCCACCTGAACTTTAGCCTTACTATTAATGCACTCTAATGCAAATGTGATATTTATTTCCCTCTACATTTAGTCATTAGCAGACATTCTTAAGTTTATTTTGTTCTATTTCACAAAATATAAATCAACTAGTCTATGAATCTACTTTGACCCTGACCAGGCAGTTACTAAGGATAAATAAATGAAATCTATACATAAATACAATCATCCATGTTTACATTAATAAATGTGGTCTTTCTTTGTCCCGCAAGCTTCATATCTGACAGCTCGCTCACCCCTACGAGCTCGGTGTAATTACCCAGATGAAAGTAAAAACTCGTGTCTTTTTTCTGATGCACCTCTAATCCGTGAACCTTTTGCATAAATTTTCTTTAAAAAAAAATACTCCCTGCATTTGCATCTGTTTAGAACACATTATCTGTACATTCTGAGTAATATATTCATATAATCAGTATTCCCTATTATGCATATAGTAGCAGCAGTCTCCTTTAACCACAATTATCCCATCAGACTGGTGCAGGTCTCTGAGGCTAGCATGTGCCATGATACTGAAGAATCAGACAGAAATAATTTTCTTTGTTCACTGTATACATCAGTGACAAATCTTTTTTTTTTCTTTCAGTCTAGACCCTCGGTTTATTCTGTGTAGCAAGGACAGCAATTATATTTTAATGAAACACATTGTGGACAATGTACACCAATCATCCATAGCATTCAAACCACTGACAGATGAAGACAATAACATTGATTATATCATTATAATGGCACCTGTCAAGGTGTGGGATATATTAGGCAGCAAGTGAACAGCCAGTTCTCGAAGTTGATGTTTTGGAAGCAGGAAAAATGGGCAAGTGTAAGGATCTGAGAGACAAATGATGTGTGATGGCTAGATGACTGAATCAGAGCATCTTCAAAACAGCAGGTCTTGTGGGGTGGTCCTCATATGCAGTGGTTAGAACCTACCAAAAGTTGTAGGACAATTGGAAGAAGGACCATATCTATAGTTGATAGTGCCTACAATATCCATATGAATATCAGAACTGAACCAGGAAGCAATGGAAGAAGGTGGCCTGGTCTGAGGAATCACATTTCTTTGTGGACTGACAGGTGCATGTGTGTTGCTTACCTTGGGATGATAGATGGCACCAGGATGCACTATGGGTAGAAAGCAAGCACTCGATGGCAGTGTGATGCTCTGTGCAATATTCTGCTGGGAAACCTTGGGTCCTGGCATTTATGTGGTTACTTTAACATGTACCACACTGCTGCAGGCCAAGTGCACCCCTTTCAATCTTAGCAATGCCACACTGAAAAAAAAATTTCAGGAATGGTTGGAGGAACATGACAAAGAGGTCATGGTGTTGGCTTGGCCCTAGATCTCCCCAGATCTCAGTCTGATTAAGCATCTGTGAGATGTCCTGATCAAAGAAGTCCAATCCATGGAGTCCTCACCTCACAGGAGACCTCACTTACAGGACTTAAAGGATCTGCTGCTAACATCAGATACCACAGCACACTTTCAGAGCTCTTGTGGAGGCCATGCCTTGATGAGTCAAAGCTGTTTTGGTGGCACAATATGGACCCACACAATATTAGGCAGGTGGTTCTAATGTTATGGCTGTTCGCTATATACTGTCACATTAGGTGCTGCCACTTTAAAGCATATTGTGTACTGAATATTACAAAGTAATGCGCATCCTCTCACCTGCCTCTTCTGTTTGATACACACAGACAAAATGGGTAATGTAAAGGCATTGAGCTTGCACTAATAACAAAAAATTGAGTGAGAACAACATTACCATTCATGTGTGAAGTGATTAGTAGAAGTGATAGTGATAATAAATACTACCTAAAACCTGTTTAGTGTGGCTGCTTGCTAACCTGCACTCACAGTACTCTGAAGGTAATGCAGCTCACATAATCTCGTTGAATCTGACAACTGAGGAGTCGTGTTAGAAATTATAAGCTGTAACACATATCTGGCTTCCATTGGCAGCCACCAATATAAACAATTCAGCACAAAGCATAGAGAATTCCATCTCAGATACACCGTCATAGCGTATTACTCCATTAATCTTATCTAGTTCTCTGAAAGGCAAGCTTGAATAACAAATTATGCAGAGCAAATACAAACGCCAAAAGCAAACAGAAGCATGTGTTTGCAACCAAAGACTGTATTCTATCTAGCTAGAATGAAGCCCTGTCATACTGTTGGTACTGCTCACAGTGCGGCACAAGCTGTGCTGAGAAATCCGAGCATAAATAAATCTTTATCCCTTCAGCAGAGCTTGTCTTTTAGGTATCCAGCAAATGTTAACAAGGTAAGATGTTCCTATTCAACTAATGCTAGCTCACTAGCTAAAAGACGAGTTCTTATCAAAGGTGAGACATTTTAAATCACTTTGCTGTGTAGAACTTTTTTCCCTCATAATAATACTAGTTATAGTATTAATAACATTTCATGATAACATTAACTATTAGTTTAACAGTTATAATAGTTGATAATAATAGTTGATGGTTGCATTAGTATGCTGTTACTGGGCATCCTCAAAATCTCAAATGTCAGTTCACAGTTTTTGCTTGCTGTTTGGTGTGTAGTAAGTTTTTTTTGGGGCCACAGGCTTGAATTCTCCTTGAATGTGTATTGACTTGTTACCTGCAGCTGTCAGATTAAGCTTTATGGTGGATTAAGACAAAATATTCCCCAACATGTAGCTTGGAATAGAATATTTCTACCATTGAGAGCTTCTAAACCCCCAAATCCCAACCTCATACATCCAGCTAAAAATGAATCAAGACTAGTTGTTGCAGAGATTAAATATAACAGACATGATAATTCTATGCAACTAAAATTACATACAAATTACAGACATGCAAATAGAAGATGTGCACATACCCACAGTCCCATAAATCTTAAAGGCCCTAAGAGCTAGCCTCTAGTTTTTCTATTAAAAGCAAACACATGGGTGTCTTTCATCTCTTTATTAAGCATGGTCTTGACCTGTAGCCAGGCAGGATGACCTCACCATGGAAAACCTGTTTGAAATCACTGTTCGAGTTTCACATTGGTCACACTCATGCACGCCACCACTGTCATGTCATTGCTTCCATCTGAAAATGATCTGCCACCCTGTTTTCATTTCTGTCACATCATTGTCTTAGAAATGAGACAGAGACCAAAATTTCGGACTGTTTATTTGCCATTTGCATTCACGCAGTCTCATGTTTGTCAGTCTGATAGACAGAATTGTCTATATATTTACAGTGTCAAAGACCTGAATGGTTCATTTTAGTGAGTATTCAGCAACATGGTTCTCGAACAGAATCAGACGAGTGGTCAAACGTTTTTAGATGGATATACACACAATTTTCATGGTGACCAAAACAGGAACTGGAAATAAAAAGCACATTTCAACCATGTTTATGATGTATGATTCAGTGTGGGCTTGTGTATATTTTGCTTGTGCAGAGTGGAAGCATCATGGCTTTGGGTTATGGAAAAAGAGATTATGTTGTTGAAGGCTGTCATAATATTATCAATCAGTATGACCAATGCAAATATTTTCCCCCACGTTCTCCATTCCCGGCTTTATGTCCGTCAGCTGACATACCTACTGTGCGGAACTGTTGCCCACACAAAAGCTGTTTCAAATGGACAAATAGACCACAGCTCACATTTAGTACTGAACCAGGGACCAGGGTGATTGTTTGGCCACCAGACAGTATTATAACCAGTTTGACATATTACATGATTTACAGTATAACACCCGAAGAGTTTGACTGTGCTTGAGGGCTTAGACTTTTCGGTGGCCATTATTTCTGACAGAGTGCATGGCTGTCCAGAGATTTCCTGAGATTTAATCTTTCTGTCTTGAAGCTCAACACTTTCTTATCTTGAGTGTCTTTCTCCCATGCTGTAACGATATTAAACACACAGCCGTTCACAGCTGAGAGGTTTTCAGGGAAGGTTTTATAGTCTATCATGGTCGTTCTTACAGCTGCTCTGTACATAAAAAATGCATATGGCACATCATGGAAAGATACTGTATACACTGTATACATGAAACATCCTTATCACCTTCATGTTCCTGGATGACTTCATGCACTGCGTTTAGAAAATGCAGGCATGTCCAATTGGTGAACATAAAGAAAGATCAATTTTGCATGCAAATAATGCTAATAAGTATTTATTTCTTACTAGTATAACTTGTATTATTATCCATTTAACCATCCTGCACGATGGCCCTTAAGTGCAAAACACATTATAACAAACCAAAAAGCACAACAGCCAAAACCAAAAAAAACATCAAAACAAAGTAAAAGATCTACAGCAAATTCAGAAAGACATCAATGTTAACTTAAAATGAAAATGCTATGTACTTATTGAGCATCACAAACTCGTCGCTGATTGGCTACAATATGTGTGCGTCTGAGAGATCATGGGGGGAAAATGCCTGAGGCTGTTTACATTAAGAATAATATCAGGGCTCACTAAATGAATCTACTGATGCTTTTATTCTTGATTATTTCATCAAGGGCATTCATATGATGTCTGCCAAATGACGCAAAATGTAAAATGTAAATATGATGTTATTTAAGCTTTGCTGTCAACTTTGCACAGCGTGAGTATGTGTTTACTGTGAAAACCTTCCTAAAGGAAGCCGGGTTATTCAGAAGAAAGAATTGTTCCTCCTTATAATAGCATAACTTCATGTTAAATCATTTTCCCTAGGCTAACTAGACAAGAGACCGAACAAGAGCAATTCATTTTTCATTGTTATAGTCAGAGGGCGGCACAGCGGTACAGTGGTTAGCACTGTCGCCTCACAGCAAAAAGGTTCTGGGCTCAAACCTGCCGGCCAACTGGGGAATTTATGTGCAGAGTTTGTGTAGGGAGATGTTCTCCCTGTGTGGATTTCCTCTGGGTGCTCCAGTTTCCTCCCATAGCCCAAAGACATGCAGATTAGGTCCACTGGCTACTCTAAATTGTCCATAGGTGTGAATGATTGTTCATTTCTTTGTTAGCCCTATGATAGATTGCCGACCTGCCCACGTATATCCTGCCTCTCGCCCAAAGTCAGCAGGGATTGGCTCCAGGTTTCGTGTGACCCGTAACGGATAAGCACTATAGATAATGGATGGATGGATGGCTGTTATACTCATAACATGCACTGTTCTGTAAGGCCCTACCCTTTCTGTTGATGTATTTTTGAATTTGCTGTTGTGTTTTTAGTTTTGCTATTGCGTTTTATGATGTGTTTGGTTTGTTAAATGCATTTATGGACCACCATAACATAACCAATTCCACAGTAACCCAAAGCACTCAGTGAATAAGCACATGTGTCTGTTTGCAACTGAGTCACAGAGGCAGTGCTGACAAAACAAGTAAGGTGTAATATTTTATTTTATTTTAATGTTACAATCCGTTTTGGAAGTCTGCCTGGCAGTGGCCATGAACCCAGTTTTAAAAAAGGTACAATAAGCCATTTCACTGTAGTACAGCAGTGTATAAACACAAAAGCCTGGAATTCTATTCAGGGACTTGAATGTGGTTTCATAAATACTCCATCAACCCACATCATGTTTTAAAGCAAGGTGTGGTTTTATGGTATTCTACTGGGAGCACAGTCCAACATTATGAGTCAGTCAAAAAACATTTTTAAGTTTAAACACAGTAACCATATGCCAAATATCTCTGTAATGTTATTGGCTATATAATTGACCTGAGCACAGCATTGCACACAGTGTGTGCATTTCCCAAAAGTAGGAGCACAAATACACAATCATTATGGGAGATTTACTTCTGTAAGTAGAATGAAAGGTTCATTTATCTAATTAAAGTCCAGTCAGTTCCACATTGAACTCTTCTCTAGCCAATACATCACTATAGAACACATCTCAACAAGCGACATGTTTGTAAGCAATAGAAGTATCCATGATGAAAATTTTTTTAAATATAAAAGTGAACAATAATAATAATAATAATAATAATAATAATAATAATAATAATAATAAATGTTTGCTTTAGTTTAAAATAGCACAGAGGGACTAGCCATTGCAAATCAATGCAAAGTTCTTCTGAATGATTATTTTTAGACTTAATCCTGTGAAACATTTCTATCATGAAGGGCGTGGTCTCTTCCAGCTTGACCCTGCTCACATACAAGAGCACAATGGCTCACTGAGAGGTTTAATGAGTATGAAAATGATGTAAATCACATGCTATGGCCTTCACAATCACCAGATCACCAGCTGCACACCTGTGGAAGGTTTTGGAGTGACATGTTAGACAGCACTCTATACCACCATTATCAAAACTATCTTTTGAAAGAATCTTGTTCATGCCAGCAGTACAGTTCCGGTGACTTGTAAAATCAATTCCAAGATGCACTGATACTTTTATAGAGGCCTGAAGTGGCTCACACACACTTTATGGTGGTGCAGTGTACTTCAGTTATGGTAGCAGCTGTATTAAGCTTAATACACAACATTTCTTGAGAAACATGACATTTCAGACGGAAGCTTCTTCATCAGCTTCTTTTACTACATTTATGTACAGTATAGGTATAAATATTCACACCACCACACACACATGCACACACACACATACAGTATGCACACACACACACAGTATTTCAGTGCACCAGTGACTAAGCCCACTGTCACCACCGCTGTCACTGTTGTCACCTCACAGCAGGAAGAAAAAGAGGAAAAAAGAAAGAAAGGGGGATAAGTAGAGAAAGACAGAGAGAGAGAAAGAGAGACCGAAAGAGAGAGCGAAATCTCGTTAATATGCAGGGCATGACTCTGTCCCATTAGAATTCAGACAGTAAAACTGGCCTCCACACTCTTGCCTGTACACTAAAAATAAATGACTGAATCTACAGCACAGTTATTGCAGTTACACACACACTCTGTTTACAAATAATCTGGACATTCACACAATATGAATTCTGACAATTTAAGACAAATACCTATATGCATACAATCAATATAAAATAATGTAAAAATGGAAGATTGGAATTGTTTTAAAAGCATTATGAACAAACTTATATGGCAGAGCAAAGCTTCTATACTAGTTTTCTCAAATAGCGTAATTCTCTTTGGAATGGCTCTCAGGAGGGTCATTTGTAAGTCACCAGTTGCAGGAGCAATTTAGCACAGCTTCCTCAGCGGGGCTTAATGCAGCAGTCTACCTGATTTGATAGCTTCGCAAGAAACTAAAACAACTTTTTTTTTTTTTTTTGCCCCAAGTATAGTGCACCCTCTAATCATTTCCTGTTTTAACTATTTACTCTTTGTCTATTACAGTGGCAAAGCAGCACTCTGCCTTTCCCTCTCTGTCTTTCTCTCTTTCTCCAATCCACGCACTTTTAAAAATTAACAGAGAAATGTCAGAACTGTTTTAGGTGTTGTCTCTTCAAGCCATGCCAGACTGATCTTAAGATTCAGGGCACAATTCAGCTCACTCTTCTCCCACACCACATCATTACCTTCAACACCTGCTGTTAATGTCAGAGCCCTGCACACCCTATCAATCCTATTCTTTATCTCCATCTCTCTGCCTTTATTTGCTGCTGTCCCTCTCCTATCTTATAATCTGTATGCCTGTCATTAGATCCTCAGTGTTAAATTAAGTCTGCATGCGTATTAAGTTTTTTAATTCTCATACAGTAAAAAAAAAAAAATACTACTAGAGAACACAAAGCTCACATCCAGGACATTGAACTCTTTTATTAATAGACAGCAAAATGAACATGCAATTTACATTTACAGCATTTGGCAGACGCCCTTATCCAGAGCGACTTACATAAGTGCTTTGAAGTCTCTATCATTAAA
>JAQQZU010000037.1:7737667-7751001 GCA_030068025.1 Parauchenoglanis punctatus | reverse complement strand
CAAGACTCCTAAGAATGGACAGGAGAGTCTTGTGGTTGACCGTGTCAAATGCTGCTGAAAGGTCGAGGAGGATGAGGCCTGATGACAGTTTGGCCGATCTAGCAGCATGTAGCTTCTCATTGACAGCCAAAAGGGCAGTCTCTGTGGAATGTGCCGCTTTTAATTTTACATTGTGAGCACCTGTTATAATTCCACTTCCTGTCATACCACAATGCTCTCAAGGTTCTCATTTCTGATTGGTCAGAAGGAATTGCTGTAAGTGTTGTAAGATGACTAAAACACTTTTTTTCTTTTGGGAAATGATCCACTTTCGGGATCATAACACTTCGCCATAACACCACCCCGTCACTGATTATTTTTCTATAACAGCACGCACAGTGGTATTTTATTCTGTACTTAAGATAACACTGGCATTTCCTGCCATTCTGTTACAGATGAATGGTATTATCACGCTCCTACTGAAAGATAGCAGCACATATTTGCTGTACATACATGTACTGTATTTCCCTACTGTAATGTCTTGACTACAGCACCTCATTCACAAGGCAGTGCACATTTCTGGGCCAGAAAGATGTAAACAGAAGCCTGAATCTAGGTCCACAAGCTTTCAACTTGCTCTCGCAGGAATTGTGTGCTGGAGGTTGATTACGCAGGCTGTGATAAAGCATGTAGTACATTAACAGATTAAGGACCTGTGTCCACCAGATGTGTTTTTTGCTCTGACAGCGACCACAACCTCATTTTCAGAGTGCTCCCAGAGCACTTTTCTCAAGCACTTATTGCTGCCAGGTTACAAAAAACATCTGGTACTTCCGCATTCCTTTGTTGTGAATATCAACAATGGAAAGAAATAGCATTTATTTCAAATATTATGATAACCCTTAAATGTTAGATCGTAAATAACTGTTTCAGTTTCAGCCAGGATCACTTTCTCCTCGGCTATTGTTGACAGTGTTGATATGGTAAGTCCCATCCCTTCTTGTTTTTGATTGAGAGTGAGAGAGACGTGACACTGACAAGCACAGTGGTGTTCCATAAGTTGGACTGTTTTTAACTGAAAGCTCTGTACTGAGGGCATTTTTGCTCTGATTATGCTGAGCGCTGTAAACGCTGAACTTCAAAATAGATACTACCAGCACAAAAAACGTATTTGGTGGGCATAGACCCCAAAATAGCCTGTTGTAAGATTTCTGGTAAAGTCATATAAAAGAAAAACTTCTTTTGCTGTATAAATGTACTTCTAGTGCATCAGTTGCTGGGTTTACATGCACACTTTCTTGTCATTCTGATTGAAATCATTCCTATAGAACATTATCAGTCAGCTGTTTACATGGGATGTGATCTAATTCGGTCTGACGTTTTTAATTGTAATTAGTGCATCATCATGCATTTACATCAAAACAGAGGGCATGCACAGAAAGCGCAAAGCAAGAAAGTAATTAGGTTAAATCATTTACATGGTACAATTTTTCTCTCGAGTGGTTTATGTAGAGGTTTAAACTACTCCTTTGCAACCAATTGAAAAATCAGTTGGGGCCTTCTTGTTTTGATTGACGTGTTTATATGAAGCGATTTTATTCAGTTTGGGCTTTTAAACTAATTATAATTGGAACATTAGGCTTCATGTAAACCTAGCCATTCTTACAGAGATTTCTATTTAAGACAAAATATGTAACGATAAGAGAAGGTTTCAGGACCTTGGCGAAAGATTTTTTCAGGAAAAATGTATTTTATGGTTATGGTAAAGAAAGAAGTGGTAATGGTACTCCAAATTATGGCACTACTAAAAACACAAGTGTGTGTTTGATCTTTTAACCCTACATCCTGCTGTAGAAGTGAAGAGGATAAGCCCCCCCTTCTAAATCGCCATCCCTTTAAAGAATTCTCCCATATCCTGTCTCAAGGAGTTCATGTATACTACTTCCATCTCCGGCTTCCTTCCTGAGCTTTTATAGCATAACCTCAGTTAACACTGCTTGTGTCAAGACCAATTTCTAAGTTTGTCACAACTAAAAATGAATTGTTTTATGCATGACACATACTCATAAAATAAGTACAACTGCAGTGATCATTTGTAAAATTTTAATACTGCAATATTACCCTGTTCAGAATATGATAAATTGAGCAGTCAGGATATTTTATGTATTCATACCTCACAGAATTCTTAGACATCTCAGTTGTGGGCAACTCCTTTACTTTACTCAGAGTAAATCCTGTTGTTTTAGGAATGGCTGCATGGCTGTCCTACATGCTGTCTGCTGTAAGTGGGTATTGGGTTGCCAGGAGTGGCAAGCCTGAGCTTGTGTCGGAGCTTTAAAGGATGATTCAGCTTTCTGCCAGACACGTTAGCTCAAATCAGATGGGATTCCCATCACACGCTTCTCGGCTTCAAAATGGCATGAAACTTACCGCAACCCAATGCCGCTGCATCCCTCACAGCAGGAATTTTCATTAAAAGACCTGAAGCCAGAAACAGTTCAGTTGCATTTATTGTAGTTTTATTTCAGGATTTGGCAGTGTGTCGATAATGCAAACAATGCAGATCACTTTTTTTTGGCTAGTAGTTTTGATGGCTAATGGGTTTTTTGGGGGCTGACTGGTATGAAAAGGCACAGGATGAGACCCATGCCAACACATGATAATGTGCAAATTCCTCAAGGCAATTTAGCTCTCAACTGGGTTGGATAATATGATATGAATAATAGAGTGTTACAGAAATATCTCCGTCCTGCAAAACTTTCACAACACAGGAGTGCTCAGCGTGTAGTCAGGAAAAGTTATGGAAGTAGTGGCCCTTATCTTGCAAATTATCCACATGATTATGTTTTAACTAACTACATTTGACAGATCCTAAAAGCTAATTTACCATTGGGAACAAATACACTTTTACAGCATTGAATAGGAACTGCTCTGAAAGGTAGAACACATAGTCTCTGCCTCAAGAGAGTGTATTAGTTTTACTAAATGCTTTGCTAAGTGTTATCAGTTTGTCTTTTAGCAAATCAGCCCAACAATCACCTTATCATTTCCTATCAACCTTTAAAAAGCTTTTCAAAGAATAGAGTGTTCCTGATGTCTGTGGTATTCTCCGGTACAGTGTGTTCAGTACAGACAAGCGCTGAGCACAGCACAGGCATACGCAACAGATTGCCCATCACTCATAGGTTCATGACAAACTGAAGAAATGAGATTACTGGCGACCAAATTGCATTTCTATAACTGCTGAAACAACATAGATAGGGATGAATTAAATAAATGCATGTTTACGTTGACATTAACAATGTGAGACTAGACTCTTCATCTTTAGCAGTATTATATGCAGTAAGCTTTCCCTGGGAAATACTTGGGCAGGATCATTTCATTATGTAAATTAGGTAAGCAGAGGTGCCTGGATGTAAATTATGCCTGATTCAGAGTGCTATCCAAGCTTCTTAACGACAGATATTGACCCTGACCTGTCTATGACTGATTGGGGAGAAAACCACAATCCTGCATCGGAATAACATAAACAGAAAAAAGACTTAAGATATTCAGGACATTGAGGGAATGTGAGTCCACAACAGTATCAGGAATCAATGAAATAAATAAGCAAATGAAGAGCCGAACTGACGGAAGGAAGCCAGAAGGGAAAGAAGGAAGGGGAATGAATGAACGAAGCAGTTCAGAATGATGACAGCCTGCTCCTAAATCTAATCTAACATCTTATCCAAATACACACTTGAAAGAGAAATTTAGGTATATGAATCTTTTGAGGCTCTTGTTTTTGTATGAGAACTCTTACTTGTGCCAGATAAAACTCACCAAAAAAAAGGAAAACATTTTCCAAATACAAACGAGAGTGTAGACATTTGGATTTCGAATAATGTTTTATTCATGCAGGGATATTAATGAAGCACTATCCTGTTGCCAAGGCTAATACAGCAGGCTCCAGAGTTCTTGTTATCATTGCTAAGGTATCTAAGGAATCATTCAAAATGTAAAATGATTTATAATGCTGTAAGTTTGCACACAAAGGTGGCATAGTGGTGCAGTGCATAGTGTCTCTGGTTCGAGCCTGAGCTCAGATTATGGCCTATGTAGAGTTTTACATGTTTTCTTTGTATCCGTGGATTTTTTCTGGGTTCTAAGAGAAGTAAGCAAAAAAAATAGAGTTTTATTTGGCTCTTTGGCACCCTTCCACCTCCCATAAACATGCCAGTGAGTGGACTGACATCTCTAAATTGCCTCTAAATGTGAATGAGTGTAATCCTACTTCATGCCCAGTGAATGTTTCTGGAATAGGGTCTGGATCTACAACATCCCTGACCAAGAAAGTGTTTGCTACAAGTGAATGAATGAATGAATGCATGAAGTTTCAACAAGTTTTCAACATGTTATACCCTGAAAAAAAATCACATTGTAAAAATGTGTAAAAATACACTCACGTAACACTTTATTAGAAACACTATACTAATACTGGGTAGAACCTCTTTTTGCTCTCAGAACAGCGTCAATTCTTCATGGCATGGCTTCCACAGTATATTAGAAACGTTGCTTTGAGATCCTAGTCCATGTTGTCTTGACTGCATCCTACAATTCCTGGAGATTTTTAAGGTGCACTGAATGTCTGAATCTCCTGTTCTACCTCATCCCTCATTGGATTCAGATCTTGTGACTGGGAAGAACACTGAACTCGTCATGTTCATTAAATCAGTTTCAGATGACTTTTGGTTCGTGACATGGTGCATTATCATGCTGGAAGTAGCCATTTGAAGATGGGTAAATTGCAGGGAATGCACATGGTCAGCAACAATACACAAATAGCCTGTGGCATTCAAGCGATGATTGGTATTAATGGGCTCAAAGTGTTCCAAGAAAACATTCCCTACACCACTACACCACCTCCACCAGCCTGGACTGTTGACGCAAGGCAAGTTCATGGATTCATGCTGTTGGCACCAAATTCTGACCCTACCATCTGTGTGCCTCATTCATCAGATTAGTCAGATTCATCAGACTTTTTTACAATTCAACATTTTTACAGTCTTTGATTACCCAGATTTGGTGAGCCCATTGCAGCCTCAGCTTTTTGTTCTTGGATGACAGAAGTGGAACCCAATGTGGTTTTCTGCTTTTGTAGCCCATCCACCTTAAGATTTGACGTGTTGTGCATTCTGAGATGCTATTATGCTCACCACAACTGTACAGAGTGGTTGTCTGAGTTACTGTAGCCTTTCTGTCAGTACAAAGCAGTCTGGCCATTCTCCATTGACCTCTCTCATCAACAAGGTGTTTCCGTCTGCAGGACTGCCACTCACTGGATGTTTTTTTCTTTATTGCACCATTCCGAGTAAACTCTAGAGACTGTTGTGCATAAAAATCCCAGCAGATCAGCATTTATAGAAATACTCAAAGCAGTCTGTCTGGCACCAACAATCATGCCACAGTCAAAATCACTGAGATCATATTTTTCCCCCATTCTGATGGTTGATGTGAACATTACGAAGCTGCTGACCCAAATCTGCATGATTTTATGCATTGCACTGCTGCCACATGATTGGTAGGTGTACAAGTGTTCCTAATAAAGTGCTCAGTGAGTGTATATTTGTCCTGAAAAAGTCATGTGATAATAAATGAACTGTGCAAAAAAAAAAAAAACATGTATGCAAAAATCATGTAGAAGTAAATGAATCATATGAAAAAAATCACAAGTAGAAATGAAGGATTCACATAAAATTCAGAAATGAAAAAAAAGAATTATTTTTAATGAAAAATTACATGCTGGTTAAGGGACCTTGGTACAATAAATATATTTAAAGATTTGTTTTAAAAGAAATGTAAACTACACCTTCTAGAAGAGTTCATGATTTTTTTTCGTAATAAAACTGCTTATTTAACAGGTCTATTATTCTGAGCAGCAGAATAAAACATCTGTTCATGACTCTTATTTAAGACTTAGTCATGTTTTTCCTTGAACACGACCAAGTCTTAAATAAGACTCTTAAATAAACACTATTGAGGGAAGAAATTAGTTATTCTGATACAGGTTATGCAAAACATCTGATTTCACTGTTTTGTTGCCTCCATTTCCCATGCACTACTTTTCTTCATCTCTCCCCTGTGAGTAATCAGAGCTTTCAGGGCTTCCCACCTTTTCTGGAAACAACCTTGACCTCTCCTGATGCGTAGCAAATGTGTGCAGGTGCAGGTAGTGAAGCGGAAAATACTGATTCTTTGAGCTTCATGGGCATGAAACACATTGGCTCAGCTCATATAATCGAGAGTGACTCAAATGGATATGGCCCAAACAGGAAACTCTCTCCTTCTCCATTACAGCCTCTGATGATTGGATGGCTGTGAAACCTCCTGCTCCTCTCTGAGTAAGGGTGGATGTGGATCCTCGGCTTATTTATCCGTGACTCATAGAAGCCAGGTTTGTCATTTCATTTTGGGTTTGATTTGAGAATTTATTACAAGAGCTTTTTTTCCAGCATGATTGTTTTTCAAGACAATTTGATATATTTTTTTGTAGGTCATGATGAGCTGATCCCCATGTGGCCATTTGGAGAAATAATATTATATTGGTTGTTTTATCCGAAAAGCTGGAATGAGCTGAATTTCTGTCTCCACCAATGTGTGAAGGACATCAGATCTCCCAAAGTGAAATAGATTGACTACAGAACCACTATGCTCAACTATATGCTGCCTGTAATAGTGCTTTTTAATTAAATAGAAAGCATGTTGCTTTTAAATAATGAATGTACTTGGGAAATTGCATCTTTAAATTTTCTTGCTGCTGGATTATACATTACCATCATCACAGTTCTTAAACTCGTCTCTTTAAAGGTCACCTCATTTTTTAACGTGAGGCAGTTTCAGTGCTCTCTGTTATGCTCTGGAAGGGGGCCAGATACTCAGCTAACTGTGGTAGTATTTAAAAACAAATTGCTTAATTCTCCTCCCATAACCCTATTTCAATGTGCACGGTTAAGGTTTTGGAGTGTTTATTGCTTGTCCATTTATTATAAAATGCTAAAGTGCAATATGAAATCTGTAAATCCATTCAGCATGATTGTAAGAAGCTAATATGACTGTACTAAACCACACAGCCTCTTTTGTAACCTATTTAGCAGCCAAGCACCCGCAACACCAACAGCACTTTGGAGAAATATACAGGGTGTGAGCATTATTAATGATTGTGTCACTACTCCCATTCTCATGGTGATGAATACACTACTATAACTATTCACTCAATCTATCCATCAGTGACCAGTCCTCTTCTATTACCACTTCAATACTAAAAAATGAGAATGGCATTTAATAGTATCCACCTGATACAGACCTGCTGAGAAAGCAGTTTTCAGCTGCAGGCATTTGACAAATGAGAGAGCTGCCTCCCTCATGGCTGTTCACCATTAGCTGCAACAAAATAAGCCCAAGCAGAAATGTCTCATTTTTCCACCAATGGCCAAAATTATTTTGTACTTGCAGGTCTTGAACATATGTTGTTTTTCTAAATGACCCACAAACTTTGCTTTACAATATGACACTAAGATTTACGATTAGTCAGCGGTGATCAGTCCAAACTAGTAGATCATTTACTGCATTTGGCAGCCGTCCCTAGCCAGAGACTTGCAGAAGTGCTTTGTAGTCTCCATCAAAAACATATCCTCATGCTAGCACAAACAGAGCAGGCTCTAAGAATACTATCAAATTAAACGCACTTAGAGAGGAGGTAGTATAGCAACAAGAACCATACAAGTGAGGTTTATTTATTTATTTATTTAAAAATTAGTGCTCATTTACAGTTGCGGTCAGAAGTTTGCGTACACTCATCACAGACATGAATATCATAGCACTATTAGGCTTTCAATGATTTATTTGAAGTGTTCTTTTTCTGGGAAAGAAATCTTTAATAGGAAGAAAAAGTCAAGAATTTGGTTTGCAAGTTTATTTTTTTTCAGGTTTTCAAAATCACACGGAGGGTCAAAAATATACATACAGCACACCTAATATTTGGGTAAATGTCCCTTAGCGAGTTTCACCTTGACCAAATGCTTTTGGTAGCCATCAACAAGCTTCTGGCAGAACTCTGGTTGGATATTTGACCACTCTTCTTGACAGAATTGGTAGAGTTGAATTAAATCTGTTGGTTTCCTGGCATGGACCAGTCTTTTAAGCAAATTTTCAATAGGGTTGAGTTCAGGATTTTGGGAAGGCCCTTCCAAAACCTTAATGTTAGCCTGCTTTATCCATTCCACAACCAACTTTCATGAATATTTGGGTTCATTGTCTTGTTGGAACACCCAACTGTGTCTAAGTTTCAATTGTCTAGCTGATGGTTTTAGGTTATGCTGAAGAATCCTATGGTAGTCTTTCTTCATCATTATTCCATGAATTTTGTTTAAATATGATTAACAGTCAGTTAACAGTTGGTACAGTGTTCCTGGTGTTGGATGCTTCACCTTCACTCCTTCAAACATGACTCTGGTCATTATGGCCAAATAAAAAAAATCAGCCTGTGTCTTATATGACCATAAAACCTTCCTCCAAAACGCTTTTTCTTGGACCATGTGGTCATCTGCAAACTTTAGATGAGCTTGAAGGTGTCAATTTTGGAGAAAGGGCTTCTTTCTTAGATGGCAGCCTCTCAGTCCATTTCAATGTAAAACTTTCTTGACTGCAGACAGTACATGGAGGGCCTCTGCCTTGGTGGTTCCTGGGCTGTTCCTGACCATACAACCAATTTCTTCTCAGCTAAGGGTGACAGGCTGGGTCTTATTCCAGAGCTTGGCAAAGTTGCTACTCCTCCCATTAATTTGTACTTGTCAAGCAAACCCTTTTTGAAGCTACCAGCTGTAGTCAATCATGATTGCTAACAGGAGGTTAAGAGGCCTTGGCAAGTTAAAAGACACTAACTTTTAGCACCACTGAATTATAATAATAATAATCTAAATGGGTGTATGCATATTTGTTGATTTCAGAAGACCCAAAACTTGTCCACCAAATTCTTATTTTTTCTATTAAAAAATGTATGTGTATGCTGTGCATTCTTCCCAAGAAAAACAGCTCAAAGAAATAATTGAAAGCCCACTATTTCCATGACATTCATGTCCATGATGAGTGTGTGCAAACTTCTGACCGCAACAGCAAGTCCTTTAATAAAGAGATAGGTCTTCAGTCTTTGAAGACAGTGCCGCAGCTGTTCAGACAGCCAGGGGAAGTTCATTCCACCACATAAGTGTCAGTACAGAGAAGAACCTTGATGAATGTCTTCCTGGTGTCTTGAGGGATGGTGGATCAAATCAAGTCATGCTAGAAGCTCTAAGGGAATGGGATGTTCTGGGGTTTGATAAGACTTTGACTTCATAGACATTAGGGGTGCAATGCAATGACACTATCTGTATTTGTCTTCGGAGTAGGCAAGGCCTAAACCAGAAGGGATTTTTTAAAATTAAATATGTACCACTATGTACCCAAAAACACTGGAAAAACCTGGGGAAAAACTCAGAGGTAAAAATATCAGCACCGTCAGCATGGTCTATGAATTCTGGCTCTGACAGTTCCTCAACCTCAGCTACATCATTTGAGTGCATAATTGGCCTCAACTGTTATTTGAATTCATCTTTTACAGTTATTTTTTTTTTTTTTATGTGCCTGATTTCCTCAGGAATTTATTTGGTCCTATTTCCCAAAATATAAACAAACTAGTAGTATAATTTAAATCATTGCAACCTTGACCAGGCAAAAACTAAAAATATTATAAATGCATCACACAGCATTGCAGGTTCTAGTTAAAAAGTCTGGCCTTTCTTTGTTCCAGAAACTTCATTTCAAGCTTTGTGAACCTCTCTATCAATTTTTCTTTAAAAAAAAAAGCACACCTAGAATTTATATCTATATTTGCATCAGTTTAGGACATCTTATCTGTTCATTCCAAATATTGTACTTGTATATGTCTGATGTGGACATCAGAGGAAGCCAGTAGAGGGGACGCAGCGATGGTGTGATGTGGGAAACTTGAGAAGATTAAAAACAAGTCATTCAGCTGTATTCTGGCTTAGTTGCATGGGTCAGATGACGTGCCAGGAAAGACCTGCCAGGAGCAAGCTGCAGTAGTCCAATCTCAAGATGACAAGTCTGAAGCAACATCTCAATGGCCACCTTGGAGAGAAAGGGACAGAAACCTTCATAACTGTGTCAGATTAGCATTACAAGGAGAGATCATTCCTGTTTGGTTTACTATTATTGTAAAGCTCACTGTAAATATAAAAATTCAACTTCATCTTTAGCTTATTTCTATGCTCATAGTTTTCCTGCATCATTTCTATACAGCAGTCATTCCGGCCTTAAGCCATGGACCTGCACCATTAATTATCTCACTCACATCACACTCATAACTCTACCTTCAAGATGGAAAAGAATGGAGACCCAACTCTAAAACTGTAGATGTCACCGTGCATTTCCCTGACTGAACACATGATTTCAGTCAGAGCTGGAACAATCATACGGGTGTGAAGCTGGTCCAGAACAGGCACTACTCCAGCACCCAGGGAAAAGCAGGACAGAAAACAATGTCATAACTCAGAGGCTATAAGCGTTGTGGAGTTAAAGCAGAGCTCAGCAGGGGATAGTACCACCTCAGCCAAAGGGCCTGACTATTTACCTAGTCTACAGAACATATTGCGTGTTTCTGATGTATTTAACCACCTGATATATAAATGCATGTATAAGATTTAATATGTAATCTCTTAGTAACAGTCTAATAATAAAGAACTAGGGTAAATAGAAGGCCTATCATATGGTATTAAAAATGTCTAAATGCAAACTGTAGTAAAATTTAGGTCTGAAATTAGTAAAATTCTACAAACTGTATATACTTCTGTTTTTATACAATTATCTTAATGTTCCCTTCAGATATGCAGCAATTCTGTTGGATTGAATATGTAACATAATAAGCTCAATGTCTTGTAAAGGTTGGTACTATTTGATCTATACCATTAAAGCTGTTTTCATTCCCTGAAAAACATGCCTCTTGGTTTTTACATATTTTATAGTACCCATGTGATATTAATCTTGTAATGCACACTTTGCAGACATCAGAAGTTCAATGCAGACTTAACTTAAAGTAGCAATGTTTCTTTTAGTAAAAGCAATTTCGAACAACTATAAAAATAAATACATTCTTATGGAAATTCCAACTTAACTGCAATTACACTCGTTTACATGACAAATATGAATTTGAGGCTGTCCTCAGAGACATGCACATGGCTATATTTTAAATTTAGCTCTGGAGTCTGGAAGGAGCAAGACACACACACCTCTTACCGACTCAAAATAAACACCCACTTTTCTTGCAGCAGGCCAATGCACTGAGGGCAGACCTGCAGGGTATTTCACTATAAGAGGCATCCACATGTGGATGGCATACAGTGAAGCAGGGAATCGGGCCTGGTTACAGTGCTCACTTTAATTAATTGCTCAAACAGATTACATCATAGTGTCCTGCTGCCCTGTGAATAGCCACATTGAGGCCTGCTTCAGTGGACTGGCTTGGGCTATTGAAACAGGAATGCATCAATATTCACTGGACCGTACTGCATTCTTTGTCTCTGTAGCAACTCCAAGATTAATTCTCTCGCTTTTTCTCTTTCTCCTCCCCATATTTTTTCCTCCCCATATTTTCTCCTTCTTTTTTTCAACTCTTTCTTTCCTTTTGTAAAAAATATATTTTTCGGGTAAAAAAGCAGAAACCTTATGTGTATCAGAAATAATTAGTTGGAATCTGTGAAAGAAAAGTTCTTTCTGGTGGGCCCTCTACTGGATGTTTTGCAATGCAGCCTGTCAAGGACACTGATTACACTCTAAAGAAAATTATGAACCTGGCTTATATAAATCCTCTACATGAATACTATGTCTTAATTTTTTAGAAATTACTGTAGCTGGTAGAAACCCCTGACTTCACAACATATCACTTATTTGCAAATCAAATATGCACTTTATGCACCTGCTAAAAGACAAACATGTCAAAGTTTGACTGCAGAATGGATTATTCAAATTATATTTAAAACCTAAAGGATATGCAAATTCATTTTCATGTCTTCAAGGTCATGACATGCTAATAATGATGTCATTTTATACATCAAATATATTGAACAAAAGATTCCCACTTACAGTGTAACTTAGTTGGAAATGCACCAGGTTGAGAGCTTAAACTAGATAAGATCTTAAGTGCAGCTACATTTCATTTTAATCACTTTACAATTTCCCCCCGATATTGTTTGCTATGTAGTTATATTTTTAAAAGTTGCTCAATCCATGGATTAAAGTTAGATTAACATGGAACCGCAGACCACATACTTTCGTACATTTTACCCAACCTGCTTAGATGGATATAAGCAACTTAATGAGACACTTGGGATTTTGAAATCCCTTGGAATGCATGTTATAACCACAACCATTTTGAAATGTGAATATGAAAAGGGTTGATATTACAGCTTCATAATTCCGGGTTGATACGGGTTGATATTACAGCTTCATAATTCCAAAAACAAATACTAGGAAAGTGTACCTTATATCTTTTACATCTTTAACATGCATCTTTCATCTATAAATGTAAATACTGATCTTTAAAAGCATCTTTAAAAGTGATTAAAATCACATAATGTGACCATAGTTGCCTTTTAGAGTAAAGCCTTAAATGTGTATTATCTGCACCTTTCTCAGTGGTGCAGTGGATAACTGTGCCACCTCACAGCTCCAGGGTCCTCATTTTGATCCCGAGCTTAGGTTACTGTCTGTGCAGAGCTCCTAATATTCTTCCTGTGTCTGTATGGTTTTTCTCTGGGTTCTCTGGTTTCCTCCCACAGTGCAAAAACATGCTAGTAGGTGGACAGGATATGCCAAATTGCCCTAGGTGTGAATGAGTGTGCATACAGTAATATCATTCAGGGCACATGTTCCTGCGACAGACTCTGGCTCCATCCTGATCGGGATAAAACTGACAGTGAGTGAGAGTATACGCACCTTTCTGGGTAAAAGGTACAAAATGTGACCTCTTGAGTATACCACTCCAGCATCAAGGAAATATCGCACATACGTATAGTACCCTTTTTTTCCTGAGACTGCAGAAACACTTTGCACATCTGTTGAAGGACTTGTATTCATCTTTCCCAACTCTGAGACCCACACCAGTATTTTGTCCAGATTTATTAGTAGTATAGTTTCCCACACACACACACACACACACACACACACACGCACACGAGAGAGAGAGACAGAGAGAGAGAGAGAAGATGCTGTAAATTGAGTAATTGAAGGAGTCTCTTGATGTTTTCTGATCAGTCCTGCGTTTA
>JAQQZU010000037.1:7697922-7726820 GCA_030068025.1 Parauchenoglanis punctatus | reverse complement strand
GGAACCAGACTCAAAAGGGATCCCATCCTCATTTGGGTCACACTGTATAGTTCAATTACAACTAATACACTTAATACCAGGTTCAGGTTTAAACTCAAATGAAATCTAATTGCTGCAGGAATAGTTCGGAACTGAGACTGAGACCGTGACTTTATTACGGATTTATCACCTCTAATATATACAGCAGCAAATATTTTCACTTCTAATAACTGGTGTTGCGCAGGTGGGAGGTGCGTTTCCTTTCCTTCACAGCACAAGACTAGGATAAGCGCCAATATGTTGCTAAAAATAATGTTGGTGACCTACTGAAGTATTTTGTGATTCCCTGCTCTATGTGTACAGAGACGTACATGTGGTTATCGGTAAAATCAACAGCAGCAAGGTGGCATTGTCCTCAATTCTAGGTCGGTGGTCCCCTCAGATGCCATAAACCTTGTTAAACGTGATGTACTGTGGGGACAGGAGGAGAAGGAGTGTGTGTGTGTGTGTGTGTGTGTGTGTGTGTGTGTGTGTGGGCGAGAGAGAAAGAGAGAAGTCACTTGCTTCTGTTAAACAATCTGACCATCTTGAGCACGACCTGATGAGGTGAACTGTGTCCTGCCATATGCAGAGGTTAAATTGTTGGTAGTGCACAGGGGAGAGGAAGGTGGAGGTCCTAAACGAAGACGAGATGTTTCTGTCTGAAGACGGAATGCAGTCTCAACTAAAAGCTGAAAATTAAGTGCTGAGTTTATAATCGATTAGCTTAACTGGTGCATAAATTAAAGAGATGTATGTTGCTTTGTATGATTTCAGAAATGGAAAAGTAGAGTTGATACATTTTCTATAACAGTAGCTTTGACAAGGTTCAAATCGCAGGTATATATTAATGTCCTCATTGTAATATTTATTATTTGTTTATTTGTTTTTTATTGGGTAATTTTTGGTATGATCTGTGTTCAGCTTTCTGTGAGGAGAATTATCATTTATGGAAGGAGTCTCGAGTATCAGCGCTTTGTAACAGTGAGAGGTAAAGCTGTAACTTTAAAATATCTGACGTGGGAATGCCGTCAGGATGGAGCGCTTTGCACTTTGAGGTATATTGGTGTATATACATGACAAGCTGCATAAAAGAGAAACGGGAGGCTGGTGAGGGAACGGCTGTTTGTAGCTGATATAATGTAAGCGATAACAGCAACTTAGTTTCATAAATTTTGGAACATCAAAAATATGACGTTGTTAACTAATAATAATAATAATTAAAAAAAAAAAGAGCATTGGCAAATTGCTGTGGTATAAGTAATATAGTCACTAACGCCCCGTTGATCATTTTCCTTTAACATCACACCCTGTTTTGTTTCGCATATTTTTGGCAGCAAATGTACGCAGTAAATTGTTAAATATTTCGCAGAATCATTTCATGTTGTGATTTTTAGTGTGTACCGAGAAAGGTTTTCAAAGATCCTGATGTAATGTCTCTTTAAAAACTTAACATGAAGTGTTATTTATGGAGGCATTTCGAAAAATGGGTCGAGCACGTCAGCGTATTGTAAACTCAAATAAGGCAACACTGTGCTGTGTGATTGATAAATAAATAAATATATATATATACATAATATTTCTTTCTTCCCCCCCGGCTGTCTAGGGATCTAATCTCCGACATGCTGCTTGCTAAGTAACCATTATTGGATGATGTCTAGACAAAAATCTGAGCAGATTGTCAGCAAGCTTGTTTTTTTCACCTCCTTTTCCCCCATCACTTAGTCTCTGGGATGTGGAGGGGATTGTGTTCCTCTCCAGCGCAGCGTCATTACTGAAGTGGCACTCTATCAGAGAGGGGCGGTGGGGTGGGGTGGGGTGGCGTTGGATGGCTCGTATCGCGTTCCACAGGGAGTAAATGAGTTCTGTGATTGCTGGGGCACATGATTGGCGTTCTGGTGCCCAATACGCACTCAAAGGAGCTGCTGTTCGTAGACGATAGGCTTTCAGTGTACCTCAAATCAGACAGGATAGGTCAGGCAGTAATTGTGTTTGTGAGAGGGCAGAAATGGGGCACAGTAATGGGCGAGGTAGGAGATTAACTTTAGGGGACCATTCCCAATCCCCCGTCCTGTCTGCCATCTCTGTGACGGTTATTTAATTAAAACCAACAGCTTATCAGATCAAATCGTATTATTTTTGGGCACCCTTCTGTTCGTTTTACCAGGTATTAAGCAGATCACATTAGCCACTTTATAATTAAGATTGATTCTCGGAAATTATTAGTGGATCGTTTCGCCACAAGCGTCACACTCCTATCCTCTACATCCAGCATCGCTGAAGCGTGTCAGTGCATCAGCGGATTAAGAGTAAGTCTTGTGGCTAATGAAGATTACCGTTTCAATATAATTAATCACTCCAGTTCTTTAAGAAGACAATAAAACTTGGCAGTGCAGACAGACAGATTAATTTCACTGCTGTTAAGAGAATGCTGGAAGGAGGCCTTTCTGTAAGGTTTTGGTGTAATGTTTCACCCTCGTCAGGCTTCTCAAATCCTTTTTGCTATGTGGCTAATGACTCTAGACAAGGGCTCTGGTTTAGCACTAATGTGTGCTGATGGATTGGAGAACCATTCCGCTCCTATCCTGTCTTTCTTTTTAATGGGATTAGAAAAGCTGAAGATGGCAAGTAAAGAAAGAAGCTGATCCATATAAGCAAACTATTTTTTTTGCAAGAGAGCTTGGAATAGAAAGTATCTCTCTGCTTTTTGTCTTGTTTGACCGCTGCAAGGTGGTCCGGTCAGTGCACTTACTTTTGTGCAGTCCTGGAAGGTATCTGTGTTCATTTGGACAGCCTGTGTGTACGACTTTAAGGCTTGCCAGCGTGGGGAAAAAAAAGCCTGTTTTGTTGACTGATGGCTGTGAGGAACAATGGTGGAAGTGTCTCTGGTTTGGAGCAAAGGGCAGTTGCAGTGCCTGTGTGTACCAGCCTGTCAGAAACCATCTGATCATCGCTGTGTGGTTGGATGTGCCTGGATGTGTTTGCCATATTATTCTTTCCTTTGTGGCTGAAATAAAGGAAAGAAAAGGGAAAGGAAATAAAACCTCTAGCACAAGTTTTAGATTGAGCCAGTATAAGTTTTTACCACCACAGTGCTGTTGGATTCTCAGTCCTCAATGAAATCGGAAGCTGTTCATTAGGGCTGCGTGTTGGCAAGAATCTGGCGATATGACATGTGTCATGATCCAGGGGTTAAGATGCAACATATTGTGATGTATTGCAAGGCAATATATTGCATTTTTTAAAAATCAAATTTTCAGAAATCCGTCCTAGCATAGAGAACAGGTTTGCTAACGCTAATGTTAGCAGCGTGCTCTTACGCTATGTGCCGTCTCCGTTTGCGTTGTTACGTCAGAGCAGAAGACTCAAATGGCTGAAGATAGATTATAGAACTGCCATCTAGCAGTCAGAGGTTTAAACACAGCACAAAATAACCCACAGTGGCCACTAATCTTTGCATGTAAACTGTTAATTAAAAATCGATAGTGTTTTTGGGAAGCCAAATATAATATCGCGATACTCAAATGTACCGATATTTTCTTAGTGTTGAATAATTTTCCGAAGCAACACCACTGAAAAATGGTTCCGGCTATAATTCAAATCACAGGTCTATAGTAAATGTGTTCTAATATGTTATTGTTTCTATAGTAACAGCTCACTCACAGGGACTTGTACGGCGGGTGATTTTACATCATTTGAAATGAATTATAAACCGATTAAAAAGTGTGTTGTTTATTTGCTATAATTGTTGATGTGGTCAAGCTTTCCGTTTCTGTCTGTTTACGTTTCATGGAAAGAGTCTCCGGCATCCGTGGGTTCGGTCAGTAAATTTTCCGCAACAGGATTTTCACGAATCACAAAAAGGTTTTGGCAATGAAGAGTCAGCTTCACCTGCGTATGAATGGCTTTTTATTTCCCTTGTTCCTGCTTTGCTAATGGCCCATTTCTTATTGACGCTTGAGGAGTTTTTCCTGTGTACCCAAGGAACAAGTACAAAGCACCGCCTTTCACCTGCTTTTGCTTCTGTTTTATTTGTTTTCTCAACGCCAGCTCTGAAAATCGTCCGCTCGGGACCCTCAATATCCTGAGCTCTCATGTTCTCCATCCTTTTATGCTCTCTAGTACCAAAATCTGTTTTTAAGACTTTCACCATAAACTTTGCTCTTTGTTCTGCAGTATTCTTTAAACGTCCATAACATCCTACAACGCTTTCTTACAAGTTTCTATAAAATTTACCACAGTGAAAAACAAAAAGGATTTTCCCGTCAAATTTAATTGCGTGTTTGTGTGAGTATAATTATGTATAGTCAGCAAATAATGTAGCAAAAAAAAAAGGGGGAAAAAAAACCCCTTTGGCTTCTGCACTTTTGGACAAACACAACTTTTAGGGTTCGTTAGGCTTTAATTACTGTTGGGCTTTGTTGTTTATTTTAAAATAATCATGTTATCTTGTTTAGCAGAGGCTGAAAAGCCTGAGCAAACCGGCAGATATGAGCAGTTTAGTTTTCATATTTGCGCAGAGTCTGAGGTTACACAACTGCAGCTTGGAGTTTTGTTATAAGTGGATAATTCTCTGGTGTTGACTAACAAATGCTTTAAACCTGAAAAAAAAATTAGGTACACCTGCTCATAACATTTTTCATTTCTACTATTTAAGAATGCTTAATGAAGATGTTAACACTATGAAAAAAAAAATGGTCCAAGAGAAGCATTAAAGAAACCTGAACTATTTTTTATTTTACATTTTTTAATAGCATAGTATTTCTGATGAAGCTTGCGCTGAACTAGCTTTGTGATGGAGCTTGTATTAAAGTTCTCAAATAAGCTCACCTCTGTGCCTCTTCTCTAAAGTTCTAAATGCAAACTATGTTTTCAGAAAAAAAAACTGTTTACGGTTCAATAAATCTATTTATATTTTGAGCCAGAAATGAATTTACACATGGACGTTAAGTTTACTATTCACATTTGTCTTAAAAACAAATTCAAGCCTTAAGTCTTTAGGACATAGTCTTTAATACTATGAAAAATAGATTTTAAGATATTATATGTTTGTGTGTTTAAACATTGGGTCTGCGATCCAACAAAAAAGAAAAAATAGGCATCAGATATGAAGGTTGCAGGAGAGGGCGAACACATGTTCATGAACACGTATGATGCTTGATGCATTTATAGCTTTCATTCATTTATCTTCAGTAAATGACTTATCCTAGTCAGGGTTACAGCGACTGAAATTATTTATTTGTTTACAGTACCAGTCAAAAGTTTGGACACCCCTACTCATTCATAGGTGTTTCTTCATTTTGACTATTTTCTACAGGACGTCAAACCTGTCAAATAAAATATGGAACATTATATGGTAAAGAAACATGTGCTCAAAAATCAACATGTTTCATGGTTTAGATTCTTCCAAGTAGCCAGCGTTTACCTTGATGTCAGCTTTGCACACTGTTCTCTTTAGCAGCTTCATGAGGTAGTCACCTGGAATGCTTTTCAATTAACAGGTGTGTCAAAAGTTTCTTGTCTTCTTACTGTGTTTGAGATCATCAGTTGTGTTGTGTCGAGGTGGTGCTGATGTACAGGAAATAGGCCTGTTCGACAACTAAGTAAAGAGAAACTACAGTCCGTCGTCACTGTAAGACATGAAGTGTCTTTTAAGTAATTACAATAAAGCAAATCCAATGAATCAGAATCAGAAAACTTTACCGATCCCGCAGGAAATTGCTATGTGATGACTGCCACAACACACAAAGACACAAAAACACAAGAACAATATAAAATAAAAATAAAATAAGTCTAAAAATCAGTAGAAAGAAAAACCAGTGGAAGACCATTGATATAAGTGGAAGAAGTGCATTTAGAGAAACAATAGTAGTTAAATACTATTAAGTAATATTAAGTAATGAAAAATATTATGACTAGTAGTAATATTGCACATGAAGACTATTGCACATAAATTGTTGCAAGTAATTAAGTAATTAAGTGATTTAGCACCCCCATTTAGAGAACAACAAATGATATTTCACATAGTAATGTTTTAGCACAGGTAAGAACATTTCTCAGTGTTGCACATAGCAGACTATTGCACATTAAGAACATTGCACAGTAGGGGTGTCCAAACTTTTGACTGGTACTGTATATGCTGAGAAATAGATCCAACTAAGTCAGTCAGAAAATAAGCTATAAATCATAATAACTGCAGGAGCAGGCAGGATAGGTCAGAATTCATTTGGGAGCAAATGCGAATGGGATTAACAAGTCCTAAGCACAACTTTTGACTGGTTGTGTTTCATATGGACCATCCAGATCCAGGGATGCCTTGTGTATGTATTGCTTTCTTAGTTTTACTCTGTGGGTTAACCTTGGTCCGACACAATCACTCAGCGGAAAGAATTAAACTTGTTTGCATGCATTGTATTTGCAGCACCTTCTGTAAGAGCAACAGATCGAACTCCATCTTCTCACTGTAATGTAACCAAGCCTGCCTCCACCACTATGGTTTTGGAAAAAGGTTTTTAAGAAGTCTTTTAAAAGGCTTTTATACCCACTTAATGTGTGAAGTTTGTGCTTTTCACGACACACGAGTAGATGAACGCGGCTTGTGCAATAAGTCTAACTTGTCACTTTGTCATGTTGTAATGTGGTATGGTCATTCAAAACATGGAAAGCCTTTGTAGTGGCTGTAGCCTAAAGAATACTCTATTCCAATATAACCTCTTGTTTAGGAGTATTCTTTATGGATAGCACCCATGTTTCCACATGACTTGCATCATCATTTGACTTAAAGCTGATATTCGTCATATAGAAAGCGCAAATAAGTTGCATGCTAGAATTTGTCCTGTGATTGTGACGTAATTATGAAAGCTCTTTCTTCACTATGGTGATTGGTTTGCTTGTTTTTTGTTTATGACAAAGCCTCTATTTTACAGAAAAGTGAGATCCTCGGTTAGTTGCTCAGTCCTGCTGACTTTCTTCTTGTTCAGGTTTGGCTGGAGCTGTAGAGAGAGGTTTCAGTTTAAACCCTTTTCAGTGTAAGGCTCTCATATGAAGGAACAGAACCAGAGATGCCTGTAGTCTCAGTCATCGCTCTTGACTTCATCCCTGTTTTGCTCTCTCCATACCCTCTGGCTGCTACAGCAGTGATAGGCATATTGGACAGCATCTGCGGGGAGCATGTGTGCTATACTGGCTCTGTTCCCTGTGTTGATGCTTACCTCAGACCTGGATGCCTACAGCATGACATCATTCACACGCCTGACATCATCACGGATGATGAAGTCAAATCCACAACACACTTGTCCTCCGTAGAGATGTCCAAGCTGAGACGGCTCCAGATGGTAAAGCGATCATGCTGCGTTGTGTGTTGGAAGCCAGATAAGCGTCACTGCTCATTTTTGAGACGTAGGGGGTCGATAGGTAAGGAATAATGAACGACAGGGAGGTGTGATTCTCCGTTATCCATCCATCCATCGTAAAGTTTTTTTTCCCCTCATTATATGCATAGGAATATAGAGGGTAATGCAAAAAAACGTGTTTTTCCTGTGAGACTGGGTAGGCATGGTCCTTTCCAAATATTAAATGTCATTCTTCATTACAGCAATTGCGTGGTTTGTTTTGCGTTTGTGACAACGCACACTCTTATAAATGGGAATTTTCCACCATATAAAATGACAAGAATGACACCGAATGTTTATCACTTATATTATAGTCTCTCTAAGACTTAAGAATACGCTTGGCAGTGTTCCTGGCAAGCCGCAAAGCCCTCCTTCCTGATGACTTTCACCTGGCAAATAACTTGCAGCTTTACCTTTGACTGACACTGGAGACCCCTTCCAAAAAGGCAAAATAAACATCTCGCCGAAAGCTTCACCATATCAATAAGTACAATTTTTTTTTTTATTTGGCACATCCACCAAACAATTCCCTGTGATTTCCCTTACAGTTGGAACTACCGTCCAAGCGGTTCTAGAAAATTCATCAGCACCTTCGGAGCAATCAGATTTGAGGAGTTGGCAGTTCTGTGGTCTATTTAACGTTATTCATCTTCATTCATTGAACACTGAATTTTCAGGGTACAGACCAAATTACATTAATACTACTGAATACTGGTTTATGTTCAAGCAATCGGTGCCAAATTTTGGTAACGTATACATTAGGAAATAGAGGGAGTGCGAGACCATGCGACGTCGCCCCTGAAATGCGTTGAAGCCCGACACACGGTCAGGACTTCGTGCTCATGCTATGCCCTGGCGACAGACTTGAGGCTGTAGGAATGGTTTTGGGATGGGAGAATGTGTTTTTTTTTGTGTGGGGGGGTGTGAAATATTCTTAATAAATAACAAAATGGTGAAATTGAGAAGTTTGGTTTAATTTTTTACAACTGAAATTATATTTTTTGTTATTACGAAGAGTAAAGTACCATTGGTACCAGTACTGAATTCCAGGTACCAGTATCAGTTCCAATGTTGATGATATCCAACCCCAATGTATTGGCTAATAGACAAGCCCTGACTCAGTAACTTGATCAACATTTGTGTGGTTTTTGTATATGAATGCTCGCTTCTGATTTCCTGGCTTCATTTCAAGAAGCTTGGATGTTGAGTGACGAGAGCTGGAGGGAATTTCTCTTGAACTTGTGCAATTGTGGGTATGATGTGCTGCGAGAGATCCTGCAGCGATAGCACGCTTTTCACCAGAACGAAGAGCAAACAAGTCAAATGAGGTTTATTTTTAGGTATCGTGTGACGTTTGAGTTTCAGTTTCATTTTCGTACGTCACGCCTAGTAACCTTTGTGGGAACGAATCCGTTAATTTATATTCCATTTCATTTCATAGGTCTGAAATGTAATAAGAAACATTTCCCTCGACAGAAATGTACGTTTATTACAGAGCAAAAATCTCCAAATCACTCTCTAGGTTGCATTGTGCGTAATATGCACGAGCTCTGCGGGCCTGCTGTCAAAGATACGAAGATTTATGGGTGAGGAGATGGCAGATAAGATATCATCGTATGACCGTTTGGTTCCTCCCAGAAGGTCTGAGCCAATTATAGCTCAACAGCCAGCTGTCTCATGGTGAAAACATCCTGCCTAATTAGAACCAGTTCAAATGAAGCAGACCCACTGCAACACGTTTTGTGAGAGCGACTGCTAGAAGATTGAGGTCCTCATGGCCTCATTGTGAGCAGTTCTCATCTGAGGGTGAATTCTTTTAAAACAAAGAGTCCCTCAGAAGCTCAGAGGGCTGCGGTCGTACGCCCTGATCAGCGTTCATTCATTCAACGCTTGTGGGGTCTCTAATGAGGGTCTGTTGCCACTGTCTTTGATCGACCCGTTTGATTTTAGCAGGCTTAGCGATCTGGCTGCGTTCGGCACGATGAGAGGTTTGGGGGTATGCAGCTGCTGGAGAAGAAATGAACTTTGGTGAACTTTTGTTGATCATGATGTACCGCTCTCCTCTTCACCGCTGGAATGCTAAAACTGTAGTCAATTAGTGTTTTTAAAATGCGCATGCACACACACACACACACACACACACACACACACGCATACAAAATTGAATACATTCTTTTAAGATGAGATCTGGCTTGTACCTTTTGTGAAAATTGGTCATTAGTACTCATTCTTTGAATATCCAGATGTTAAACCATCTGGCCTTATCACATAATCAAGATACCCTCTACTTAGCTATATGATTGGGTTTCTCACTTATTTATTTATGAACATCTATATATTAAACTTCAATTATGAAAATTAAAATATATTAATATATTAAAAGTATATTCAATGCTTGCTTGTTGTTAACGTTACAGGAATTTCACCACTCATTTGAGACCCTTCTGTCTTGGGAAGGGCGTGTGAGTAAGTAAACAGTGTCCGTGATTGATACTGGATGTCAGTAGAAACAGATGAATTGGCAAGCGATAGGGCCTCACTCTTGCACATTCGCCTGTTAAATGTGCCTGTAATTGCATGATAATGGCTTGTCATGAGAAAAGACTGAGATGGCTAGCCATCCCAAGCTTTGGAGGAAATCAAATTTCATGTTTAGTTTTGGTAGGTAGCTCGCCAAAAAAAATAACCTTCATCTCGAAAAGAAGGAGTATTACTCTGCTTTCATCGTTAGTAATTTAGCAATGTACAAACTTTAAAAAGAAAAAAAAGAAAAAGAAATGGAACACAAAGTGCAATGACCTCGAATACTTCGCTTTCTCCCAGTTGCATCCTCGGGTTCCTCTGTTGATGTCATTGCTGTGAAAGTGCCAGTTTTTAGCTCGCAGAGCAGAAAAGCATTCACATCCTAACAATCTTAAAGTGGCAGCGTTGAGGTGCTGGTAGGGGGGTGAAGCACATGGGCCTTACAATGAAACTGTTTCAATTGCAAATTATCATGCCTCTCACACAAAACACATCCTTCAGTTGAACTCGCATTTGTCATTGTCACAGCTGTTCCTCCTACCTTATTTTTCACTCGCTGAGTGAATCCGAGTTACAGTTCTGAATGTTGTGCTTCCTGTTATCTAATCGGACGTTATGATCTTATTAAAAACTGACACGCCTCATTCCACTAACTGGAGCATTAACAGTGTTCATTCATTGGTTTGAAAGAAAAATACAACGAACTACTAGTATAATAGGGCACTGTTGATCTCTCAAATCTGATTGATGTGCTTTGAGAAGAAGTTGGTTAATATTCTACAACAGTCGCTGACAGTAATGCCTGTTACAGGTTTATTTGATTGTGCTTGGTGTAATATGTTCTACATTATCAGCTTACTCAGGCTGCATCTACATTAATATGTATTTTAACCAAAAATGATCTTCATCCTGATTGGGATTTTTGCACCGTGTAAGAAAGAATCTCCATCCGTACTAGAACGCCTGAAAATGTACATCACATGACCGTTCACATTCACTGGGCATGAGCGTGCCGGTATAAAAGGGAAGCAGATTGTCTACTCTGCAGTTGGCTGCCTAGTTGCCAATGGCGCGAATAATAGCTTGCTTCCTGTGCATGTAGTTAGTTGTAGCATTATAAAATGCAGAATTTAACGGCACAACAGCTGCTAGCAAAGACAACAAGGTCAGCAACGCTTGTAATTCATTATCTATGCTGCAGTCAGCACTGGTAATTGAGGCTGGTGTCGTTTGTTTGCTTTCAGAAAAGGGCCACGTGATGGGAGTGTGACAAATCAGGAAAGGATAGGTTGTGACTGATAAGACCCAATCAGGAAGTGAACGTCAGTGTCCGCATCGTTTCCCAAAGCCTCCGTTTTCCCTCGTCCACACTAAAACGTTTTGAAATGAACTAAATGAACACTATGAATCGAAAACAATTACAACTAATTTCACTATGAAACTACAACCTATTAGTGTGGACTTCTATAATGGACACTTCTAAACTGAATTTTTTTAAAAAATTGTTGATTTGTGGTTAAATGGAGATGTTTAAGTTTACATAAGGAGCTTTCAGTGTTAGTGCAGTAACAGTTAGAGGTAAAACTGCCCCTATTAAGTTTTCAAACAAGGTCTTCAGGACGGGTTTAAAAAGAGAGGCTGGTTATACGTGCCATAACAGAATTGATGAAAGGAACTAGTTTTCGGACATTGTTCCACAACATTAACTGTATCTGTAAATGGCTAAAAACTACAATTTGTAATCATTGACAAAATGCTGTATAATCGGAATAAAACACTTCAGTTTGTACTGTTCAGGATGATAAAGGCCTCAGAGACACGCACACGCCCATTTCTTTTCCTATAATAGTATTCCTTATTAACTTTCTGATGCCTGCTTACTGTTGGGGAATTTGACGGAATGTTTAAAGTAGCCATCTGAAACATTTTAGACACTTTTATTTGGTGAAAGTTCAACATTGTCTCCGAATTCCCCGGTTTTATCAAAGACAGCATGACTATTGGATCATTTGTATGTTTTTGGGGCTGGCTGTACTCTTTTGCACACTTAAACTTGACCTCGGACCTTCCGTCTGGGTGCATTCAGGTCAATTTTTCAGATGCTTTAAAGTATCTAGTGTCCTTCTGGATCGCTTCTGTGTTGCGTCAGTGGCAGTGAGAGAAATTTGTCTTTCTTAGCTCGATTTTGATTCATAGCGGAAAAGGGCTGTTTGAAATGCATATCCTCAGAAGCCGCAGAACCCTATGGCTTTTCACGGTATTGTGTTTCCTGTATTGTGAATGCTTGTCAGTGGTTATTATCACAAGTTCAGCCACATTTAACATACTTTAATCATCTGGGAGTTTTCTTCCTGGGATCTTTCTTCAGGGATTGCTGGAAGGGCATCTGTACAACGTAACCTGATCCAGTAAGAGGACACATGCTGGACATTCGTGCACTGTATCT
This sequence comes from Parauchenoglanis punctatus, assembly GCA_030068025.1. Taxonomy (NCBI): domain Eukaryota; kingdom Metazoa; phylum Chordata; class Actinopteri; order Siluriformes; family Auchenoglanididae; genus Parauchenoglanis; species Parauchenoglanis punctatus. The sequence continues at coordinate 7,714,442 of JAQQZU010000037.1, read as the reverse complement.
CCCAAAAAAAAAAAAAAAAAAACCCAGACAACTTTTTAAAAGCTTACTGTGGATAAAATCTTGTATGAAAATTATACCTCTGTATTGACGCACTAACTGAAGCAGATCTGTTTACTCCTCTCATTAATGTGTTACTGGTTTGGCCACAATTGGATAGCATTTGACTGCGTTGGAGGAAAAAAAATCACAGGTGATATTACACAGAGGATAGTTTGTGAGTGGAATGTGATCAGACCAAGCAGGCTGTCTCAGCAGTGCTCAGACAAGGAATGAAAATCAATCACTCCGAGCAGAACCAGTACTTTTACAAGTCCGTTCTTGCGTTCCAACCTCAGCATACCTTTCATGAATCGGCAAGCGAGACAAAACAAAATAAAACAGTTACTTGCATTTCTTTTACATTGGCTATTTGTAGTCCTAATATTTAAAAAGAATAGGCATTCAACCTAGCAGCTGTGTTTGTACTAATAATGACATGGCTACACACACACACACACACACACACACGCATACACACACACACACACACACACACTACTCTTTGTGCTTCAACATGCAGGTACAAAAAAGCCCATAATAATTTACCAGATGTTGTTATTGTTAATATAAGTCTAAATGCAGTGTTGCTCATGGACAAGAGAGTAAATTCCATGTTTAAAAATACACTAACATGCTAGCTGGATAAAATATCTATTGCTAGTCTGGGTTAGCTAGCTAAACTGTTATTCTTAGATTCTTACAAGTGCCGTGCAACAACAATGCAACAGCCTTGTTATCTATCTAATCTAAACTTTAACGTAATCAGGTGTTATGTTTACTTTTATAGTAAGTTTTGTTTGCCGCTTCATCCGTGGGCCGAAGTCATGTAATGTTACAAAATGTTGCAGCACAGCACACATAAACGATGGGTGTTTGGACATAATTAATAAGCTAGTGAGGAATACTGATTGAAAATGGTAAAAATAATTACGTGTGCTGTTGTTGTGATTATACTGCAGGGATGTGAGCCCTTAGGGACAGGAACAACATCAGGTTGAGGAAAGCTAAAGTACCTGACTATAGGTTTACATCTTTAGAAAAGAACTAAACTACCAAGGAACGACGTTCTTTCTGTCGTTAAGTTGTTCATATTGTCATATAATAGCCAACTTGACGTCGATGGCGTCCTTGCCACAGAGTATTTTCTAAAGTGAGCATCAGTCATTAGCATTAAATAATTTCTGCCATTTGAACTTCTGGCTGTTTTCACGCTCTCTACACCTGGCATTTCTAAGCCTTCTTGTTACCCATGCAATATGTAAATTAGCTAACTAGATAGCTTATTATTCAGATACTCGGACACCGACAGTAATGCAAGCTGTAAATGGGCTCAAAAGTCTGATCTGCAGAAGTTCTCATCTGCAATTTGAAAGACTGATACAATTTGGACGAAGTATATTTCTCAATCAGGATTATGTTAAGCTTGCAGAAAACATATTAATTGATTTATTTTCATGTGCATTAATTGAATAATGTCAAAGCGTTAGGGAAATTTCCTTTGCTAAATGGCACTTTCCGTTGCCTATTTAATTTCTCTGCGTTCACTGTAGCAAGCTACAAATTGCTTGTATCGCCGAAATCTCGGCGTGTACGTGCAAAATGCCGCTTGCAGTGTAAGGCGATTGTAGTGTTGCATCTATTAAAGCTCCATTTTTGAGAAACGCACCCATCCAGTCGACTTACCGCATTACTGCTTGCAGTGAACTACATAATGAGTTAAGCTGCCAGTAGATGAGTCGGAGAAATCTCTAAACCCTTGCTGTGATTTATATCCCTCTCCTCCGGGTGGGGGTTACATGTCTGCAATAGTGTAATTGCATTTCAAACCCAAACATCACAAGATGCATCTGTTTTATCATTGCCCCAGGGCTGGAAACCAGACAAAAATGAGGCCCAGATTCACCCCAAACCTGTTATGCAATCATATTACTAAGCAGTGGCTTGACATGACACGTGACACATAAAAATATGATTTACTGGATTTTGATTGACTTTAGTAAAGCACAATAAAGCTTTCCTTCACTTACAGCTCTTGTTGATGTGGTGCCTTGAATTTGACAGTTCCGCATATTGCAGCACGAGCCTGGCTGAGGAAAGAAGCCTGGAACAGAAACGATTTCTGAAATCCTCAATGGAGGAGGTCAGTCTTTTACAAGGCATAACTGATTGGCCTTGGCGAGAAAAACAAGGCATTCTGACAGGTGTTGTAAAGGGCAGTGCCGACTCCCTCTCCAGGTCTTGTTTAGAGAGAGCGAGCGAATTTATTAAGACCGTGCACAAGCATTTCCAGCTGTGGAAGCTGGACGTGAACTGACAAGCCCCTTCCATGAGAGCCTTACAGGCACTTATGAATTCCCCAGTTACTGTCAGAGTGCTTCACACACTATCCTTCAAATCCGAAAAGAAAAGCTTATCGGACTTGAAAGAAAAACAAGTTTGATTTATTTCCCCTCTGCTAATGCTGGTAGTCCTGCGGTGGTCAGGCGTCCCATCCGGGGGGTATTCCTGCCTCACACCCAGTGTTCCCAGGATCTCGATCTAAGGTCTTGGTTCTTAGTTCACATCTTCCCATATTTTGCACCAATAGAATTTATTGTTTGTGACGTGTTTACGACATGGGGTTCGACAGGACAGGTTTCATCGAAGAGCAGAGCAGAACAATCTTTTTTTACTGCTGGAAATTAATTGCCAAAATTATTTATTTATTGCAGTTATAATACAAGTTCCGTCTGCACATAGTGCATGTTTGATTTACAGGATATGATTTACACCGATTCTCTCCTCCCTGCATAGTTCATAAAGCTTGATGAACCCTTTCTTTACAACCAACCTAAATGAATCAGCCAAGTGCTTTATTTTGGAATTGTAAGTCATTACTTGGAAATTGAATTTAGTGCTAAAAATGTACAGAACATCCTTTGTCTTAATAAACTATTTTGGAGTTTTTTTATTATTATTATTTATTGATTTTTTTGGCTTCGCTTTTTGTAAAATCAACAGTCCATGTTGAAAACAGGGGCGTTGTTTAACAGAAGAGGTAATAATGTGTTTATTCTGTGGGGAAAGCAGCTGGAAAACAGGTCATTGCATGCTTTGAAATTGAGTTTGCATAGATTTTAATGCCAAAGCTTGAATGGACAAGGTCGCTTTTTTGTCCAAGCTTGTTTACATTAGCACAGACTCTAAGTTTTAACATTAATTGTCTCTGTGTTTAGTGAATGTGCTTGCGCTGTGCTGAATATGGTTTATTTTTTTTTTGCTTCAGTTGCTGTCATAACAACCATCTTTGCTCCTCCCCATGTGCTACAGGAACATCGAGGACTTTTTTTTTTGTTTGATTTGAACTTCTTTCTATTCTCGGTATGCTGTATTCAGTGTTTTTGTTTTTAGCTGGATGGTGTGTTGTCACCTCTGGTCCGGTCATTCAGGGGAGTTGAAGGCCAGGTCCATTAGTGAAGGAAAAAACTTTGGCTTGTAGCCAGTGATGCATAGGCAGTACTTCTTTTCAGGCCTTCGCTTTGTATTGATGAGAATAGATCACTAGCGCTGACCTCAATCAGCTCTATGGTCCAGGCTTTTAATCCGCTGTCCTCGATTTCCTAACTGTAAGCAATTCATCAATAGGAGCAGGACTGCAGCAGGACCGATTTGTACATGTCCTGTCCACTGGTATTGGCTCTGATTGTACACACCATGTCTGATCCAGAGGCCGTCAGTGGGATGAAGAACTGAAGGATTGTCTGGGCTTTAACCCAGTTTAATGGGGGTTGGCTCACCTCGGGCTAGTCATCTCCTGGCTGGACTTCACACAGCATTCCTCAAAGAGACAAAGGCACACGAATGGTGGAGGACAAGCGTCCTGTTTGTCCAACACACCAACAGCCATACTGGACACAGGCTGTGAATTAGGATTGATCTCAGAACATTTTTCAGTTTATAAAGGCGAGGCTAGACAGTCTCAGAAGAGATTATTTGCATCTTCTGATTGTGTGCTGTAGTATGTACAGAATACCTGTACACAGTTTTATGACGTGAATGCGTTTCTCTTGTTTCCAATTTATGTACATCAATGTTGCCTTGCCTGCGCACATCCCACGTCTTCAACACGGGTACAAAAGAAAAAAAAAGACTTTCTTGATCGTTTAAAAAATTACATTAGGTACACTGACTGCATTTAAGACTGGGATAATACAAATGCAAAATTTCCCAAATGCTAAATGGTGCAGCCAATACTATACTACTACACTAATTTTTATTTTGAAAATAAACCAAATTTAGTTGTTTTTTTTTTTTAAGCAAGAATCTCACATCAGTTGATAATATTAGCATTTTTGTGGATGGTGGCTAAAGCTAAAGCCAGGTATCTTTCAGGCTGTTTTCACACCCAGTTCTCTTGATGAAGTCCACGTCAGATCTTTTTTATTTTTTTGTGAAATTTTTTATTAGGTTTTGTTTCGTTTGTTTGAGCGTTTGTTCATTTCCTTAAACGGTCAGGAGTTTGGTTGGTGGTATGATTAATTTATTGGCTCTCATAGAGGTTGTTTTTACCACTTTTGGTCAAATCATTAGAGATCATTTTAGTGTTTTAATATCTAAACATATATTAGTGCATTTTTATTAAAACACAACATGTCGATACTAGTCATACTTCGGACTAAGGTTAATTTGTCTTACCCACATGGCTCTATTACCATCTGTTTACACCCATTTCTCTTGAGCTTTTACGTGTAATTACAGAAGCGTATCACTTGCAATTTTTGAAATAAAAAATGCAGAACTCAAAAACATTGACACAATTCACCTACGTATTTTTTAAAAAGTATTTTGTTTGAAATTTGATTCTTAAATACTGTGAACCAGTTTTGCCTAGAATTTGTAGTAGGAAGTCTTTAAATGTTCAGCACAGTTGTGTCTTTTGTGAGTTATCCTACTGCAAACCAAACGATTCCAGTCGTACTCTTTGAGAAAGCTGGCTCATGCAGTTTGTGGCCCTTAATGAAGTATAAAAGCATCTGGGCTGGCCTGAGTGATCCTGGCCTCCGACAGTGTACTGGCTCTGATAATTGATTTGATGGAGCTTTAACCCGCAGATCAGAGACGGAACCACAAGAGCTGACTAGATGATTGCAGAGATGGAAAATGATCAATTTAAGCGTTTAAGATGAAATAAAATTGGCCATACTCTGTGTTTAGCGTTACAGATCTCACCATTAATAAGAAATCCATAGCTTTTAACCGTCTGTCAATTCAAGACGTATAAAGCAGACGGAAAGGAAATGATCATAATTTGGAATACAAATTGACAGTTTTTGATCACTGGCCAAATACCTAAGCACACTGATGTAACAGTGCAGAGCAATTCATTGACAAATTACGTAGAAAAATAAAAGGTGGGCTGTGATTTTCTATACGAATCCCTGATTATAGATGTAAATGGCAGAATATTAGACAGATTATATATTAGTGATTCTGTAACCATAGAGCTGGCCAAATGAATAGTCCAGATTTACCTTGTAAATAGCCAAGGCTCCTTGGAAAAGATTACTTGTTGGGCTAATCAGTTTGTACTCATAATTATCTGGAATACCGTTTTTTTTCTCATTCAACAACCAGAGAAAGAAAAATCCTACTTGCTGAAAACGTCTGCAGTAGCTTTTATTTGGTATGTTTGTATGTGTGACACTTCAGTGCTGTGTAGAGCATACACAACTCATTCCCAATCCACTGCTTGCTGTACCACACATTGGCTTTTACTAGTCTGATTAATTAGCATTCCACAACCGCAGGAATGTGAGAATGCTGCTCTCCTGCTAGCACGACATTTCCTGTGTGGGGAATTTCAATACTGATTGTGCTTGTATTAATGTAGTAGCTAACTAGCTCTCCATTATTTCTTGCATTATGTTAGCTGGGACTGTGAAGCATACTCGATCTTGTACTTTTTCTGTGGGCTAGCTAATAAATTTGTGGTTTGTCCAGCCCTGAAATAAGTTTGCTAGTTTTGTCTCTTCATCCTTAGATATTCTCTTTAGTTCCACGTCTTCATACTTCCTGCTCCGTATCTATTATCACAATGGTTGGCCGTTTAGCTATTGCTTGTTAATCTGGAGGTCCTTTTAGTTCAGAAATTCCTTTTGAACTCTGCTGCATTGGTATTCCTTGCAGATGGGAATACACCAATATCAAGAGCAGTCCTACTCATCCAATATTGACTTTTTCTCTTACAAACTTTTACATTCATAAATGGTGGAATTATTTATTTTAGCTATTGGTAAACAGAACATTGAATAAAATGGAGAAAACATCATTTACACCAAACATAACTATATGACTAGAGTGAATTGGGAAATATATCAAATACAGATACACAGGATCAGACTGGAACATTCGTACCATCAATATTTCTATGCGTGTTTATTGCTTGGTGCTGCCTCTCAATGCCTGCTGCGTCTGCCTGCATCCTGTACCCTGTTATTAGGTGCTGGATTGCTGCAGGGGCTTTTTTTTTGCTCTGTCAGAGCTTGGCCGTTGCTTTTTTTGGTTCGTTCCAGTAACCAACCTGATTTGTCCTGCTTCCCCAATATTTGAAGCAGAACTTGTTAATGTTGGCAATGCCTGAGCCAGCATGTCTATCTTTGTTCTTACCATTTTCATATTTCGGAGGGGTTTCATTTCAACACTTGTTCTACTTTTAAAGTGGATAAATCTGTGATTTCATGGCAGATTTTCTGCACAGGAAACACACTAATTCTTCCGTTTCCATGCACTTATCTTGTGAAGACCTGGCAACTTGTATACAATAATTATATTTATTATATATAAGTAAGTGAGTAAGTGTGAACATTTTGTGCAAAGTACTAAAGTACTCAGGGGCAGTGGTTAAGATGTTGGACCGTTGATAAGAAGGTCGGGAGTTAAAATCCCACATTGCTGCTACTACTTGAGAAAGGCCCTTAACCCTCAACGGCTCAATTGTATGAAAAATTAGATATATGTAAGTCGCTTTGGATAAGGGCGTCTGGCAAATGATGTACAAGTAAGTACCTGGCAGTGTAATGGAGTCCGGCAGTGCAAAGTGCAAATTCTTTGGATGGCCTGAATAATGTGTGTTAATGAAGTATAACCATTTATGACTGAAATGGAAAAAAAGGAGGAAAGGAGGAGGGTGAAAAAAGAATGTTCTGCTTTGCACCTTGTAAAGAATGAAGCTTACATATGAAGGAGGTTTATCCCAAGCATTAGGCCACTCATCCTTGCTGAGTGTTATTTGAAGTGGTTTGGGAAGCACCAAGAACACAAATCTTTCTCACACGTTTCAGCCCTCACTTCCGGAGGTAAAGGCCAAGGGCCTGTTTGCCGTGGAAGAAGTATGATACTATAAGACTCTTATCTGAGGACTTTGCACTGCCTTTGTATGACTTTTTTTTTGTTCAGCTTTATTGATTCAGTTTGAACAGGCGGTTGTTTTACATTGTCAGAACAGAAGGCTGTGGAAGACTTGGGTCCTTTTGACCTCCGCTGGTTTCCATAGCATGGATTTGGCACGGGGTGAACAGCGAGATGCAGGACATTGTGTGCTGAGATTACGCGCGTTAGGCCACAGATCCAAGAAGTTGGTCTGTGCCTGCGGCCGGCGAGCCGAGCTGAATATGTCTTCTGTGTGAGGGCTTTAACCCACTTTGTGTGACTTGAATTTTTAATGAGAGTTAAACTGCAGGAATGCACTCACCAGAGCTGGAGATGTGGTAAACTCACTCTCTCTCTGTGTCTCTGTCTTGGTCTCCTTCTTTTTCCTCTGATTGAATTATTCAGCAGAGGCGTGGGCAGACAGCTTACTGATGCAGAAGTGGTGATTAGATTCACCAAGAGTACAAAAGGAATGAGACGCATGGTCTGTATCAACAGAGCTGTCTCTTCTAACATCAGTAAAATAATACCGGTTACGTTTCAAGTGAACGCAAAACAAATTTTTATTCTTTCTGTCTTGCAACTAATAAAAGCAGTTTCTCTGGAAACTTTGCATGCAGTCACTCTTTTTTTTTTTTTTTTTTTTTTTAGAATTCTTTATGATTACCAGATATTATGTTGATGGTTGACCGTTCTCAATGCAGCAGTTGACAGGACATCAGGCAGCATGTGTGGCGCTGGGTTGATGTGAAGCAGTCTGTCAGTCAAAAACATCCAATTAACACCAGTCCACTAGACAGAAAAACAAATCGTTATGTTCAGTGAAGTGAATACGTAAAACAAATTTCCACTGTTTGTATTAATTCCATGCATTAAGTCCATTTTTGTCTGTGCAGTTTGTTGTAGACGTACCCATGTCTATGTCGTACCCATCCCCCACTACAGTGTCTGATTGACAGCCGTACTCATGGGCGGGACCTTGTCTCGTGGCTTTCTGGGGCCCCTCAGATTTGCAGTGTGCCACTGTCTAGACTTACAATAGCCATTTAAATGAAAGGCACAGTGTGCAAACTGAAATGCAGAATAGCCATGCACTGAATGTTGTTTGTCTCTTTCTCTTCCTGCACCTGTGCCTATGTAGGTTGAGCAGATTTTCTAATAAAGTCGTCACCTGTGGTATTAACTACACTGACACAATGGCCTGGTTTCTTATCTACCACCTGGGTTTCAGTGGAGGCGGCGACCAAACTTCAGTTAATGCTTTTATACCTTGCTCTTGTATTTGGTGTGGTGTTTTAACATGCCAATTGAACGTCAAGGCCTGTTTGTCGTTCCTGCAGTTCATATTTGGGGCCAATGCTGGAAATTTGTTTGCATTTAAGTTCATTTCCTAATCAGGGTTTTAGCTGGTGGTGGTGGTGGTATCCATGATATCTTTTTATACTCTTCTTCAGCTTTGTGAGTCGTTGATATTTTGTAGTTTCCACTGACTCATGTAGCTAAATTTGAGCTTGTTTTCATGCTTTACTATAAACCTGTTGCATCTTTAAGTCTTCAGATATTTTTGAGTCGCTTCACTTAATGAGCTTGCTAGTGAACTGAACCGCTTATTGGATTGCTTTAATATTTAGGCCATGTTATGGTGGGGGCGAGAAATGATTGAATTCTTTCTGTAGATTTTTGTAGACTGCAAAATCGTATTTTAGTATACAATATATTTTTGTAGATAAATAGCGTATTAACATGGCATATTATAGTAAAACTTAATATTTTTTTTATTCTTTGAAAAGTCATGAAGGGTACGAAATTGTGCTGTAGTAAATTCAGAGGAGCCAACATCCACGCATTTGCTTCTGGTAGCAGTTACTTTTTCTTCACTCTGACGTTATCAAAGTGACCTTTGACCTGTGAGTTTGCAAACCTGTCTCGTGACTTAATAGACAAGAAGGCAGGACTGTGCTGTCTTTGGTCATTAAAATAAAATGGAGAAGTCACTTGTTATAATCATCCCATCTTCTGACATACCGCTAGGGTTTATTTATTTATTTATTTTTCTTCTCAGCCAGCTAGGGTTTTCTTGTTAGCAATGTTGGAACCTCTAGTAAATGTATTTCATAGAAAAACCCCTCCTAAGATGAAGCCTGGTGCAGACAACACAAGAGAGCAGGCCTGTACTTTCTGATGGTTAATCAAATATACTCCGCAATGCCAATTCAATTCAATTCAAATTTGTTTGTATAGCGCTTTTAACAACAGATATTGTCACAAAGCAGCTTCACAGAAGAATATAAACTTATGAATCTATTAATTTAGCTCTATATATCCGTAATGAGCAAGCATGCCACTGTGGATAATGTTGAAACGTGTTCGATGAATGTACGACTGATTGTCTTGCTGCAATTCTTCCCTTCTAATGAATTAAATATGTTTGAGCCCATGCTGCTCTTAAATAGTGGCTTTTGCATTCTTTTAGCATTGCCAGGTTTTTGTTGTTAGTGTGGGAAGTCTCCATAGTTTATGTTCTTATTTAACAAGCTTGTGTCTGTAATATCCTACAGCTTGGATTTACTACCATGGATGCCTATGGGATGAAACTGCTCAGTTCCCAGTCAAGCTCCAGACCTCCCAGCTTCACGTTTTACCCGAGCTGCTGTAAACAGGTGGTCCTGAGGACACGTGAACACAAACACGTGTACAAGAGCAATTTTATTGTCTCAAGCTCTCCTGTTTTGGGTTTACTCCGTGGCCTTGGTGTGAGTCTTACTCCTGTGATCACTTTGAGACTACGCCAACACCTCATGTCAGACATTTCCATGATTGGCTCGGACAGCACGAGACGCCTAGTATTTCACTAGGACGCTAGCTGGTCAAACTAGACCTTGAACGATGTTGTAGCAAATGCCGTAGCAAATGGTTCTGGGCAAGCCATTTGTTTGCATTCCTGTATTACAGTGGCTCATAGCTACAGCCCAGCTGGAAAGAAAAGTGCCATAAAAAAGCTATTAATTGCTTCCAGTAGGTTCCCTTCCAGCTGCTCTCAGGTCTGTTCTTCTCAACATTCATGGCACAGCTAAGTGAAATATTGTCTAGTATAAGAACGGCTTGAACCTCCGGCTCATTTTACATAACATATCCTGGGATTTGTTTTAAAAGCAACCTTACCGGAAGGGAAAAAATTATTAGTCCTATATAATACATTGTTCCGCTATGTTTGTAGGTGTACTTCTACATAATTGTTTTAGGTTTTAAGGCCTTATACAGAGAAGTTAGCAAAAGATGTTTCCCCAGATTACTTATGATTAAGCACAATTTCTTATGTCTGGCGCTATAACTAGGAGTTTATGGGGAGTAACAGATGTCCAATCTTTTCTTTCTTCTGAAAGCTTTATTTCAGTTTGAAGTAGCTAAAGAACTCCAGAAGGCATGGTTGGCATTGGTTTAATTTGTGCTGAAACCAAAAAAGGTCTAGGCTGAAATTGTAAAGTCAGCTCTTGTATGCGTTTTCAAGATGAATGGTGAGCCAATCCACAGTAATAGTGAATTTGTGCATGCTAGTTGAGAAAGTGATCGTCTTGTGCCATTTAATAAATTTTTGCTTTTTCGTTTTTTTTAATGCAAAATGTTCTAGCTCATTTTTGATCACCTGCTTAACTGATTCATTTCTGTAGGCACCGAAAGCTTAGGTCTTGCAGATCAGAAGGATTTTAGCTATCCATAAAACAACTAGTTAGGTTAATGAACAGCGTCAATAGGTAAAAGCACCTTGGCAGTTGGTAGCAGCCAATTGTTAGACTATTATATGCCTTAAATGTGGTTTTAAAAATGCGTTTAGCTAAGCTAAAAGTTACTCCACAAGAAAACAATCCCCAAACAATGATTTCATAGGAAAAAGCTCCATTTCCACTATGAATGGTTAACATTGGCTAACAGACAGCTCCCAGCAGCTTCCACCCTTTAACACATCACCACTGTCCAGGCACTGTCCAGGCGTGTGTGTGACACCGTGTGTGACGGTGGTTTTTGGTTTTCTAAAACTGCTGCTCTCCGGCTTCTCTGAAGTGCCTTTCTGATGCTCTGAGACCTGTTCAGAAAGACGCATAAATCAGGCTTAAATGAGGTTTCAGGTATGCACAGTGAAAGAATAAAGCCACTTGTTCTTCACATCAGCTTTGCACAAGCATGAGGCCACGGTTGAGTTCCAGCGGTTGCCCAGCCTCCATTCAGCAAGCGCATTATAAGAGAACAAACGCCCCCGACTGACACTTAAAAATGTAGAACTAAAGCCAAAAACGACGCGTGGTTCATTCTTTTTGGTAAAATATTGTAATTCTGTGCAAAGTCATCAGCCCAGACCTCAAACTGATGTATTACACTGAACTAAATTGCTGATAAATGTTTTCCCAATACAAGTGAAGCGTTTCAGATGATTAATGCCGGACAGAAGGGGTCTGATTTTGCTGTGCAGTGTGCAGAGAGAATAAGTGAGGTTTTGAAAGAAGGAGAGAATGGAAATAGCACGCACTCTCTCTCTCTCTCTCTCTCTCTCTCTCTTTTTTTTTTTTTTCAGGCTCTTCCAGCGGATGACTCAGAGAGGCAATAAACGTTGAAAGCCTTTGAATAATTTCTGCTTGGATTTATAGGTCACTGTGCCATTTTTTTATCAGACCCTTTCTGGAAGGGCTGCCAATGATGCAATGACTTGTCCTATCTTTTTTTTTTTTTTTTTCTTCCACATTCTATCACTCCCGGTGGCCAAACCCTCTTGCCCTAAGAGTAATCCAGACTGCACCTCTCTCAGAGTCTCGAATAAATTCTAATTAACAAAAATGAAAGTGTTAGGAAGCACTTTTCTCTTGCTATTGAAATGTGTTCCAAAGTGTTTTATTGCTCTTATACCACTGAAACTATTGCATATCTATGTATTAAAGACCATCACATATTATCTATACGTTTCCTGTTATATTTAAGGTTGTGGAACATTTTTCTAAACAAGTTGTTTTCACTTGTGCTGTAACGGCTATAAACAGGCCTTCCCTCATCACCCTCCTTTTTTTCTCTCTCTTGAATTTAATAAGACAAAAATATGTCTGTGTTATTGAGAAATCAGAAAGCACAAAGCCCTCTGTCTGAAGCCTCTCCTCAGGTGAAACCCGCACAGACCGCTACAAACCTCTAACGGTGGGGACTCCTCCTTTGTTAAATAACAGAATTATTATTTTTTTTAGCTGTTTATTATTAGCCCTGCAAATCAGCTGTTATTATAGAAATGATAACGTACTAAACATAAAGCATTAATCAACACCTTCTGACCAGAACTCAAAATCTCTAGTATAATACGCATTATACAGCAGTTACTTCCGGTCCACTAATCTGATTGGTCGAGTTTACTGCATGAAAATAAGCGGATCATTTGGCCATATCGTGTGCAAACATGTCACTTAATATCTCATTAATTTCTTGTTAATTGAAGTGTTGTGCAAAAGCAGTATCACACTCAAGGTCGTTCTGTTGTACGGAACATCAGCATGGCTGTGATTAGCTACAACAGAATAACAGCCGTGTTGATATTCAGTACAACAGCACTCCCTCTTAAGTGATATTGCTTAAATAAGGACTCGGTTTGGTTATTTTTATGGAGGAGATTAATATAATTTAATTTGCATTGACTTCTATACTTTGTCTTAGTGAACAACACTGACATTTCCCACAAGTGCTATTCTATATCAACTTCTGTTTACTTTTCAAGACATGCCCATAGGATAGACACGTGTATAGGAAGAAGAGGGGAAATCCAGAACCTTCCTCCTCCATTAAACCAGATTCCTGCTGAACTTCTCAAGTGTTAGACAAATCACAAGTCACTCTGATCGCCTTGTCTAAGTGTTTTAGCATCTCTCGAGTCGAAAGAGATTGCTATACAAGCACACTGCTTCTCTGATTGTTCTACATTCTTTGGAGTGAAACACACAACATTTGAGTCTAATTGTCGACATGGATTCTTCCCCATGGGACATTTTATATCTAATGATAGGGCTTTATAATAGCAGCTAAAATAAGCCATCTCTACTCAGCCAGGTTTTGCTGGATTAGACGCTGTGATGGAAAGATTTGGAGCTGCAGACTTTGAGGTTGAGGTGATTCATGTCTTCGCCGCTATTAAAATGAAGTACAGATCTATCAATCTATCCGCAGCATAATCCTCACTGCCATCATCGCGTGCTTAGGAAGCCGTGTGAGTGTGTGCGCTTCCACTTTAGGTTGCAGAGACGATCGTTCCGCATCAGACGGCTTCGGGACGTACGTGGACTGCGGCTTGAAACGTCGATTTCATTAAGGAAGCCAGTTTCCGCGTTTACTCTTAGTGTCTCTTTTGGCGTTCAGTTGAAGCAGCCGAAGTTGGACGTGCGCAAAATTCACACGCAACAGTGAAGACCTTGCACTGTAATTCACACTTATAAATGTCTCAGACATGCACACATATCTGTCAGCACTGGTAACAGTCTGATGACATGAAGGATGTGTGTGGTTTGTGTGCACTGGAGCCTGTCACACGTACAGGAAATGGCAAGAAGCCCATGGAGACGGCAGTCTGTCTGAATTTCTAAGTAAAGTTGCCATTTATTTCTCGATGATTGAAGAAAACATTTAAATACAGGGGGCTGAGGGTCAGCTCAGTCAGCTTAGGCTCTGCATTGTATAAGAGCTAGTGTGATGTCACTGCCCTCTTCACCATCCTGTCTGCATGACCCTTTATCTCCTTATGCTCAACACACACACACACACACACACACACACACACACACACACACACACACACACACACACACACACACACACACACATATGCACATATATAATGGCGAGAAGGCTTCCTGCCCTGTGCTCAGTGACCTGGCTCCAGGGAGGAAAAACCTGATGACGCATGTTAGCACAGCTGTCGGGATGCTCTTCAAAAATGTGGACAGCTTGGCGCGTTTGATCTGTGCAAGATCCGTTCCTATCTGTTTGCTTCTCGCTTGGGAATTGGGAAGAATAAAAGTACTATTATTTCGTGAAGGTTTATTTTTCAAGAGTGGGTTTCTTTTTGTTTGTTCTTTTTTTTTTTTAAGAAATACTCAGCATTTTTTCATGCGCCCTTTCTTACTTCTCCCCGTTTGACTTTCTGGAGTAGAATTCCGAGTTGCGCCGCCACAAAGACGTTATAAACACCGCAATAATCCTCCAGGAGGATTACAATCTTAGCAACGTTCATGTGGGGTTTTTTTTTTTTTTGTTTTGTTTTGTTTTTTGTTTTTCTGTTGTCTGTCAGATTCCATACTCAGCTTGAATTTGTTGTAAAAATAAGTTAAACAGCGTGCTCGGAGCAGCCTTTTCCCGTACAACAGAAGGAAATAAAAGCCCTCTGAGGTTCTCTAGTAAGGCACGCACAGCATTTTTTTTCTTTTTCTCCCCTTTCTCCCCTCCTTTTTCCATCAAGCACCTGTCAGGTTTTTTTTTCTTTCTCTATCTTGCTGATTGAGCTTAAGTGGCCATGCCGTTCATCTCCCAATAGCACTCTTTTTGCTAATGAATGGACTTGGAGCTTAGAAAAGGCTTGGTTAAAACCAGCTAAGATCCACTCATCTTTAAAAAAAGAAAGAAAGGGCTGAGGGTGTGACTGCACTTGCTGGTGCGATAATGGACCACACATGGACCACGCTGGCCTCCTGTTGCTATGCTCCAAACCACCTCATCTTGTCCTCCCTCTCTGCAGCTGGTGGAGAGCTGCAGTTGTTCCTTTATGTGGCTTGTTCGCAGAGCTGTCTTATTGACAGAGCTGGGCCTGTTTCATTGTCCTCATCGCTGGGGGAGAGGCTCAATAACAGCCCTCCCTTCGTCTTTGTCCCCTCCACCCACTTGTGACAATACGCTACCGGTGAATATCTCCGACATGATGTTAATGCAGCTCCCCTTTTGTGAATTAGAGTGACAAAAGCAGGAAAAATTGGATTTTGCGACGCGACCAGTACAACTGGTTTTATCCCGCATTCCGTGGAAGAGTGGTTCCCAGACAAAAAAATGTTCCTGGTACTTTTTTCTTCTTTTTACAACCTGATGAGCGTAGCCATCTATCAATAGTAAATGTGGTTGAATATCTCCATGATTCCCCTGGAAGAGAACCGCAATTTCTTCTGTCTAAATTCTCACGTTCGCCAGCGGAAAGAGTATTTGGAAGCAATGTTTATGGGTAAGCTTAAATGACCGGTTAAAAGACGGTGCATTTGTGACACCGAGCTTGACATGTTTCTTCAATCCACAGCACTGTATTTTCAACCGCAGAAATGCATAATTAGGGTCACAGAGCTGAATCTGGAACTTTATTTACAGTGCCACATGGACAGAAAGGAGCTCAGCTTTCTATAGCATAAACATGCCTTCTATTCTGCAGCATTAGATATACAAGTCTCCATTTCATTCTTTTAACATGGGCCTATAAATCTTGCTCAACGTGAAGGGATTATAATTGGCCATTTTGGGTTCAAACACGACACCGTTTGATGTGTCACTCACATGTTGGAGGCGTTTTCTCTGTATGTCGTGTCTGGTGATGGCAGGGGCCCAGGGTAATTTCTTAAACTGCTGCACTGCTCTGGGATTTTACCCAATCTTTTAAACTCCTATAAATCGTATCTGTAGAAAAAAATGAGGTAACATTTGTGACGGCCAGAGATGCGAGTCAGTGTATTCTTAGTAAACATGTAATAAAAATTTAAAAGCAATGGAGTTTTCAGACCTTGTGGAATGTTTTTACAGATATTGTGTGACTGGTTAGTTTATATCTTTTGAAAATATCTGCATGGGTGGACAAATCATAAATGAATTAGCTAGTCCACTAGACAGATCAAACGTCCATGGTTCTTGCTCAACCTCATCTTTTGGTTGCCTGGAAACCCAATGAACCATGCTAAAAAGAAACACCTAATGTCGTAAAATATCCATCCATCTATTATCTATACTGCTTTATCCATCTGGGTTGCGGGGAAGCTGGAGCCAATCCCAGCATCTTCGGGTGAGAGGCGGGGTACACCCTGGGC
>JAQQZU010000037.1:7631070-7697822 GCA_030068025.1 Parauchenoglanis punctatus | reverse complement strand
TGGGTGACCCGGGGATCGAACCCAGGACCTTCTTGCTGTGAGGCGACAGTGCTAACCACCGCACCACCGTGCCGCCCATGTCATAAAATATGTCCAGCAAATTATGGGCCTTAATATTAAAGATTAATATTAAGTGATTAAAGATTAAAGAAAGTGACTGAGCACTTGAATTGCTAGGAGCAACGACTTCATGTGGCCGCAGTCCTTATTCTCTCCTGATAAGGTTCCTGCTGATGAAGCATCACATTTGCACCGTGCCACACAAAGTCTTTATCTAACATTTTGTCTATGAAACTCTGTTGACCTCACACACGCAGAGACATTATTTGAATCTGGCTACCATCTTATATGTGAGGTGACTGGGTGTTAATACTAACATTTACATTTACAGTAGACGTTTTTTTAAAAGGACTCCGGACAATGTCTAGAGAATCAGGTACTTTCTCACATTCAGCACACGGTAGGAGAATATCCGTGTCGGACATGTCCTCGCCTAGTGGAAATACTCCATTTGGTTTAAGTGTGCGGTGGTGCACAGGAGGCGGGACATCAAGCAAAACGTACGCTGTGGAAATCACAGTGCTTTGTTCACAGCATCAGCCCCTACTGACAGAAGCTTCTGAATCTCACTGAATCTCCAGTTACATGGTCATGCACATTACATTTGGATTAGTTCTGTACTGTCTTGTCTCGTGATGTCTGCACTGTTTGCAGTGTTTGCACACTTGCGCTTTATGTTGTTTTTGCCATGTTTGCACACATTATGTTGTCTTCTGTTGCACACGTGCACCTTTGTACTTCTGTGTTGTCTTATATGTAGCAGCTTGGTCCTGGAGAAACGTTGTCTCATTTCACTATATACTGTACCACATGTATATGGTTGAAATGACAATAAAGCCACTTGAACTTGAATCCAAGCTATCGCTGATGGGCCCTTGAGCAGGGCCCTTAACTCTCAACTGCTCAACTGTATAAATGAGATATATGTAAGTCGCTCTGGATGAGGGCGTCTGCCAAATGACATAAATGTAAATGTGAATGTCTTCGTATAAATGACCCTTCTTTTCAACTTCAGATTTTTGTGTTCTTCTAGTTTTGCACCAGTCACATCAAAGAAACATCAACACGCCCACAATTCTCCCGCCAATGACTTGCTGTGTTCACACATGGATGCCATCGGACATTACACGTTACATTACAACACTGCACAACTGCCATGGTAAAGTCCTTTTTAATGTCCAATTCGACTGATTTGGACATTTGCGTTCTCACATCCAGCTCCTCTGGGTAATGTCTAGATAAGTTCAGGGTTGCAGTGCATGTCTGAGTGTGCCTGTTTACAGCCTTTGGCAAACACTCTTATCCAGAACGGCTTAGAATATTTAAAATCATTTCAAAAGTGGGACTCAAACCCACGCTTCCAGAGGAACACTGAATGCAGTGCCATAGATCACTCAGCTATCCTGACTTTAGGCATTGATACAATCATTTTTTGTGCTGTACTGTACTGTATTTTGCTCAGTTTAGTCAATTTTTTGATATCCATTGGTATTCCTGATTTTGGAAAGCTGGTCTATGTTCCGGAACCTGGCAGGATTCGGAAAGGCATTCCCACCACGGAGTTTTTTTTTAACCAGTTGGAGCACGATGCATTTAAATATGCATATCAACTGTTTTGTGAAAGTCAGTATGTTTTGTCTTTTTTCTAGTTGGTCAAGTAAGAAAAAACTCCTGAGCAGTCTACTGGAACCTGCTTGTCCACTGAGCGACTGTCAATGAAAAACTGTTTGTTCTAGATGCGCATGATGGCCAGTTGACCTCCTGTACCTGGGAATTTCTTGCATCTTGTCATATGTTCTCCATATGATCAGGGCTTTTTATTCTAGGCTGCACAGAAGTAAAGGAATACACTTGCCTATGCACGTGACTCTTGCTAAACAGGGACAAAAAAAAAACAATGATGGAAAAAAGCCCTTCTGCCTAGTTTTACTTCCAGAAGAATGTAAAGCCCGTCAAGAAATCTTGTTTTTACAACCATTTTTTTATATGGACTCTTTTGAGCATCAAGCAACATTAAGGCTTATCAATTGTCATAGTCTCTGTAGGAAGCGCGGATGTTCTGAGGAAAGTCAGCAATTTCCTGTCTTTCCCAAAACCTGCTGACTGGGCCGCAGATATTCCTCAGACTATTGCTTTTTATCGCCTTTTCTCCAAGTCCGACCTGCACATATTTGATTTCCCCTCACAGATCAGTCATATGACCGCTATTCCATTGTTGCTGTTTCCAAATATAGTGCAAGACGATGTCTTATGCTGAGAAGTATCTGATGGAGATACTGTCTATAAGGTGTGCCATCGAGCCCATCTGTTCCCCAGGGATTCAGAGCTAGCTGCAGGTCTGGAGCTCATTATGCAGGCGGAGGAGAGCGTGGAGATTTGGCCACATCCATCTGAGGCAGTAAGGAGGATGCAGGCCCTGAGTTGGAGACTTTAGCCTGCGGTTGATGGGGTTCCCTTATGTGTGGTCAGTTGCAAGCATGCACATACAAACCCAGGAAGCTCTGCTTTATTGAAACCGTATGATCATTTCAGGGGGGTTTGTGGAAGAACGAGATGTTGGAATGTTTTTCAGTCACTTTTTCTGAATTCTCCTTGCAGTATAATATATGAATCATTTATTCGAGTGTAAACTCATGGTTGGTTTGTGAGATGCATGTGAGGTTATCTGATCGTGTACTCTCTCACAGCACTGGGGGGGAAATCAGTTGCAAATTCAAGAGACTGTAAAGCGCAACTGCTTACTTGCATAGCCGTGTGGTTTCTGTGAGCGCCTATAAAGTCAGAAATGCGTAAATGAGCTCCTTTGCAAAAGACTCAAATTGACACCATGTGGAAGACAAAACATTTAAAAATACTTAAGTGGCAGTTGGGTTCTTTTTTCAGGATTTTTATGGGTTTACCCTCCTTCCTCATCTCACGCAACAGCAATACTAAGGATATTTTAGCATCTTTTGAATTAAAGTCATGTCTTCAGGCGAATATGAACAATTTGATCCGGAGCATATTTTAAAACGATCTCTCATTTTCACTGCAGCCACTCGTTAAGGGGAATTGTGTGTATGAATTGTCAGCGGCCAGCCTTTTCTTAAGTAATTTGGGATGCCTAATTGCTGTTTCATCTAGCCACAGTTATAATGCAGACTTGCAAGTGCTCTCATTTCGTTTATTTGATGTATAATTTCTGATTGTTGGCTATGGCTGCTTAGTTACACAGATGGCGCCTTCTTAAAGACATGCAATCAACCGTTATCATCTCTACAGCTGTAAGCTTGCACAAAGGGGAAATGAATCACTATTAAATGTAGATATAAGCAAGAGCAATTTACGTTCATGCATTTCCGCAGGATGATACATTTTTGAGACTGTGTTTAATATCACGGGTCGTCTTGAAAACGGTGGTCTGGGGCTCGCTTCAACCAAATCATCAGGTGCTCCAGCTATTTGTTCTCAGCATTGAGTAACATGATTGTTTCATGGTTATGGATGTGACATTTGGACTAATATTGTCCAAAGTTCGAAAGTGGTACGATTTGTTCATCACACTGTACATTGGTGTAAATAAGCTTTTCCAAGAAACTTTGGATATTGTTGTTTGTGTAGAATAAACTTATTCTATAAAACGCGACTTGGCCGTGGAACCACCCTTCGACTTGCCATGTTACTTTTTGTTTCAAGTTTCGTGATCAGTGGATGAGACGGAACACCTGATAAATAAAACCAGACGTTCATAGGCCTGGGACACTTGTTAGCTCTCGTTTGTTGTGCAAATACTTGCACTGAGAGCATCATGAAAAATGCACATCTTGTGCTGGTCTGCATGGCTTGTATACAAGAATGGGTCCTGGTTTTCCTGCAAAATGTCATGCTACACATCCAAAAAGTGCTGTTCTTTGTTGGTTGAGTGTTGGTACCAAGGCAAAAAAACAGCAAATGGATGAACCATATAATTTTTCTAAGCTTGAATGACGTATAAATTTATGCGGTCCACCCAGAGTTTGGAAGAAATTCTTCTCTATGAAAGCAAACCTGTGATTATGAGCCTGTCCTCCAAACGAGCACTGGGTCCTGGGTGTAGACTCAGTTTTCAGGCCAAGTGTAATTGCCTCTACCAATATTTTTATGGTTGCTAATGCATTAATTAAATGGCTCTGCCTGCAGTCCTCCAGTAGATAACATAATGCATATATTCACCTGGTGCCTCCCCGTCTCCATACCATGCAGGGTCAGATGTTGACTCGCTCCCAGGTCACCAAAGCAACATATGTAAATTCAATTAGGAACTAGACACCTAATGGGAGGTGGATAATGTGTGTGCTTGTAAGCGAGACATCCTGTGATGGCATCACTGATGTGATTGTAGCTAATGAGATCACACTGTGCGGCGCTGTGAAGGATCCCCTGCGATGCTTTATAATTAATGTGGACGTGGAAGTGTGCTTTGGGCTCCAACTCGCTCATTAACACAGAAGAAGAGTTGCACAGTAGCAACCTTAATTGACAGAGAAATCATCTTACCAGTGACGACGGATGTGCTACTAAGAAACGCTTTTGCATTTAGGATATACAGGTGGGGAGGCCAGAGAACGTGTGAAGACTATGACGAATTTGGAATTGTGAAATAAACGCTGTATGTAGAGTGGGAGTAAGCCGCGGTGCAATTTCCCTGGAATGTTCAATCAAGCTTGGCCACTCGTGTTTTTCTTTCATCGTTCCGCCCTTCACCCTTTCCACTCGGAATGCAATATACTTATCGGGAGACGAGCATATGCCTTGGAGAGAAATGAAAGAACGAATTTTAGCCCTCGTCACAGAGTCATTCAGGAGCAATCTCATTCCCTCTCATTGATTTACTAGCTTGGCTCTTGTGATGATGGATTTCGCAGTGCTGTGCGAAAAGGCTGGCTAATCAGAATCCTGTCTAGAGCATCAGCTCTATGATGAGCAATGGTCGATGTGTCAGGATCTATCAGAACACCATATTTCATTGGCCTTCGCTTTGAAAACACAGGGTGAGTATGCATATTCTGATATACATATCCACATTAGGGGAGGACAAATCATAAATTCTTTAGCTAGCACACTCTGCAAGTGAAAGCTCTAGTGTCCAGTCAAATGTTTTGGTTGCCCAGGAACCTAATAAACCTGACTAAAAAGTGTTAAGTAATGTAACCTGATAGTAAAATTCGATAGTTATACAGACTAAGAAGGGATGTAACAATAACTGGCTAATGAATTAAAATTTTCCAGGGAGGGAATGAAAACGCATAGTCTTAAGTACTGTTTCAACAGGATAAAATTCCCAGACATGTCCGTTAAGTAATGTTGCTGGAGGACATCTGTAGTAATTATGATTGATTTGCATGGGATAAAAGATTTGTTTATAAATCCCAAAGATGAGATTGTCTTACGAGTGTCACATATGTTTATAACTGCTTGTTTTGGGTCTTGTGGCTACACAAGTTGAGCTTAACCATTAGTAGGTCGCATGCCCATGACATGGATGCAGACTATACCTGTGCTAGGAACTCAAATGCATGGGGTTTTCCATCCATCCATTATCTATACCGCTTATCCTTAAGGGTCACAGGAAACCCAATCCTAGTTTACTTCAGGCGGGGTAGGGCTGGGCAGGTTGCTAATCTATCACAGGGCTAACACAGAGATGAACAGTCATTCACACTCACATTCACACCTATAAGCAATTTAAAGTAGCCAGCTGACCTGATCTGCATGTCTCTGTGGTGAGAGAGGACACCAGAGTAGCCGAAGGAAACCCACACAGGCATCAGGAGGGCATGCAAACTCGTGCAAAGTCGGCCGGCAGATTCAAAACCAGAATTTTCTCGCTGTGAGGCGACAGTGCTAAGCATTGCACCGTCGTGCCACCCCGCTGCTTCTTTGACGAGACATTTTAAATGTCATTTATATTTTAACATTCTGCCAATACATGGTTTCTGTTGGTTTCAGCAGGAGACAGTAGAAGAGAGTGCTTCCTGGAGTGTCTCCATATTGATATAAATGTGAGAAACCCACAGGACATAATACAGTCCTTAGAAACCTGTCAGTTCTGACAGAATATGCAGTATATTACCTGGAGTTATTTGTGCGGGTTCTTTTATGGTAGGTAAAGGACTACATAATATTCAGGAGAATGCTCAGTCTGTAAAAAATGACTAACATGATGAGTCGGACAGGAGCAAATCCCAGAGATACACTGGTAATACTTGCATTACCCCCACCTCCCCATGTAACACCAGTGCAGTCTGTATAGGGCTTTAGTTTCTATATCTCTTCATAATGTTTGATGTAGTAGACCATGTGTGCGCCCTTGAAAAAACAGCAACTCTTTGGTAAACATTTTTTCTATTTTCTGGGGTCTTCTCACATTAGTTGTGTTTGGCTAGCATCTTCATTGTTCTTTCTAATGATGGCTGAATTGCATCCTGCATGTCTGTAGTGCAGCATCGAGTTACAGAATTGAGGTGTATCGCACCACCAAGAAACATTCAAGCTCACTGGACTGCATTATTCATTGTTCAAAAAATGGCTTGGTGAAAGTCATTAAAGAGGTTTTTTTTTTTTTGGTTATCGGACAAGGAGGATGAAAAAGCTGGTGACTGCTGTATCAGCAGTCTGAACCTGTTTGTCCGCCAGGCAAAAGACTGATAGCCCCGACACCTAATCGTAGTGATGTGCTCACCCTTGCATATTCTGATATTGTGCATGTGTAGGTTGTTCTAGCTCTGCATCATTATCATTAATATTTCAGCAAAGGTGCTTTGCTGTGGTTTATTGATCAATTGGTATTTACTCTGCTAAATGCTGCACTCCTAACTGCAGTGAGTCTTGGCTAAGATATGCCATACTGTAGTCTGGCTCAGCCTGTTTATGCCTCATAAATAATTCCTGTGTCTTGTGCAAACAGGCACTCCAACCCGCAAGTGCAGAACATCCGCCACGTGGCTTCAGAGCTGGAGTCGGTACGCTTCAGTGGCATGAGTGAAGCCAACTAAAGCAGGCTAAAAAGACATTCATCAGATTCCAACTGGGTTTTGTTTTCTATGTATTAGAACAACAGTTTGTGAACACTGAGAGCCCTGTTGTGAGCTATGCTCGCAGAAAACCTGGCAGACTGTTGAAATCAGTCTCAAAAGCCAAGACACCCAACCTTAAAGACAATAAGCAAGACTGTCACCAACACAGCAGCTTGAAAACAGAAAAGCCATTTTCTCTGAAAATGTCTCTTCAGTGTTTGTGTAAAATGCCTATCTCCCCAATTGCGCAGGAGCTCTAGTCTTGCATTCCCATCCCCGTGCCACATGTTCCTCTCAGCCAGACCTCTGTCCTCTTTGGGCCTGTTCTAATTCTCATGCTGTCTGCCTCGTCAATTCTCCCCAAATGATAAAGCAGCCTGCTGGTGGCCAGGATGGGCCTCAAACGCAAAACCGGACAGACCGACTACGGTAGTAAGAGTAAGTAAGAGGACCTCCATTGCAGGCAGGAACAAAGTCCAGCTGATTTATTGTCCCCTGGCCGGAGGGGCATGCAGCATGACAAAACGCCCCCTGTTGTGTAGAGGCCAGTGCGTGGGATGTACTTTCAGACCGGGGTCAAACTGGAATAAAAAGGCTTCTGTTCCAATCAAAAGGATTCACAGAGCATGAAACATTTGGCTTTTTAGCCTAATTGATAAGATGGCTCACATTCGCTTTCAGAAGCTGAGGATCAGCAGCAGTTGATGTGGCTCATTTGTGGAGTGCTTTTAAAGCTGGTAATAGGATTCCAGCGATGAAGGTTTCCGTGCTTTCCGTTCTGGTATGAAAGGTCTTTTTAAGAGTTCAATTGACCTTTATTTAGGTTTATAAATAGAAAACTGAACAATAATCAGTGGAAAACACCACAGTCTGTTCTCTCACACTGCTGATGGAGTCTGAGTGGAAATCCTGAATGCTTCCCAACATTACATTTGTTATAAATATTTATTCATGAAAAAATACAAAGCTTCAATCATTCCTATGTTTCTAGACATATTTTCCTAGGGTTGTAATTAGCATTATTCTTTTACTTGATCTGAGTGTCCGATACTCATGGAGAAGCTGAAACATATTGCACCTGTTGGTTACAAACTTCACAGTCTTGATGAAATATGATTAGTTTCTGACTGGAAAACATATCAATGTTACAATAAACAGGGCAAGATTTAGTCTAGGGATTTTTTTAAATCCTATTTTTAAAAATTAAATCTTTGAATCAACCATGTGGTTTGAAAAGTGTTAGTGGTAAATAAATGAGATTTAGCTTGCAAATTTGCAAACGGGCTCCACTAAAGGTATATGGCTGGGCCTTTGCAGTGTCCATCAAATACCTTCTTCCTTTTAAAGTCTGTAGTTATTGATGAAAAGGTAGACGTCTGACCTGCAGCACTATGGCTCACCCAACAAGCGTTTGCTTCATCTTTCCAAAAAAAAGAAAAAAAAAGAAAAAAAAAGATGAACTGGTAACATATAGACACTAAATCTCTTGCAATTGCTTTTCTTTGTGAGTTTAAAAAAAAAAAAAAAAAATATATATATATATATATATATTCTTTGAACTGACAGGATCTAGTAACCAAAGCTTACACTTAGACTTCTGTTCTCTTTTCTTTCTTCTGGCTTCTTTTGCTTTTTCTTTTTTTTCCATTTTTAGCATAGCATCCTAAGTGAATAGCGTGTCTTGAAAAGACCATGCACCATGAATCTGCCTTTTGAGGTGTAAGAGCAAAGACTCTAAAAATGACTAGACTTTCTCCTCGTGTTTGGGTTATAAGACAGCAGTCTGCCTTGAGCTAGTGATTTATGAGCTGCTGTAACATGGGTATATATCACTCAGCTCCGCTCATCTTGCTCAGGCAGGTTGTTTTATTGGCTTTCACACCTGCTATTGGTGATAACTTACCTGCAGACATAATCCACCACTGGGGAACTGACATTACATTCTTTTCAGTTTTGCTGCATCAAACTATTAACAAGATGGCATGGATTTCTTAGATATAAAAGCGACCTCTTTTTTTTTGTGATCTCGTATTAGTCATAATTCATGACCGTTTTTATGGGCTGCCTCTTGTTGGGATGGATAAAGTTGGGAGAAACAAGGCCATCAATCACAGCAACGTGTTTGTTGTACTGGAATGTTAATGGTGTGACAGACACAGTGTCCTACAGAAACAGAAAAGAAGTCCAAGCTTGCTAAGCCAAGTAAGCGTACCTGTCTCAGCTGGATTCTACCTTTACAACCTGAAAGTGAAATATGATCCTACAACAAAGCAAATGGGGGGAAAACGTTACCTTAAGGAAAAATATTTGAAATTTCAGATGCATATGGTGATGGTTTGAAGGTGTGCTTCTATGTTCTAATAGGTAATAGTGGTCTTGGTTTTCTTTTTTTCTTTTTCTTTTAAATCTATTGTGACATGAAGTAAAATAGACCCTGGAAATTGCATACTTCTTATAGCATAACACCAAACCTATTACTCTGAATAGCTCTCAGCTCACAGATCTTAGAGCTCCCTTTTTCAAACCTTGGATCTTCCATTATTCAAAGATGGCTATTTTTGGTCATGAAGTAACAGAAATTGGGGTAATGACCCAAAATCGTGGTACTTATCCCCAGAGAATGTGACACAGTCTGATGAAATGAGGTGCTGATCTCAGCCTGGCTCTAATTTATTACTCCGATAATGCAGTGATCATTTTTCTCATCTTTTAGTCAGTGTAGCTTAAACAGCGCAAGTTCTTGCATTAAAAGAGGATACTACTGTATATGAAAACCCGGTAGCAAGCTCCAAGATTTTTGTGTGTGTGCCGAAGAAATTGCAAAGTGCTGAAAAAATACAAATAGAAACGAGTGACTCGAACATTTTGGAGTATTTATAGTTCTGTACAAGCCGTCGCACTCACCCTGCCCTTGTGCGTGTTTCCACAAGCTTGCTAATGTTGCTTTTATTGCATTGAGATGAAAAACATCCACCCATGACAATGTTAATTTCATGGTAGCCCGAGTTGGTTTGTACTGAATACAAAGCTTCTGACCCTCTCTTTGTGTGTGTTTGGATTGGCCTGTGGCATGGGTGACGTTCCTCACGCGCTGTCTATTTCCACATCAATTACACCTACAGGCTGAGGTTTTGACTATTTACCTGCCAAACCGATCTATGACATTTGTAGGTAAATAAAATGCTCTAGGATCATTTGTAACTCTGAAAAAGTTCATTTCCTTCCTTGCTATCAGTTGCTGTAGCACCATCAGTGTAAGGTCGTTCATAAATTTAAGTTCGAGTCTGCGGTCTCGATCATTAGGACATTTTCCCCCTTCGGAATTGATTTGTACTGTTGCTTTTTTTGGCAAATTACCTGTCTTACTATGTTTTTCATCTCAGCAATATGCTTGTGTATAAATTATTCATATATGCAAATTGGCTTTTTTTTTTTCTCTCCACCAAATTGAAAGAGCACATGATGAAGAATGACATCTTGCCTGATCTGCATATGGTAATGTCCTTAT
The DNA here is from genome assembly GCA_030068025.1 of Parauchenoglanis punctatus. Lineage (NCBI taxonomy): Eukaryota > Metazoa > Chordata > Actinopteri > Siluriformes > Auchenoglanididae > Parauchenoglanis > Parauchenoglanis punctatus. The sequence goes on along the minus strand of JAQQZU010000037.1, from coordinate 7,687,220 downwards.
ATTGAGCGAGCCTGCGGTTTCCGAGCCACACTATAGTCATTTCTGGAATCCGAAGTTTCCTCGCAGAATAAATACAGCGCACAAACGGACCTTCAGTCAAGAAACTTCTTTACCCTCTAGTCCTGCTTTCTTAAATGGAGATGGTATTTTGAAGTCTGAGAAGCACTTGCTCTTTGTTGAGTATGTTTGCCATCTAAAACCTGAAGTGCACTGTGGAATGCACAAGGACCACTCCTCCATCGGGAAGCCTTGTTGTCCAAGACATAAAACATAACTACTACTGAATATAAACCATGAGCAGAAATGATCAAATGGCCAGATGTTGTGATACTCTATATTTGTTCGTTCTTATTATTCTGCTGAGTGCATATACAGTCCTGCAATTTTAAAGCCTTTTTTTTTTTTTTTTTTTTTCCAACAGCAGTAATTATTCGTACAAGAATAAAGCAGCTGTCCTTGAGAGTTCTTCACGAGCACCGCTGGGGTGGAGAAAGTTTTCTATTATTGAGCCGCAGGCATTCTCATGGGAAGAAACTGTAGACAAAGGCTTGGGAAGCAAAGCTCAGTGGTCGCAGCAGAGGACCTCCCCATAGGCATTCGCAAAATATGAATGTGGTCCTTTCACACACTGAAGCTGGGTGATGACCCATGCTTGGCAAAAAAAACACTGTCCCCTAACTATCCATGCTGCTTTCTACTTTCTTAATACAGCCACAAACAGCATCGCAATGTTTACAGCTGAGAGATCATGTTTTGCATCATGTTTTCCAGTTTGCAGAAGTGCATTTCATTCAAATGCGATCTACATTGCAGATATGTTTTGATTTCTTTTTATGGTGTCTTTTGTTTTCAGCTCGAATCGCATGCCTTTGTTTTTCATGTAGCCAGGCAGCGCTTGTCTGGAAACATCAGACTGCTATTTACACCGCTATGGGTTTCGCAGTCAGCCGCAGAGTTTACTGAATTTGTCCTTTAGGCTGGGGAATGCAAGTTCCAGATTATAGCAGCTCCATTTGGACATCACTCCTCATTAGCACGACTCCAACCCAGCGTGGAAGACCACGCTACTCATGGCAGGGCCAACGTGATAGGCAAACAGGCTCTGACAGGAGCAGTCTCGGAATCCCCGGCCGATGCAGTGTGGACTTTTTGGTGTTGGCAGTCACATGATCCCGTCGGCCCCTCAAGAGGCCAGAGGTGTGCGGTCTCACGAAGAATGTTCCCCTGACTGGAAAAGGCATCACTAGAGCTCTAGAGTTCCCTTCTTTTTTTTCTTTTTTTTTCCTCTTCACCTCTCCATTACTACATAAACATGATACAGGAATTACTCAACTAATAATAGTAATAATATTGTGCCAGGTTTAAGTTTTATTTTACTTTCAAGTCTTGTTATGAAAGATGCCAGTGGACATTAGCTCTTGAGTCAGCTTGACCTAAAAGCAGAGATGCAGCAGAGCTTTAGTCTGTCCAGCTCTCTCACCTCCTCGTCTGTACAGTCTGCTCAAACAGATCAGCTTCCAAAGCTTCAACTTTCGTACTACTACTACATCAACGTGCTTGTCATTTCATAGATGGAGAATTAGCCATGCCAGACCATTACTCAGCACTATTTCATCATATAGCTTTGTGGAACTTTGAGTCCAGTTTTTGCTGTGCCCACTACTTGTACCTTGGATTTCGGCACTGACTGTGAAATCTGACGTTGTGCCTTGTGTGTGAGATTGTTGAAGTTGTGTCCCTGTAAGAGTCAATGCAGCACGCAAACACTAACATCTTATGGAAATAATGAGAAGAAAAACACAGTAGCAACCAACAAATTGGCACCAGAATTGCTAAACTCCTCATATACGAGGTCACAAAATGAGTCAATAAATGACCAACGTATTTTCTAATTTTGCTGTAAATACATTAATTAATCTTTAATGTACCAGTAATGAAATTTCAATTTACACTTTACAACTGATTTTCTCCAAACTTGGTTCTCTGTTAAGGTGATGATACCTTGAACATTTTCGCTAATGTCTCTGGATTGACTTCACCAAATGTAAACGCTCCCTTATTTTAAAAATAATCACGTTTTTAAATAATTTTTTTTTTTTTTTTTTTTTGGACAAAATGGAGTCATTTTGTGGTCATATTCCCCATATATACTATATTTAATTGTAAGCATATTTAATGTGTTTCAGGATGGACTTTTACTCACCCTGATCGCACTGTTTTTTCACATATAGCCTTTTTTTTTTTTATTTAATTTTTTTTTTTTTTTGCGCAGATGGTTTTAGGCAAAATCTTTATAGAAAGCTAGAGCTGTGTGTCTGCTGCTTTGTACTGGTCTTGTTTCTGCTTTGTAAATCCATTGATGTTGATTCCATCCAAAGGCTCCTCCTGTTATTTTATGTTTGTTCGTTTGTCTATCGTTACCTTCGTATAACACTTCGTCGTGCTCGGATTCTTGCCGCTGTAGCGTGCTGCTGCTGGTGTGCTGTTTCTGTGTTGAGTTTGCAGCTTGTTACTTTTCACATGATGTGCATGCAGGAGTAAATTTGGCTAACATCTTTGACTGGTTGTTTTGGGGCTTATAATGCAATTTTTTTTTTCTTCAGTGTCCTCGTTTGTATGCAAGTTTTGTTTTGACCTTTGGTGGAGGTTAAAATTTATTTATTTTTTGTCCTCTTGACTAAGTGACTGTGATCATGGAGAGAAAAGGCTATATAATTTAATAATGATTTATTGTGTTCAATATTAAGTATAAACAAACTTTTAAGTGAGCCCTTTATTACCATTCTATAATTCTCATTACAGGTCGCAAAATATATCAAAATATTTTATGCAATATTTATCACGATATACAAGTTAGCTAAGAAACTGATTGAAATCGTTTAATGATGCTTATATTTAATAATAAATTAAAAAGAAAACCCTGAAAAGGAGGGAAATGATTACAAACCTGTAACAAAGAAAGGATTTTGCAATTTTAAACATTGATACAAGTAGAAAGATTTTGCATCAAATTAGCTGCTTCTATAGTTTGTAATTCATGACCTTACTAGTATAAGGTTCTAGTTCCTATTACAATTTAAAAATTATGATACTAATTGTTGTAAAAAAAAAAAAAAAAAAAAACTTTGTAAAAAGGTTCTGTGTACTGTGACATAACTACAAAAGTGCTATAATAATAAGTATTAAATCATCATATTGCCCAGCTCTAGTTCTGCTCAGCGCCTCACTTTAGGCTTGTATGAATATGACAAATTCCAGACTCTTTCAGAAAAGAGCTCCTCTTTAAACCCCCTGATTGAGCTAAGCGTTGCAGGAGCCTCAGTCTTTCGCCCCTGGGCTGGTGAGTGGTATTAGTTTTTCCAAGCCTGTGGTAGTGAAATAATCCTGCGTACAGCTCGGCTCTCGTTTGCACGCTTTCTCCACAGCAGGATCAGGAGTTGATTTGACAAATGGTTTACAGAGAGTAAAATGGACCTGAATAAACAGAAAGGAGGAAGAAGATGCCTGCCAAAGCGAAGGGTGGAATTATTTTTACATTGTGTGGCGAATTTTAATGTGTTGATGACGGATCATTCATTTTCACGAAGCCTTTGCTTTCTTAGCTTGCTTTCTGTATTGTATTTTTAATTTTTTTTTTTTTTCAACCCGAACAGTGCAAAGCATTTTTTTTTTTTTTTTTGCCCTTGACCTGAGACTCTCTAATTGTAGAGCTGTGTTTGGCAGTGTGTCGAACAGTGTGCTGAAATCTCTTCGTCTCCATCTGTTCGGTGAAGTGGCAGGTGGATTCGGTCACTACAGGCAGCAAAACAAGGCAGCATGCCAGCTATAAGCATCTGATCAAGGAGGGAAAATACTGCAGCGAAGGAGGAAATGTCGAGCTTCATACAGCGCTGGTCGGAAAATCTGAGTGAGGAACTGAAGAGTTCGGAAGAGTTTATACGCTTTTGAGTTCTCCGAACTGATCGGTCATGACTAATTGCCTGTAAGAGCAGCTCAACTTATAATAATCCGCTTGTATTAAATACGTTGTTATTTCTCTAGTCTATAGCTTTCATGTATATCTGTGCTTTTTTTTTTTTTTTTTCAAAAGAGAAGCTTGCAAGACATCTACTCTTTATACTATAGCTGTTTTTCTTTTCTTTTCTTTTTTATAGACCATATATATTATGCATTCTGTCCGGGATCAGATTCTGCTACCGCAGCCCTGTTTGCCTTATTGTCTGTTTATCTCAACGTGTCTGTTCTCCATCACAGCGTTTGTCTTTTTGACATGGGTGTCCCGGGTCTGCCTGCATCTGTTGTTTTTCTGTTGCAGTCTTAATTGCCTGCGGTAATTACGAGTGCCGTGGGGAACGATTGCAGCGTGGCGTAGGAAAACGTCTTGTCACGTGCACCTTGTTCCATCCGTCGCAGATTTTAATTACAGGCCTGTATGTTTCCACACAGACCACAAAGGAGACTAATGGCGCTTGCCAATACTCCCCTTGTGTACACACACTCACCTTCTGTAAGGGCAGTGTGTGTGTGTGTGACTCACAGTAAGACATCACGTTGTAGGGCAACCAAGGCTGCGTCAAAGATGACTGATAAATGGGTTAGTGTGAGTGCATGTGTGTGTGTGTGTGTTGTCAGGGCCAGAGCAGACAGCATGGACCCCAGTGGGTGTGTGTGGCCTCCAGGGGCATCCATCCGGTGCTGTCTCTTTCTGTTCTGCCCTGTGGTTTTTGCTGTTTTTTATGCCTTTGGCAAAGAAATTTGAATATCCTCCTGGTCGCTCTGCCCGCTGGGTGAGAACAAACAAATCGTTCTCCATCGTTTACTTTTGCTCTCTCCTTTTTCTTTTTGTCCCTTCCCCCTCCCCATGCCCACCAGTTTGATTGACTCGGCTTTACTCTTGGTTTCGCCATGCTTTCTTATACCAATATGGGACTCTGTCTTCTTTTGCGTTGCTCTGTCTCTTTCTGCTCATGGGCGTGGTGCACGTCCTCGATCCCCGGATCCACAGGAGACGGCTGAATCATTTTCTGCCTTTGTCTCTGTAGTCTGGTCACTGCCTCACGTACACGCTCTCCTGGGCTGTCTTTGTTTCACGAGCACTAGGCTATTTAGTAAACACCACACAATTCCCAGGCAGAATGTCATGAATTTTAAATAAAAAGCACTCAATACAAACACAGCCTTTCTCTTAATGGCGGCCGCTTTTAGAATTTAATTAATTCGCCCATTTCTGCTCCAAATGGACTCCTAATAATTATGAAACGGTTCAGGGTTTTTATTGGTTTTATCTCCACACAGTTCAGTATCGTTTGGCTGAAAACAACGTCTCGTATAATCGATATGGCCTTGCGCAATTCCATCGCTATCCATCATGCTGATCCAAGGACAGACTCTGGATTTAAGTGCAGCTCAAGCTTGAAGGTGAAAGTGTGAAAGCCGGGCACAGGTGCTGAAAGATAAATGACCTTCAGAAAGCTGGATGGCTCCGTCACCGTTCAGTACACACACTTTCATCCTCTCATTACACACACACATGCAATCTTGCTGCACTTCACACTCTCCTGGCAGAATAGGAGGTTCAGCCCGCTTCTTTTAGAGATCTTTCAAGGCTGGCTTGTCGGCTCAGGAGGTGATGAATGATGACGGCTGTCCACTCGGGGCCCTTCATGCAGTCACTGAGCAAGCGGTGAGATATGTGAGAAGCTCTGCCCTTTTCTCCCTAAAGCGATGTCCCTGTGCAGAGCGTTTCAATTCAGTTCAATTTTCTTAGCAACCAGAGAGCTTTGCTATTCTAACCATCACACAACACACTTTACGGACCTGCTGGGAAAATATAAGCAAATCATCTTTTAATTTGATCTCTTCAAGTGACTTATTATAATTATTATTATTATTATTTACTTATACACTTTAAAGCAAAATATTCTATATTAAATATAGGATATTAAATATCTATAATAGAGTATTATATATACAATGTACATCTTGATTGCAATTATCCTGATTTTCCTTGAAAATGATCTCTGTTAGATAAATATCCTCAAGAATCAGTGAAAAAGCTTTCACGCTTCAGCTGCTCAGCTCTGTGCTGGGATTCAGTTGTGCCTCACTGTGGTCACATTAGATAAAACAAATAAAAGTTCAAGGTCCACTTTGTAGGATTTTGAGGGTATCTACTAGCAGAAATGGAGTCTAAATTTCATAATATATTTATGGAACTCCTAAGTGTGTTTTCATTAGTATGTAATTACCTGTAACTACTAATCATTGGGTTTTTGTAAGCTTAGAATGAGCCCTTAATGTCTACATAGGGCGCGCGTACTCCTCTGTTTAGTTGAACCTGTGTGCCAATAAATGTCAGAACATGTACATGGGGTATTTGGTCATAAAAGAAAGGTGTGCACCACAGTTTTTTTCCACAGAGAGTTCCTTTTTTTGATTCACCTGAAAAAGCAAAATGTCAACACGAATACAGAGTATGGAGTTGATTAGTTATTGTCAGTGGAGTGGTCCGATCCTTTTTGTTGGTTTTTTTGGCGCTATATGTGCTTGTATACTGCACTGATGGAGAGAGCTGATCTTTGTTTGGTCGAGGAAACGTATAGGTCAGATGTGTCAAACTCAAATTCTGTCTGGATCCCATTAGCATTTATGTGAACCCTTGAAGGGAAATAATCTAAGGCTGTTAAGTTTATTTATCATCTGAGCTATTAACGAACACCATTAACCTCATCTCTGGAAGTAGATTAGGACGTTTCTGGGACTAATAGAGACTATGCTTAGGTGATGACCTTCTATTACAAGAGATTAATCTTTATTTAAGAACTTACACCATCCCTGCTAAGAGAGACCTGCATGTCCTCAGACACCCATCTCGCGTGTGTTCATACTCCATCGACTTTTCATCTTTGTACGTCTCTGCAGTGGGCGATACATGGGTGACTTGCATCAAACACAGCAGAGAGGTGTCGATTTGAAGCAGTGTTTCAGTCCTGTAAGGCGCGAGTCCACGTGCTGTACAATGGCAGTGGCGCATGCGGAACGTGGGCGGCCGCTGTGCTACAAGTGTGCTGCGAATTCGAGATAGTGTGAAAATGTTGAGTAATAGAGTACTAAGGGCCGTTTCAGTGTAGCTTTTTCCCAAGTTCATGCAAGCCAAATGCATTCTTTGGCCCACAAACCTGGAGTTTAAAAGATTTACCATGTGTAGGTCTTAAAAATAAAGAAAAAGAAAAGTAAAAAAGAAAAAGTTGCTTGCACTAGAGGTTTTTCAACTCTCATTTTGTTGGACACTCTTTGTTCGTATTGTTTCATATTCAGACAAATCTAATGTCTTGGCGATGTTGACCACAAATCAGGCATCTTGTTAAAAAAATTTTTATTGTAGACAAAAATGCTTGTGTTCGCTTCAAATGTCTGGAACAAAAAACTGATAACCTATTACAGGGGTGAAAATTCTCAATTCTATTAATAGTCAATAGTGTAAACACTGCTCAACCTGTTTGCCTCGCTTTCCCTACCATCCTTTCCTTTCACAAAGGTTCCTGCTTCCTGCTGCTATAAATCTCCAACTCTGATTGAAAATGAATGACTTCTGGCTGCTTTGTTGATGCTGTTGTGAGTGCAGGTATAGTGCTTATAGGTTTCTCTTTCTCTGTATGTTTTTCAGCCGTGCTATCAAAACCAACCAGGACCTGCTTCCCGAGACGCCGTGGATCAACGTGTTCTACGATGATTTCTGGGGTACCCTGCTCACACACAGCGGCAGCCACAAGTCCTACCGGCCACTCTGTACACTCTCCTTTCGCATCAATTATGCTCTGAGTGGCCTGGAACCATGGGGCTACCACTTGGCCAACGTGGCATTGCACTGCGCCGTAACGGCATTGTTCACGCGCCTGGCACGCCTGCTGCTGGGTACTGGCTGCTGGAGGCTACTAGCCGGCCTGCTCTTCGCCTCGCATCCTGTTCACACCGAGGCTGTTGCAGGCATCGTGGGCCGGGCTGACGTGGGTGCGGCGTTCTTTTTCCTCCTGGCACTGCTCTGCTATGTGGGGCACTGTGACCAGCGGGCCGAGGGGGCACAGCGTCAGTGTTGGGCGTGGTTTGCGGCCAGCTTGGCCTGCTCGGCCTGCAGCGTGCTGTGGAAGGAGCAGGGCATCACCGTGCTCGCCATGGCAGCCGTCTATGACGTGTTTGTCTTCCACCGGATGAAGCTGCAGCAGGTCCCTGGAATCTTCTACAAGGTAAACAAGTTTGTGTTGTGTTCTTTTGGGATTTTTGGCAAGTCAGCTCTGGGTTTTTTCTGACACATGCAAGTGATTTCCTTCACTCCCTTCTACCTCGATGAGTGCTCAGTGACCCTCGGGTGGAAAGCCAATATCGTTGTGCAGAGCCAGTGGGTGTGAACGTGTGTGTGTCTGTGTGTGTGTGTGTGTGTGTGTGTGTGCTTTTCATTAGGAAATCAGTTTCTGTGTATATTCAGCTGGATGATCCGAAATGACCTGGAGTGGGGTTTTTATTCTACACTGCTACAAAAATATACAAGAGCAGAGGCAAACAAAAGAAGCAATTGTGCTCGGGTTGTTTAAATGCAACGGGCCAGTGAGTTTGTGTTTGTGATTTTATATAGGAAGTGTGTAATGGTTCAATAAAGCATTGCTCTTGTTCAGAACACTGTAAATGCCAGCTCTATAAGCACCAGTGATTCAACCTCTAATTTAATGAACCCGTGATAATTACAAAATTTCCACAACAATAAAACGAATAAATTGGAGAATGGCTTCATAATGTTCAAAAAAAGGTTTAATTACTGCATTCATGCAGGGTAAGCGATGGAGATGAATGGTCCTCTTAGGACAAATAATGATATGGAAGTATTTTTCTTACATGAGAAAGCAATTAGTGTGGAGATCGATCATAAGCTGGAATAAAGTGTGCGCGTGTGTTTGCGTTTGCTAGACAGAGAGAGGGAGGAAAAGTGTCTGAAGCTCACTGAAATCAATGGCGAGAAACAGATTTCACATAGTGATGCAATTCTCTTTAGTGCAAACCTTCTTTCAAGCATCTGACCATTGGAGCAGCATTGCCTCAGCCGTGGCTTGTCAGGAACATTTAACATCTACCCATGAGACCTGGTTACTTTGTTGACCCCCAGTGAGATTGTGCAAATTAAACATGACGCGTGCACCACTGTGACTTGAGGTCACGGCTACTTCAGGATGTGGTGATGCAGTTTCTAGTCTGCACATCTCTGTGTAATCTGGATGTATAACACACTCCTTTTATTTAGCATATGAATTCTCTATGCTCTGAGCTCTTTGCCATGGGCTGAAGTTCTCGCTCTTGTTTGAACGCAAGAACTCTAATCTAAGACCTTCTAAAGAAGGTCTCTGATGCGATCATCATATTTATGGCTTCACACTCGAAGGCATCTCGCGTCGACTGGATACGGACCTATCGAAAGCTTAGTCAGACCTGCCATTAAAGTATAAGCTTTAAGCCGGAGTTGTGCTTCAGTGCCAACAGGCTTTGGATAATATAGGTGGGGCGGAGCTGTCCATAACTGAAGTGTCTATACTGCCGGCCACATGCACAGGGACTGGCTGATTTATACTGACGTGTGAGTGAAGCAGAAATTTGGATTGGAAAACCATAGGTTTTAAGACAACTTTCACAGCACAGTGAAATTCTTTTCTTCTCGTATCCCAGGTTGTTAAGAAGCTGGGGTCAGAGCACAGGGTCAACCATGATACAAAGACGGTTAAGGACCTTGCTCAAGAGCCCAACAATGGCAGCTTGCCGGTGCTCAGGCTTGAACCCCTGACCTTGTGATTAGCAGCCCAGAGCTTTAACCATTGAGCCACCACTCACTTCTCATAGTGACATGGATCAATTGGATCCACTACAAGTCAGCGCAGTGGTGTGGTTCCTTGCAAAATCAGTGTTAAAGGACTTGGTGACTTGGTACGCACTTTATCCTGATCAAGCTTGAAGTGGATCCGGAGCCTACCCAGGAACACTGGGCGCAATGCAGGAACACACCCGGGATGGGACACCAGGCACACCGACAAATTCAAACACTCATTCACGCTTGGGGGCAATTTAGTGTAGCCAGTCCACTTACCTGTATGTTTTCAAGGAGACGAGGAGACCAGAGAACCTGAAGGAAAACCTCACAGACTTGTAGGAGAATATCAAAAACACAGCACAGACTGTAACCCGAGCTCCTGATCTTCCTGGGAACCGTAGAGGTGTGAGCTGGCAGCGCTGCCTGCTACGCTACCTGCTGCACCACCATGCCAGCCTTTATTTGAACAGACCGCAATAAATATGCGCTCTAATCTACAGTATCACACCTTTTTATTCACTGACATGCCCCTTTGTTTAAGGCAAGCGAAGATCTACTTGTTCTGGAAGATTGTAAGCATTCAGAAGTTCATTTCGGACATAGCAGTTCTGATGAAATGTAAAGCATGATTTACTATGTGTACTATGTTTGTCTGGGCCGTGCAACGCTGGCATCATCAGACACTCATACTTTGTGTACATACCCTACATGTTTTTCCACTCCGCTACTCTCGGAGCTGTCACCCTGTGGTACGGTTCACGGGGCTAGCGCCGAGCCGGAGGCGAATAATTCCACAGTTTCCCATTTGAGAACATGCCACATCACTCTGACATATGAAGCCCAACTATAAAGGAGAGAGCTGCCAGAATTACCAACGAAACGTTTAAGTTCTGTGAAATGTCTATGATCCGTGATCAGAAGGATAAATGTATTTCATCTTTGACACTGCAGTTCTGTGATAAATCCTGACAAACTGACCTGAAGAGCTGACAAACTGCTTCCTGCAGCACTAAACATGTTTGGATCAAAGCGAAAAACAAGGCAATGACGTGCTAAGGCTCTGCTTGTCAGCAGCTCATAATAAACACTTTCGTATGTCTTTCTGCGTCTTATTTACAAAGCAGTGTGTCTGCGAGCTTGAAAAGGCCTCGGCACTGAGGGACGCATTACTGGCTGTTCCCCATCTGTGTACGCAGTGGACAAACGGTTCCAACGCTTCTGTGTAGAACCTTTTAGAAAGCTGGAAAAAAATCCTGTTAAAAGATCCATTTTTCCTTAATAGTGTTTGTACCATCAAGGTTATTTATTTAACTTATTTATTTATAATTAAACCACAGCGCTGTTGAATGCTCCGTTCTGCTTTCGGTGTCGACTCATGTTATATAACGGCGTGGCTCGGAGAGTAGTTCTGGCTACAAGGTTTATATTAATGCGCTTATCCTAATACGCCATTGTCTTTAAGGTAACTACTTACTTAGTGACTTACACGGTGGCCGCTCAACCTTAACAGATTCTTAAAAGCGACGGGTAATTCATGAAGTTTTCTGTGAGGAGATGTTTATTTCATCTTTTGAAAGGAGTCTCCAGGGTCAGCTCTTTGTAACTTTTGACATGGTTTTTAGGACCAGGAGCTTTATGGTTTCTCAGTAACATGACAAACTATGTTTCTTTTTGTCTTTATTAACTTCAGGAAATAATAAGAGGACAAAAAGAAAGGCTGGTGAGGAAACAACTGTTTATACCCGGTTTAATGTGATAAAGTTATTACGTTCTTTCCGTCATTCTTTGCCTAATAAAAGATTGCAATTGTTGGTACTTTGCTTACTTCTGAGCATTGTACTCCTGAACAGGATCCAGACCTATTCAAAGCGTTTTGTAAAAATTATGCTCAGCATCAGGGTGGTGCAGTGTTGCCACACAAGAAAGTGGTTCTGGGTTCGAACCTGCAGGCCGATTGGGGCCTTTATGTGTGGTGTTTGCATGTACTCCTCCTGCCTGTGTGGGTTTTCTCCATGTGCTGCAGTTTCCTTTCACAAACCAAAAACATGTAGATTAGGTCAATTGGCTGCTCTAATGACGTTGACGTAATGGCGGCGCGACCGCAGCTCGCATCGGCCACTCCGGATCCGAAAATAGTGCTTTTCTGTTTTATTTTGTTTTATTTTGTTTTTCTTGGCGTGTCTCCGACGGCACATGGACACCAAATAAACGGTGTTCATGTCTACCCACGAGAAATATTACTGGACATAAAGAAATACTTAAAATAACTGATCTGCAGGAAGATACGGACCTCTTGGAAACGCTTTTCGTCCTCGGGTTGCCACGGAGACCAGGCCTCCAGTTTTTCTTTTTTTTTGTCGCCTGTGCCGAAGAGCGGTGTGCCGAGAATTAAATTAATTAAACACGCCGAGAGCAGTATGCCGAGGGCGGTGTGCCGGGAGCTTTGTGCCGAGGGCGGTGTGCCGTGTGCGGGGAAGCGGAAGTGCGGCGAGCCGGCCCCTAACAACCAAAATACTTTCTAACGTCTGTTCTCTGGAAAATGGACTGGACTATATTCGACTCCAGCGGACTAGCCAGCGCGAGTTCGCTAAAAGTTGTCTTTTATGTAGCACTTGGTCCTGGAGAAACGCCGTCTCGTTTCACTGTACACTGTATTACATGTATATGGTTGAAATGACAGTAAAAGCCACTTGACTTGACTTGTAAATTGCCCATAGGTGTGAGTGTGACCGCTGTACGTCCGTGTGTTAGTTCTGCAATAGATTGGGGACCTACCCAGGGTGTACCCTGACTCTCGCCCGAAGTCAGCTGGGATCGGCTCCAGGTAATCCTGAACAGGTAAAATAACGGCATAGATGGCTGGATATACCTAGAATCATTGTTTATGCTTGTTTTTAATGTATTGCGCTATAGATTGGGAAATGAATAAGTACCCAAGAACATTTTGTCACATGACAAGTCGACTGAGCCTTTAACTGTAATAACTGTTAGAAGTTGGCAGCGATTTCCACCCTCATCATGGTAGACCCCATTACTGTAGGTTACAGATGTCTAAGGGTCTCCATGCTTCACTTTAAAAACCACGGTTTTTAATAGCCGTGCTGTTCATGTGGTCTCTGCTCCTTCTAAATATTCATCCGACATCTTAAAAAGTGTTCATGCTAGTCTTTTAAACTGTCGTACCTAATCAATTTATAGTCTTGAGTGGCTTGTATATTTCAGTTGGAATTGAATAGAAATGTATAACAGACTCATGCACTGTAACTGTATATGTGTAGGCTGTTACATGGTGCATGTTGCTGAAGCTAAGCCAGAGAGATACACAGTGCTTGTTTAAACAGTGTAATTAATATCCTGTGCTTGTGTAGACTTTTTATTAGGCCATTGATGGTCTGTATCCAGGATATAACCTTCCCCCATTTACCGCTAGGCTAAACACCGCAGGGGGATTAATCTCAGTGAAAGCTTCTGTATCCATTTCCTCGGGGTCAATGGGAGCTGAGCAACGTAGCCCAGCACTTCCAGGGATTAACTAAATGTCATTGGGCCAAGGCACCGAGCTAGCCAGCCACCGCTAAGAATGGCTACACTGTGCGCTAGTGTACGCTTGAATTTGTTGGTACTCACTCAGACACACCGTGACCTGCTATATATACGTCAAACCTGGTTTTAGAAGCGAATGTGCAGTTTGGACTGAATGATGTACTGTTAGGGACTTTTGGGTCATTTTAACTCCGGTAGTTGAATCATTTGTTTTTAAAAAAAAGGTAATTTTGTTATTAGTAGTTAGTCTCATGCATGAGAAAATGCACACGATTGTGTAGTTGCATTTTTTTGTTAGAGACCTTGCTGTTATTGTTAACCCACCCACGCTCTTGTTCTAAATCCGTGCTAAACTCAGCGTAATTTGTGGCCAATTTGTCCATGCAGGCTTTCACATGCTAATGCTTTTTGTGTGTGCCGGTGTTTAATGGCCAGGCTTCTATTCTTCGGATTCTCTCTTTTAACTAGGCATAATAATAGCCTGACAGCAATGCGGCGTCAAAGCAACTCGGACACGGTGGTTGTTTTTCCTCCGTGCGAATACGTATATGCTAGGTTTAAATGTTGAAAGTAATTTCTATAGAATTTGCTGTGTGTGTCTGTGTGTCTGTGTGTGTGTGTCTGTGTGTGTGTGTCTGTGTGTGTGTGTCTGTCTGTGTGTGTCTGTGTGTGTGTCTGTGTGTGTGTGTGTGTGTGTCTGTGTCTGTGTGTGTCTGTGTCTGTCTGTCTGTGTGTCTGTCTGTGTCTGTGTGTGTGTGTCTGTGTCTGTGTCTGTGTGTGTCTGTCTGTGTCTGTGTGTGTCTGTCTGTGTGTCTGTGTCTGTGTGTATCTGTCTGTGTGTGTGTCTGTGTCTGTCTGTGTCTGTCTGTGTCTGTGTGTGTCTGTCTGTGTGTCTGTCTGTGTGTCTGTGTCTGTCTGTGTCTGTCTGTGTCTGTGTGTGTGTCTGTGTCTGTGTGTGTGTGTCTGTGTCTGTCTGTGTCTGTCTGTGTGTGTCTGTGTCTGTCTGTGTCTGTCTGTGTCTGTGTCTGTCTGTGTGTGTGTGTAAAAGTGAAAGATATTTAGGTGTATTAGAACGTATTGCATTAACAGAAAGTCAGGGACTGGTGAATTGCTTGTACCAAGTTTGCAGCTCTGCAGCTCAGGGGAGACCTCAGTAGAGCTCTTAAATGCTTCTAGCCATTACTCAGCCAGAAAAAAAAAAATCATTTATTGTTAAGCCAGATGAAATGGCTTGGATTACGGCATAGCCTGCATGTTTTCTGTTTTGTCCAACTATTCTTGTATAAACATTATTTATGTACATAAAGAGTTTTACTATGGTCATTAATATATAATATTACAGAATTTAATGAAAAAGTATCAAAAGACCCAATAAATACATTATTATTTGAAATATGACAAATTACTGTATGTTTTTAAGAATGTAAAAGCAGCCTGTGATAGAATCAGCCATGTACAATTAACTTTGGTGTCAATGGATATAAATAAATAATGGAAAAAATGACATGGAGAATAATGAAGAAGGAAATGCATGGACATGAAAATAAACAAATGTGTAATTAAGAAAATATATTCATAGTAAAGTAAATAAATACTGACAGTAAATAGTGTTGTATCTAGTCTATATGTATATACTCAATGCATGTATAGAAAAGAGTGGAAAAAGACAGAGAAATGTGTCCTCTGATAGACTGGCATCCCATCCAGGGTGTCTCATGGCCCTGTGCCCCGTCTCTCCCCCAGTGTTCCTGGGATAGGCTCGGGATCCACCAGCCATAACCAGGGTAAAGCGGTTACACACACACACACACACACACACACACACACACACACACAGAGAGAGAGAGAGAAATTCACTACATTTGTAGTATTAATGTATTAGTATTCATGCCATATGTTTGCTATTTTATTATTTAATTGTTGGTTTTGTTGTTTGGTTTTATTCCATTACTGGCTTCTAATTGCTTTTTTGTTTTCTGCAAACTCAGTCCTCCATACTAAAACTACCACATAGGTTTTTGTCATTTGAGTTTATGGTTAGTTAAGAAAATTGAGTTTAACTAGAGAGATTACATACTTATGTCCCCTTAATATGTATTAGACCACAGCACTGTTGAATTCGCAAATCTGATTGGTCAAAAAAATAGACAAATGGAGAGGCTGGTGAAGGAACAGCTGTTTTAATCTGTTATAGCCTAGATGAGAATAGGAACTTTTGTGGAGGTTCCATAACATTCAATGTGAATGTAAATAGATAAAAAGTGTGTACCCTTAATAAATTGTTAGTATTGGCAGATGGCTGTGGTGTAAGAGGATTAAAGGATTCCACTTTTTGGGAAATAATCGACTTTGGGGTGATGACAATAACATCAGACCACCCGGTTCTTGATTATTTTCCTGTAACAGCACCCCTTCATCTTTTATTCTTTATTTAGTATGACATGCAGGTTTTGGAATGTGTATCATTTTACTGATTGTCAAAGTGTAAACACTCATTACAGCTGCCAGATGGAGAGTGATGCTTCTAGCACTTAACCTCTACATCCCATGGTCAAGTACAGCATCATTTTTCTGTTCAACACCAGAGGTAGATATATGAAGAGCAATAAGCTGATTTTTGGCCTGCCACGTATAGGCTCGTATTTTCTACCACCAAAATACAACATGTCTGGCAGCTATTACCTATCTGCAGTGTATTTAGCTTATCTTAATGTGGAAAAAAGCCTTTTATTGGCTCATTTTCTGGGTGGAAGTGGTTAATAGGCTCATTTTCAATAACAGATACTGATGTCAGGACCACGTAGCAGAGTCTGGCGAGCACACCGTTGTTTTTTCAGTATGAGCTCAGAATTGTTGTTCATTAGCAGTGCGCAGTAAAATGGCTTTCCTGGGACTTGGCAATTAATCCGTTTTTCCACAATGCAAATTACAGTGTTGCTTTGCCCTTAAAGTGAAAGTCTGACAGGGCATATCGCTAAAGGAGTGTTTGTTTGTTGGTTTTTTAACATGTAATGTAAGACAGATCAATCAGTTGAGAAATCTTCTTAAAATCACAACACTGTCACCTATTCTGTTTTAGTCTACAACGAAAAATGAAGTGAAACGTGACCTTTTCTGCTGATGGGAGGAGCCTAACTTCAGGAATTACTTTCCTGAATAGGAGCAGTAGCATGACTTTAGGCTAAGCTATTTTCTTTTATTGAAAGACATTATCTTCCTGCTTTTCCTGGGAATTACCATAATTTACAAGACACCCAGGATGCTCGCCACACATAAATGTTAATTCTTTCTTGGAGAGCATGTTGTTTCCTGTTGTTTTGTAGCTCCTTTTTAGAGTAAGGTGTGCATAAATCCCCAAGCAACACCATATTACATTAGACATGTGTCTGTACTTCATGTGTGGTGAAGAAGAAGGTCATTTTAGATGTTAGAGTGTAGTGGCACCGCTGTTATACTTGATTATTACTGCCTCACATTTAGCTGCCAGCTCACTGACTCACTTATTTTTCTTCAGCATATAGTTCACATTTAGGTTATGTAAGACAGCCTGTTATAAGAATGGTTGATGCTGTCAAAACCTCTTAAATGTAAAGCTGTCAGACTTAAAGCTGACAGTGTACAAAATTTTGATTTCTCCTCAATGTTGAGCAAAAAAAAAAAAAAAGACTAGAGCTGTAGAGTTGCTAGCAAATCAATTGGCTTACTTGATTAGCTTACTTAACACTTAGCTTACTAGTTTACTTAGCTAACCAGTCTACTGTGGCATGACTGCCTTTCCGATAAACTGAAATTTGAAATTCAACACCTTATTTTCTTTATATACGCAATATATTTTTACATTTTTTTTGTGTTATGTAGCTGCTAATTAGCAGTAGTGTCCATATAGTTAATCTGCCTCACAGTACAGGTTAGCAAACATGCGCTAAATACTTTCTATAGGATACAATCATGTAATCCAGCTTTTTTTAAGCTTCTCTGAGATATTACTCATCTTGTGTGTGTATATACACAATGTATCACGTCAAAGGGTCAACTTATTGAAAGATTTATGCGAGAGCAGTCATTTGTACACGTACATAAACGTCTGTCTAGGCAAATTGAAGGTTTATGCATCAGTGATTTTCTTAGCACTGACACTTATTGATTGGTTCCTGAATTTTTATTTATTCATTTATTTATTTTTAATGAAAAAATTTTAAATGCAATCAACAGATCAATACCCATAAACACCAAAAATTGTAGACGTCTGCATTTCAGGATGCTATTTTTTTTTTTTTTTTTTTAAGGGGCCTGTAATTTCTTCTTGAATTTTCTTGTTTATATTCTTATATAAGCAAGAATGGGTGTAAACTGTATGCAAGGCTTGTTTTGCATCCACTCGAAAAGTCTGCCCTCAGGCTCCTAAACACACATTCACAGTAGCAATTTATCTCCAGATTAAAGGCCAAGTTGTTTTTTTTTAAATGATATCCAATCACATTTCTCTCTCTTTCTCTTTGGACACCAGAGTCTCATGGAAAACTAACAAATGATACTGGGTTCAGAATAAATAAATAAATGATAATTATCTGCTGTGACTTAGAAACGTCATTGGTGCGCTATGCTAAACGAAGCCCACTGCGCAGTTTAACAATAAAACGATGGATTGAGTCGTAATTTTGCACCCTGAAGGAACTCATTCATTATCACACTTCATCTCTACCCTAGGCCTATCTGAATGATCTATTTCTATACACATACTTATCAGTAATTCTATAAGAAACACGGCAGCTTAAGCATGATTAATGACGACCAAGTGGATTATCGGATAATTGGACGATCTCGCCTCCTTCCTAGCTCTGATTATACATCTGAAAACTGTGCTGTTTATGCTAATGGACACATGCAGAATCGATGATATTCTGCAGCTGTTTTTCACCCACATACTCCCTCCTCCCTTGCACTTTCTCTCGCTTTTAGAATGTGTGATAAATTAAAGTTGTGTACCGAATATGTGGAGTGCAGATGGGAAGAGGTTAAGCTGTAGCTTAATACAAGAAGTATTACAGAGTTGTAAAGAAGACCACCGAAGCCCTTGTTTTCTGTGAGGAGAATTATGTCTCCAGTTTCAAAGCTGTGTAACAGTTAGAGGGATAGCTGTAACATGTAGTTTTCAGACATGGGAAAAGTTTTCAGGACCATGGGCATTTCAGTTTCACAGTTCCCTGCTGAGCAGGATTTTTTTTGTTTGTTTGTTTTGCTTTTTGTTTTTAACTTCAAGAAGAAGGAAGAAAAAAGGCTGGGGAAGGAATGACTGTTTATAGCTGCTATAATGTAAAAGAGTACCACATATAAAAACTTTTTGGAGTTTCTGCAATGTTAATTATAACAATAAATGGATAAAACAAAGTGTTCTTTTACGAAATAAAAACAAATGTTAACACATGCTGTTATAAGAATCTAATCAAATTTGGGGTGGAAATATTCGCACCCTTCACTGTTGTTTATTTTCCTATAACAATAGTCCCTGTTGTGTTTTATTCCATATTTAATGTCTACAAAATATCAGATTATTTATCATGGAAAAGGAGGAAAAATTCTGTAGTGCATTATGTGACAATTTATGACCGTATAGATGATATACTGTCCAGTCTGAGTTGCTTCCTTTATAATCCACTTGGACATGTTTTATATAGATCATGAAAATAATAGTGGAGTTGCATAAAGCTTGGCCTTGAAAAGTCTGTGACTTCAATCATTTTACCAGGCTAGGCTAAGATTTTATATGGCTGCATATTTCTCATAAGCCATATAACAGCCATGATGCCACATGCCTCCAAAACAATAGAGGTCAGAGAAGCATTAGGACGATCACAAATCATACTCACGTCAACCTTGGAAACTCCAGTAAGCTCCTCTGAGAATGTCTCTGCTCTCCAAGGATTCTGTAATGGAGAAGAATGCTGTTTAGCAGAGCATGTAACCAGCCATCATGCGGTAAACAGAGGCCAAGACTACAGAGACAGTTGAAACAAGCAGCATTTAAGATTCAAAAACAGGAGTCATGATTAAAATATTCACAAACGCCTACGATTTCCCTTTTTTCCCTCAACAACAGGAGGCACTCCTTTATCTAGTCCTCCCAGACATCTTTGCAAAGAGCTTCAACCACATGTGTTTCATTTACAGTTGATGATAAATCATTTTCTTTTTCTTTCCACTGCCTGTCTTTTTGTCATAGAATTGTCCAAAAGGTTATCGGTATTTGTCAGGAGACATTTAAAGACATGTTTTGTTGAAGACCTCATTAAGATTTGTGAATTTGAAAAATGATATTCCCTTTTCCTGGTGTTATAAATTCAACTATGTAAAATTAATAGTAATAAATAATAAAGAATTTATTTGGAGTGCTAGAATATGACATTGGTATGTGTAAGAAATTGTATAAATCGTAAATAAGCTTTGTTCCATTCTCAAGAAAAGGCTGCCTTCAGCCACCAACGTACACATTCACACTAGCAATTTAAGTGCAAATTAAAGCTCAAGTCATTTTTAAAGTTACATTCAATCTTAATCTGTCTTTCTCTTTGGATGCCTGAATCTCATCTATAAATAATCAATGATGATGCGGACATCCAACAAGTAGTAAAGCATTGACCACTGGAGCTCCGTGTTAACATGAGTGTTAAGACAGTTTCTTTTTGTTATGTATATAAGTTAAAACTCATGTGTGTGATATGACAAAATTTCCTTGATACTCAATTTGCATCGTGATGTTGGTTTGCTAACAAACTACCAACAGAATAGTTAGTCGTGTTTTTTAAAAGAAAAATTAGTTCTATATTACTTCAATATATTTAATGAATGTCCATAAGAAAATACGTTATTTAACAATGAAACATGAGGGAAAAATTGCTAAAGCATTGTGAAATTATCACAAGTTTGATGAATTTAATATCGTCAAATTGCCTAGTCCTATATTGCAATATTTTGTATATAGGTATATAAAATGTCAGAAGCAGCCTGCTTTTAAAACAAAGATACAGTATGTCCCATGTTCTTGTGTTTGATTTGTGTTGTCTGTCAACATGTGTTTGTGACATAAAATTGCAGAATCTAAGCCCAAACTGATTCAGCATTTTAGAATGGCATTGGTCCTAATACCGATACAGTGGTATAACTAATAACTAAAAAAGTCTAGTATTTCACATGAGGTGGAATATTTCCCTCTCAGAGGAGGATTCTTTATTAATTCATTCATCTTCAGTAACTGCTTCATCAGGGTCATTGCTAAGAAGGATTCCATCTAAGGTGTAAAATAATTGTTTTAATTGTTGTGACACATTTTACAAGTCTGTTTAATTGCATCCTGTCCTCTAGCCCCCTTTATAAGCCCATTATAAACTAAGTGTGCATTGAGATGTATGTTAGTTGAAGCAGGCATGAACTGGATCCCAACCTGTGCTTTTTCTTAGGATGCATTTTAAATTTTGTTTTGAGTTCTATAGCACCAATGTGTGGCACTTGACCATGTGTGGTCAAGTGTAGAAACCATAGTGTTGTGTCCACTCTTATATCTGTGTGTCATGGCATTGTTCTGACTGGGTTACTTCAGTGTGATTCCTAGGCCTTGTATTAGAAACCTAAGATGACCACACCACTGCTCTATAAAACAGCAGGCTGATCTATACCACAACTGATCACATCACATCACACTCACTTACATACACTTTATTCTCACTGGTCAAGTGCAGCCAACACAAACAGCCCTGTACTTTCTGTGCACTGTCGCAGTAATGTGCTGGAAGGGGAAGAAGTTTAACCATATCAAAAACCGCACGTTGGAATCAGTCTTCCTCTTGGAGAAAATCGACCTCAATTTCAAATTGTGAATTTCCGACAGCTGACATCCGAGTTATGTCCATAACTGGAATCTTGCCTCAGCTCTGTCCTGTGATTGCACATGCTTTCAGTTCATAGTGTGCATAATCGGAGCATTTTGGGGTAATATGTTTTGAGCTGGGCAATAGCTGCATTTCATTGAGACCCAGCTGTCAAGAATGAATTGGACTTTCCATGCACTGGTCTTTTTCTGTGTTCAAGTCGTTCTGCTTGATGAGATAAACCCATGATTGAAAGTGCAGACATGATCTTAATCTCAATGCCGCCTGCTTCTTTTCATCAGGTTGGGGTGTGGACTTGCACAGCCTAGCAGAAACATTATGGCTTAATAAACGGCAACAGAGAAAAGTGCTGAAAGCTGTAGGAGAATGGACCATGGAGTTTTTCCACGCTCAGTATGTTCTTGCCATAAATGCATTTGAGTTTGTTGGTAATAAGGATTTCTTCCTGTCATCACTTTATCTGTATTTCAATTCTCCCACCTTTTTGGTCGACAATGATGCATAGTGGCAGGTGTTTCTCTTGGCTGCCCTGCATAACTCCTTATTTCTATATAGGTAGAAAAATCACTTCTTGGTGTCTCTGATATGGACGTGATGGCTGAGGTCTTCTAACCCAGCTCTTGGATGGAGAGTAGTTTGGAGAGTAAGCAAATCGCTTGCCAACCATCATTCTTGACTTTTTTTTGATCTGCAGAGAGCTTTGCATATCACCTTGAAGGATGGGTTATATTATAAAATATAGAGTTTCATATGCCTAGGTTTAAGCTAAATCATTCGTAGCCTTCACACATTTTTTGCTGTTTGTTTTATAAGTATGACCTTTCTTACGCGCTGATCACCTTGAATGGAATTGAACTCCATTTTCTTCTTTGAAAGTTGCCATACTGCCGAATTGCAGGATTTTCTGTAGCTTTTGCTAGATATTGAACTTGGCCCGGGATAGTGCCAGTGATTAGAGAGTAAGCCGAGTTTGGCATATTCTACATGGAGTTTTTATTATCTCTTTACTCAAGACTGCTTTAGCTGCCTGCAGTCATGATTTATATTAATCCTAGGTATTGTTTGTAACTACTACACTTCCAAGTGAAATTAGATGTTTAAAAGGGAAGCTCATGGCTCAGGCTTATGGCTCTGAAGGAGCTCCTGAAACTGAAAAACTTTTGAAATATTCTGCCAGTAAGGATTGGAAAATAAAAAATGTGCTCATTCAATGTGACCATGATTTGTGCTATGAGGAAAGCCAATGTAAAGTAATTTGATGGGACGGGCCAATAAAACCAAGACTAATTGGTTGTATTTCAGGGTGAAAAAAGGTGCACACTTGTGTATTTTTCTTATTATGGTTCATGGAGAGTTTGTCTAGCTGATTTAAAAACTGGGCAGTTGTTCTCTTTCCTGAACTCTCTCTTAAGTACTATACATGAATAAATATGAGCGCCATCTTTGCTCTTAGAAGGGCCTCGATTCTTCATGGCATTGTTTCCACAATTAAATTCTGATGCATGTTGACATGATCAGATAATTGCTGCAGGTTTACTAGTTGCTGCAAGTCTTCCATTTTACTGGATCCCAGTGGTGCTCTGTTACATTCAGGTCTGGTAACTGGGAAGGAATCACGCTGTTGATGCCCATCTGCTTCACACTTTGGCCTGTCATGTGTTCTGAGATGCTCTTGTGCCCGCCTTGATAGTGAAGAGTGGCTATTGGAGCTACTGTAGTCTTCCTGTCTGGTCAGCTCAATCCAATCTGGACTTTCTCTCTCATCAAAGTGCTTCCGGCCACAGAAATGCTGCTCATCGGACGTTTTTGCACCATCCTGACTGTTGTATGTTAAAATCCCAGAAGATGAGCAAAAGTAGTCAAACTAGGCCATCAGGCACCAACAACCATGCCATGGTCCAAGTCACTGAGATCACATTTTTTCCCCCCTTCTTATGACTTATATAAAAAATCAGCTCTTGATTTATTTTCTGCATGATTTTGATACTGCTCTGCTGCCACATGGTTGGTTGATTTGGGTGGAATGAGCAGATGTTCCTAATAAAGTGGCCGGTGAGCTTTCCATCAACATTAGGCCCAGTTTAAAAAAATCTCAGTGTGTTCACTTGAGCGCATTACATGAAAGCAGGATCCTGATTTGAGACTCGGAAAGCCTGGGGATTTGTTTGATTTAACTTATCTCAGCCTCTGCAGTGATAAATGTCGTTGTTTATTGGAGACTAATTCCTGGCCATCTCTGCTTTCTGTCTGGCTCCTTCATGTGCTAGGCTTTGGCAGGGAACTCCACTGAGGTGCTGTTGGTGATCTCTCGCGCTGAGGGATTTGGCTTTGGGAGATAAGCTTGACTTTTTGGGTGCTGCGGGTTAAACACACTAATCCAGCCTTCTCATCTGCTATCCTCAGAGTTAGAATGAACTATATGGAGAATATTTAAGACGGAGGCCGGAAACACTCCTCATTTAAAGGTTACGGATGAGGGGATTTCTCAATTCCTAGCGATATATGTCAAACCATTAAAAGTAACTTGCAACTTTGCTACATCTCATGGATACTCGGCGCACGTCAACATAGAACTTCTCTTGGTTTTATTTCAGTCCGTGTCCAATTTTCATCAATATAATGCTCTGTAACCCTCGGATAATTATGGGTACTCAAGGACATCCAATATATAGCAATCAAAATGTTCTCCGTCATTCAGTAATAGCAAGCTGTGGTGTGCGAGCAGCTAGTCTAGAAAATCCTGCACAAGTTGATAAGATTAAACTTGAAAAACATATTATGCTAAAAAAAAAAAAAAAGCAGCTTGACAATTTGATGGCTTTAACAGTTAATATCCTTAATACATGGATCAGATTAATGAGACGTCAGACGAGACTATATTGGGAAGAGTGCACGTATGTTCACACCTATTTGCATGGTAACAACACAACCCACTGGGGTCAGCTGTGACACATATAAATATATTTCATTAACTGGTGTGAAACGTTCTGTAAATGGCATTTTGCTGCATAGAACTGTGACTTGTCAGGAAGCCGCCTCATGTTCACATCCCACTCAGACGTCAGAATTTCACAGTGAAATATAACGCTGTGTTTTTGTAATTGCTACTCAGACTTTTTGTACAGTAATTGAGTCAAAATACAAATAGAAACAACTGAATCTTTATTTTTTTTAAATAAATGCACATTGTGAAAGCCCATGGTAGCTCATAACAGAAGCTCTCCACTTCACACGATTGGTGCAACTAGTCCCGTTACCGCCCGTTTCATGTTTCGTGATGGCAGGGAAAGGGTTGTTCTAGTCAGCAGGGGTAAACTGAAAGCCCGATATACAAAACTCACACGGCTAAAAATCTTCTTTTATAAAAACTGCTACTTGTTGACGATGCCATGCATCCAAATATGCACTGTTCTACACCATTGTGCGGAAAAGGGGATTGCATATTCAGCCTTGGGTTCTGAAGGAATTCTTTCATGTGAAAGCAAACCTGTGATTATGACCCCCTCCCCCAGACACGCTCCTCAGCCTCGAGTATTCGGGCCAAGTGCGAAAACGCCCTTGGACACCAGATATCTGATGTAAAAGCTAGAAAAGTTTTTGGTCCGGACACTGTTTCCTTCAAGAGTGCTTCATATTTTCTCACCACAGTCAAAATCTTCGAATCTCTTGCTTCCATCTTTGCGTTCTGTAAACCAGAGCCGTAATTAAACCTATGACTGAACTCCTCTGATGACCATTCGAGGGGTTTCGTCTGTAAGTCTATAAAGTAGTTAAAATTCACCTCGTAGAAATGCTTAGCCTAAGTGCGAGGCTATAGAAAGATGTGCTCGCCATTTTAATGGCTGACACGACACGTTCGCCCGCAAGCACTTCATTCCTCTGAATTATGAGCACAGTGAGAACGTTCGTGCAATTTTCCGATGCTGAATGAGGCCTTGTGTGTTTGCTTGTGTGAGAGCATTTTCACTGATGGTCTTTCATTATGCATTTTCGATGGGCACCGCTGTGGTGTACATCTTTTGAGGTTCGCACTCAATTTATTTGTATATAGAGGCTTGCTTGACATATTCCCATTTCAGATTTAAAATCAAATTGTACTTGATCTATATGAAGATGGATTAATACTGTGAAAATGGCTGTGGCACTGATATAAGAATTTTTAGTGCCTTACTTTGTCTGTGAAACCTTTTTTTAATGAGCTAAACCATGCATTTACCAGCTGTGGTATTATTCTGCTTTTTATTTAATGTTTTTTTTTCCCCCCAAACCACTTTCCACCCCCAGTGTTTGAAAGGAAAATGCTCTCTGAATAAAAAAAAAAAAAAAAAAAAACGGGTTTTCCCCCCTTTCTTATAATTGGTCCATTTTGCACTTCATCTCCAAGGATATTATCCTCACATGGCTGCTTCATAAAAGCTAAATTGTTTCATTTTAAACTGATTGAGGCTGAATTACAAAAAGCTGAGAATAGAGGGATGAAAAAGCCTCGCTCCCTCCTACTGGGTTTTGCTAAACCACTTATTTCAAGCTAAACTGGATTATAGACAAAGGGGACAGTGCTTGAATTCCTCAGCAGGCCGCCGTTGCAGCCCGGCTGTGCATATCTCGCACTTCAACTTCAGTTTTCAAGAGTTTCTCATTAAGAACCCGGTCCTTATTATGGAGATGCGCAAGTTTGTTTACGTGGGAGTTGATCTTCACCGAGATCTGAACTCAACAGGCCCCAGCATCCTGGGCCAGGAGACGTGCTCCGGACAAATCTGGGGTTTTCCGATGTTTTGTTTTGTTTTTTGTTTTGCTTTGTTTTTAATCTCCTGCTTTTTTTTTTTTTTTTTTGGTCTGCTTTCTTCCTGATCATTTTTGGAAAGTGAGCATTTAAGTGCTCAGTGGGACATTGCGTGCAGAGCCATTATTAAAGAAGCTCCGTTTGTGTGTGTGATACTGTTCAGAGGAATAAGTCTGTTCTTTAAGTATAGACATGTAACTAGTGAGTCTTCAGCACGCATATGGATGTGGTTACCAATGCGGAGCTTCTCCGTATGCCACAGACCAGACAGACTGCAAATCACACAGTTGTTTGTCCCCCCGTGCGTGTGTGTGTGTGTGTGTGTGTGTGTGTGTGTGCGTGCGCGTTTTTTTTTCTTGCTGGGGAATAAATGTCCCCAGAAGGATAGGTATAGCTTTTATTCATAAACCTAAACATGCCAACAGTTTTTTTTTTTTTTTTTTTTGTTTGTTTGTTTGTTTGTTTTTTTTTTTCTTTTGGTTACCAGGATTAAGGTTAGAGTTTTAGGTGTATTCATAACATTAATTAACTGCATTAATAATTACATCAGCGGAAGGTTCTTACAAGGATAGTAAGACGTGTGTGTGTGTGTGTGTGTGTGTGTGTGTGTGACCCAGATGGTAATCAACACTACGGTTATCACGATTACTGCATGAACATAACCTTGAAATAAATGACACGCATGCACACACACATGCACACACGAACATGCACACACATATGTTAAAGGAAGTCCCAACAGAGGAGATGATTCCCTCTGGTTAGACGAGTCATGCATAGTGTTTCCCGACCTTGTTCTCTACACTTATCAGTTATACACAAAATCGCATAAATGCATATCTGGGAATAGTGATAAAATAGTGCACCTGTTAAACCTCCAAACTGACACACACATGCATACAAATCTGTGTGTTTTGCCTAAACGGTGTGAGCATTGTGTTAAATCCCGCTGGGCCCCACGAGCCGACACAATCCCAGACCCATAGTCTCCTTGTAAATCTGCCAAGGATCCTGAGCAGCATGCGAGTATTAACACGATCTCATGACCTCCCTGGCACAAGGACAGAGTTCTCTCCACACTCCACACTCACACTTAGTGAGACCAGCATTAACATGTGCTAGGTGGATTTTCTGCATTTTAAAAACGCCCGATTACTACGGGTCCTGACAATCATGTGAAGGAAAGTCAGTTATTTGGGAAACACGGTATATAGTTTAATGAAAGCTCTGTAGAGACACACTCGGCCTGGGAAAACCCTTCACATGCTGAAATTGTGACATTTTCTACTGTATATAGTTCCACAGGCTTTCCAGAAGTTAAAACTGTTTCTGTTATGCGTGTATCCCAACCCAGCATTTTAAATTCTCTGCTCCCAAAAAGGGGGAAATTTCATGTCAAGATTCAACTTCAGTTCCATAAGGAAAGCTTTTAACATCTTTCTGGTTTTTCACCATGCTATTTGCAGGAAGAAAGCCTAAGCAATATTCAAAAATTAGCTTTCTTCAAGTTGACAATGTATACTGTAGGCAGAAAAACCCAAGAATGTTTTTTTGGAGCCATAAAATTTCTGCTTCTGCTTCTTTTACTGCTTCTTCTGCTACTTATTCTATACTATGGTGCAAAAAATTGTAGCCTCTATATTTTGTAATGTAACAAAACTAAAGGATTTTTTTTTTTTTTCAGAAATCTGTGTGAAAGCTGTATGACATTTCTAAAAACATGAAACATTTAGCCAGTCACTTTTCTTTATAAAGATTTATCTGATTTATGATGGGGAGAATTTTACTATTAATCTCCAGCCAGAATTTGATCATTTATAAGGCTTCTGATTTGCCATTTTGGTGAAACATTTAGCCAGTCATTTTTATTTCAGCCACCCAGAGCCGGGAATGTCCAGGCAACGAGTAAATCACTTTACATGTGCACGGCCCTAGCGACAAACATTCAGTGATAAAGCAATGTTCAGTGTTTATGCCCATTAACTGTTTATTAATTTTTTCATCTGCAATTCTTGAAACCTTTCACTAATGCAAATCATTAAAACCAGTGGAATTTGAGCTGTCGGTGTCCTGTGTAATCACCTTAGACCGGTTGTGTGTTAGTGAATGTCACCATGTAATGCCTCTCAGTGATACTAATATAGCCTAGCATAGGGCTAGGTCAGGTTGTTCTTTGAAGACTAATCAGTACAGTGAAATGTGCCATTCCAAGAGCATGTCTTTGCTACGGAGATTATCGTATTAAAGATAATTAATTTAGCATGTGTGTTTATTTAGTAGCAAGCATGTCATGTCCTCTGTGTAGACATGCAGGTGCTAATCACATCAGTCCTCAAAGGCACTGAGTGGTAATTGGATTTTGTGGGGGGGAAAAAAACACACAGGAGCAGCAGAAATGTTTTCCTGGACCATGCCTGGCTCAAGCCTTTGTATATATTTCATATATATATACATGCATTGTGTGCTGGACCTTATATCGCTACACAGACTTCCACTTAGCTTGCGTCCTGGTGTGCTTTACTCTTATTCAGACTTCCTCCCTGCCGGACAGAGTGGTTCTGCATTTCTCTTTAGTCAACTTGTTCCGCTTGGCCTCTGCAGCCTGCTGCTTAAATACACCACTGGGATGAACCTTTTACGTCCTCTTCTCCTCAGTGCATGTTTTGTCCTCAGTGTATTACATGCTTCAACTGAACCCTGGCTGAGATATAAAAACCTCCTGATCAATCCCCCTAGATGTGGCATTCTTTACTCTAATTAATTGTGTCATTCTCAGCTGATGTATTCCGCTTATTTTGTGGACGTGTCACTATTATAACTTGCACCATCAGCTGCACTCCGTGGCAGTTTTGATTGATGACAAATCGATATGACTGATGCGTATGGAACTTTCTTTGTGGATAAAAAAGAAATTGGTGAAATAACCAAAAGTAGTATATGCGTCTCGCTTTACTGGAACATCTACTGTGTAACACTGTAAGTGCGTCAGGGTTCAGCAGAGGTTTTGCCATAAGGGAGATGTTCACTACCTAAGTGCTAGGCTAGATAATAAGATTAGGAAGCTTAGAGGAGAAATTGGCCTCTTTAAGAGATTCCCCCTGAGAAGGCTTTCCTGTCCACTCTGGATAAATACAAAGATGACAAAAGGACAGAGGAAATCAATACTGCGGCACGCTGGGAAGCACTGGAATGTATGTAGGAAAATACTTTGTCTTGTGTTGTCGAGAGCTCGTCAAAGTTGTCACACAAAGGGTTTAAATAATACAATGGTAGTAATAAATGAGGAAGCTGGATAAATGGTTGTAGTTGGGACAAGGAGATTTCGAGTCTCGGCTTTTCAATTAGTGGACAGAAAGATTCAACAACTAGAAAAGGAAAATAAACCCTACTTCCTACTGACTTCTGCAAAGCAAAAGTTCAAAAGTTTAAATGTTATATGTTTCACAGTTGTGCGACACACTTTGATGATGTACCTGTAACATGTACTGTTCACAAGGCATGTCTTTACTAGGCATATTAATTAGCATGCCCAGATGAAAGCTGTCAAATAAGTCTCCTGCTAGCACTACACACAGACACCTTGCAACTCCACTCACTGCATTTCCCTTAGTCTGTATTCGTGCATTTACTAGCCAGCTATCTAGCCATTTTACCTCGTCAATTAGGATTCCAGGCAACCAAACAAGGTACTGGGCAGCACGTTGGCGCTTCCACTTGCCAGGGGGGCTAGCTAATGAATGCAGCATTTGTCCACCACATGATAGCACTTTCTTAGAGCAGCTGATATGCTCATCAGGTAATAAAATGAGCATACACAGATGCTCAGACACGTACAAATGAACTGCAATGTGGTCACATAGCTCATATATCTATAAACACATTTTCATTTGGACCAAGGTTGGAACATTAACTGTATTTGTAAGTGATATGTGAAGAATTAGGCTGGTTAGCACTCATGTGCTGAGGGTATTGCAACACATTGAACAGGAAGTTATAAAATCACTTGGATTCGTGTCTTCATTATCAACACTGAAGCCAGCTGATCAGCAGTCAGTCAGCAGGGAACAATAGACAAGTGGCCCCTTTTTCCTCATAATGTAAAATGATCAAACACTCTATAAAAATACCATAATCGGTTCCATGTTGGCAGGAGGACTGCGTCTAATTTTGGCACTGTTGTATGATGGATATCTATCAGTATTAACATTTACTTGGTAAAATCCAGGTGTAGGCCAAGACAACTGTGCCATGGCCATTTTATCATGACGTAAATTACGTACCAGCCATCCACATCTTTTATTTTACAATTTCAACCCCAATAAATCAGATGGGAAAAGCCATGGATCTCTACAATTGGCCACGAATATTAAATTGACAACAGTAATTGCATATCCTTTCAACTTGCTCAGAAATATAATAGACTTTTTCTTCTTTTTATAATGCTGAATGATGTCATGGTGAAATCATATGTAGCGTATAGCTCATGGTTGAACAAAATGTGCATGAAAGCTACTTGCATTCCAAATTGCACTCATGAGTTACAACAGTTGTCAGGTTAAAGACAGGATCTGGTAAAGATTTAAGCTCTGGTTTCAAATTCACAAACCAACCATAAAACTACTTTGGCTGTATTTCTATAAATATTTCCCTTTGCGGTTGAAATTTAGATATTCATTGCTATTTTCTCTGTGCTTTAGAAGAAGAACATGCGCCTCCTGCTGAGTATGCTTCTTCTGGGCTCCTGGGGGATCTTCCTGCTGGGGTTCCGCCTCTACTGGATGGGCAACAAACCTCCGAATTTCTCCAACTCTGACAACCCTGCAGCAGACTGCCCATGTTTTCTGACCAGGGCTCTTACCTTCTTCTACCTGCCAGCCATGAATGTGTGGCTTCTCCTTTGCCCAGACAGGTTGAGCTTTGATTGGTCCATGGACGCTCTACCGCTTCTGAGGAGCATCACTGATTGGAGAAATCTCCATACCATCATGTTTTACACCACACTGCTGGCACTGGCATGGTTTGGCCTCTTTACTCGAACATTCAAGGAGAAGGAGACAAATGGGAAGGCCCATGTAGCAAATGG
Organism: Parauchenoglanis punctatus; assembly: GCA_030068025.1. Classification (NCBI taxonomy): domain Eukaryota; kingdom Metazoa; phylum Chordata; class Actinopteri; order Siluriformes; family Auchenoglanididae; genus Parauchenoglanis; species Parauchenoglanis punctatus. Next base: position 7,656,078 of record JAQQZU010000037.1, on the reverse strand, counting down.
AAAGTCCAGCACAAATGGACACAGTTATCATTCTGACTATGAACACTCCATTCCAGACTCAGACTCTGTTCAGACAAACGGGGCCAATGGGACAAAAAAGCACTATATAGCTAGGACTTCTTTGCCCACCACTGAGAACGTAGTGGCGTTCTCATTAGGGCTGTTGGCCATCCCTTTCCTCCCTGCCACCAACCTCTTCTTCTACGTCGGTTTTGTGGTGGCCGAGCGGGTCCTCTATATCCCCAGCATGGGCTTTTGTCTGCTGGTGGCAGTGGGGATGAGGGCACTCTGGATCAGACTAAGGACGAACTCGTCCAGAACTCTGGTGCTCGCCTGCAGTGCTTCTCTGGTGTTGCTATTTGGAGTTAAGACATTTCTGAGGAACCAGGACTGGCATAATGAAGAGATGCTGTACAAGTCAGGGATAACTGTGAACCCTGCTAAAGGTCAGTTAAATATAACTATGTTCGTTTGTATGCCTCAGTGAGGAAGTATATGTAAATGTGATTGACTCTGAATTGACAATGAAGCCACAGTGACCCATCAGGATATTGTCCTTAGTATCTTTTGTCCAAACTCTAGGAAATTAAAAAATAATACAATTAGCAGTCCTAATTAAGAATTTACGCATAGCAGTCACAGGAATAGTTTGGAGTTCATCTTTAGTATGTGGTCAAACTACTCATTACAAGTCAGTTTCCTGATTTACTTAAAAGTAAATACAGTAAAAGACAAATAGAAGTAGCCCTGCATTTATGATTACATATGATTACATATGCATTTATGATTACATATGCATTTATGATTACATATGATTTTCTTGACCTATTGCAAACTGACGTTGTCTATGCTTAATATAAACAAATGTGATTTTGATTTATAGAAAGTTCAAGAATCTGTGATAGATTCTCTGATGGGGTTTGTATGTAGCCAGTAGTATGTTTTGTTTCAAACTGTTATTTGTGGGAGAAACCCTAATCTAACACTGTATCTCTCTCTTCTTTCCTCTGTAGCTTGGGGGAACCTGGGAAATGTCTTGAAGAACCAAGGGAAGATGGCAGAGGCTGAGCGAGCCTACAGAAACGCTCTGTACTACCGGAGGAACATGGCTGACATGCTGTACAACTTGTGAGTTGTGAGCATTCATCCTTTCACTTAGGCTAGCTGAGGCAAACTCGCAGTGGATTCCTCAAAGAAAAAAAAAATCCAACTGCACAACCATTAATCATCCATCTGTCCCCTTCAGGGAGACTGCAGCTTTCTTATGAACCCCAGGAGTCAGTCTATTTATACATAGAATTCATAACACACTGTACTTAAGGTCTTGTAGCACACAAAATAATGATAACAAAGTAGTTGAGACACTATCTTTAAATCACTCAGATAGTGTTAAGCACCGTATAACATAGACTGATTATTGGTGTGGGAATTATTAAAAAGCTTGAGCTAGCCAGCTACCTAAGCATAGTACTGTGCTAACATTGGAGGGTATTTTGCTAAATTAAGTATTTTGCGTAACTAATGTTGCGTCTCCAGCTGTCTGAATTTAGTAACTGGTCAAGTTCACTAACAACCTAGCATATGTTTGACTTATTAGTGTAATGAAAATCGAACAGATTCTATCCAGATTTAATAAGAAGCTTGTAAACGTTAGGCTAACAGCCATGTAATTAAAACATTAGCCCAGTTCACCGACAAGATAGTTAACATTAGTCTAACTATTATGTAGTTAAAATGTTAACCTGTTTCACTAACAAGCCAGTTAATAATAGTCTTGAGTTGTTAAAAACATCAGCCAGTCTTAGTAAGTTAACTAATGTTTGGCTAATTATTATGTAATGAAGTTAGGACCAAGTGCTTACATTAGACAATTCCAATTCAAAGCCAGGTTCATTAAGCTAATATTAAGTTAAAGATTGTGTGACTAATTCATTAGCCTGGTTCACTAACAAGCTAACTTATGCTTAGCTAATTATTATTTAATGAAATTCAAATCAAGCAGTACCAAATTAGCTAAGATTGTGCTAGCTATTCTGTAGTTAAAACATTAGCCAGGTTCACTAGCAAAATAGCTAGCATAAGGCTAATTGCTATGTTTGTAACCTACTAGCCAAGGATTAGAGCAAGCTATAGCTAACATTATACTCCTAATTTTATTGGGATAGCCGGTAGCCAGGTTTGTTTGCAGGTTTTAGTGCTTAGGCTCCCAGATTGGTGGCTGTTGTGTTATTCAGAGAGACTTTTGTTAAATTGAGGGAGGACTAAATTGGGTGCAAGCACTAAACATTTCTATTTTCACTCAAATAGTGTATGCTTGTTAATAGCCTATTAATATCCTAATTAATGTTGTGCCAAGTGTTCTCTGGCACAATAACAGTAAAGCCAGGCTCGCACCACTTGTGAGCATCTCCTTTTCAGGTCAGTAAGCAAGCTGTAATGCATGTGAATGCTGACAGCTTAATGAGTACCCCTGTTTTCCTTTTTTCCCCTCTCAGGGGTCTGCTGCTACAGGAGAACAACAAGTTCTCAGAGGCTCTCCACTACTATAAGCTGGCCATCGGGAGCAGGCCAACTCTCGCTTGTAAGTGTGCTTACTTTTTATTGACAATTTCCAACTCCTGCAGTCGTGACTCTGCTCTGAAGGCAGCTGCTGATTGGGCCCTGCATGTGTGTATGTGTTGGACTTTTAATACTCAAGTTATATTGAATAAATGACTACCCAGGTTTCTAATTACTTTCTCAAATCCTACACCATTTGATTAAATCCAGACAAACTAGCAAGCCAAACTAGTTTGCTTTGTACATTTTTGACATGTGAAGATGATGTGAATTTCCTTTGCGCTATTTTAAGCAAACTCTAGGATTCTGAATCTCTCTTGTATCATGGGAGGAAATAATTATTACACCGTTGCAGGATATGCCAATTGTATTTTAGAGGAAAACTTCACCCAAAATTACTTGCATAATATTTATGCAATCAGTATGTGATTTATGTCAGTTGTCAATTGTGCAAAACATTTATTCTATGAGTACAAATTCTGACTCGACTTTTTTGGCCAAAGGTTATCGTTTTCCTGAGCAAGGCCCTTAACCTTCACTGCTCACTTGTATAATATAAGATGTATGTAAGTCGCTCTGGATAAGGGCGTCTGCCAAATGACATAAATGTAAATGTAAATGTTTTCCTACATTACCCACAATGCTCGACTATATGCTCATAGTGGCGCCAGTAGGAATTAGCTTTTGCTTCTTCTACTTCGAGAGAGTGATGCAGCAGTACTTTAAGTACTTTAAACCGCTGTTGATGTCATCTCATAAACCACTACCTAGGTGCCTAAGTGCTTAGAGCCCAATGTTTGCTTTCTCCACTTTTTCAACATTGGATTTCTCAGTAATTTGACATTACATTGCTTTTTAAGTGAGAATAGCTTGTTCTCTCTTTGTTTTTAGGAGCAAAGAGCAAAACCAGACCTTATTCCTTATGTTTGATATTGCCGAACTGTTTTTCTCTTATTAAACACCATAGTAACAGTGCTAGGATGTCCCCCTGTGATGTCAGCATGACACACAAACTCTAACTTCTAACAGTAGTAACAAAAATGAATCACTAAACACATCACAAAAACATCAATATAAGTATATTTAATGAGTTTCACAGTGGACTTTCCCCTTAATGCTAGTTATAACAGTACATTGTTTTGTTTCATTTTGTAATGCAATAAAAATTTCAAGGAATATCCTGTTATCCATTTTAAACATACAAGGCAGCATATGTAATGGCTTATGATTAAAGGCATGCCGAGTCCACAATCTCATTTCTATTCATTGTGTGGGAGGTAGGGAGGAGGTAAGAAAGATCAGGATTGATTAGAACCCTCAAGGCACATAGACAATGACTAATTTATCTGATCCACTGCAGAAAATGGCTATTTAGCACAGCAAATAAATACGCTAAATCAGAGGTAGTCCATCATGGCCCTCGGATCTTAGCCTGCCGATGAAATCGATATTTCCCCTCATTCTCGCTTTAGATTGCATTCCTCTGAGTGTTGAATATGTATTGGCACCCCGCAGCCCAGCCTGCCAATTCATCTGCCACAACCAGCGGGAGACCTTCCCTGAGTCCCAAAGAACCTAATTACCCAAAGCCCTGCATGATAATGGACTTTCACACTTCACTCTCGCTCCCTCCTCTTTCTCACTCTTTTTCTCTCTCTCTCTCTCTCTCCCTGTCTCGCTTACATTCTTACTCTCAGCTGCCTACTTGAACACGGGTATCATCCTGATGAACCAGGGCCGCTTTGACGAGGCCAAGCGAACGTTCCTCACCTGTGCCGACATCCCTGATGAAAACCTAAAGGATCCTCATGCGCATAAGAGCTCCGTCACAAGCTGCCTCTATAACCTAGGCAAGCTGTTGCATGAACAAGGTCATCAGGAGGTGAGTTGTGGCCTCGGCTCCAAATATGTTGATTTTGTTTATTTTTCATTTCGATACATTACTAAGCCATATGAAGTTCTAAAGGCGCAGTAATCATGTCATATTTTCCACTGGGATTTTCCTTGAATGGGGCTTGTAGAGGCTTGATGTGTTGATTTTCATGTAACAGGAAGCCCTGTCTGTTTATAAAGAAGCAATCCAGAAAATGCCCAGGCAGTTTGCTCCTCAGAGCCTCTACAACATGATGGGTGAGTGCCTGTGATTCTACTTTCTGATGTGAATGGAAATCAGCATGAAGTCAGGTGGGGTACGCCAGTGTTTCCATATTTAACATTAATTCTGCAGCATGCAATAATCATATTCTGTTTTATTTGTATATCACTTTAAATAATAGATATCACAAAGCAGCTTTATAGAAACACGGATGTAGATTTAGATCCCTAATGAGCAAGCCAGAGGCGACAATGGTGAGGAAAAAGTCCATGACACAACATGAGGAGAAACCTTGAGAGAAACCAGAGTCAAAAGAGAACTCTGGAATAAGCACAGGACAGTTTTTTTGGTTTTTTTTTTATTACAGCGGCAGATTAGGTGCAGATCTACAGTATCCCGGTGAGATTATCCACTAAAGCATGGAGGGGTCTTGGGCATCTGGGACTTCAGATGAGTGGGAATATTTGAGATGATTAATAATCACTTTCCAAAATCATATGTTAAAATATTTTCAATTAGTTTTGTAATATAATCAAATTCCTGCATCACCATATTTTTATCATTATTCACAGGCTTTAATCATAGATCTAATTGGATTCATAGTTGATTGTGTTGATTTATGTATAGCTGACGTCAATTTAGACCCTGTAGTATTTGACATACAGCATAGTTGTGACAAACAAGTGAGGTGTGGGATACATGGAGGAAAGAATGAAAATGACAAATGGAAAATATATTTTTATATTAAAAATATAAAGCAAGCTTAAACTTACAGTGAAAGCCTGCAGTATCCCATCCAGGTCACGTATTGATTCTTTTTTCTTTTTTTTCTTTTTTTTTTTTGACCTCAATGTCAAATGTTACCCCACCATCCATCTAGCCTTTAGTTATTTATCCTTCGCTCTTCTTCCTTCTTCACTCTTCTTTGATTCCTGGCTCATTTCTCTTCTGTGATCCTTCTATTATTTAGGCTTTCACTCTCTTTCCCCACTCTTAAGATAGAAACCCCAAGAACCCTCTCACCAGGCAAATGAGACTTGACAGGCGAGTTAAGATTATGACTTCAGTATACTTACCAGGATTCTAAATTCTCCACCATACATTTTAGTGGTATTTAGATGCCTTTTGCATGTGAGGAAGTTGGAAATGAATGTCTCTGTAGCTTACAAGATGAATATAAATACTAACGATAAATATTGGCATCTTTTATCCCCATCTTTGATATAATTCATTATTATTGTGTGGTCTTGAATTTCAGCTATGGGGTTTATATTTCAGCTTTCACTCTGTCAGCTGCACAGTGGAATAAGCTTGCACCACACAACCGTATGCCTTTCAGCACTATAGAATTTGTGTCGGTTTTAATTGAATCTCGGTATAACTTTCCTGCCATTTGACTGAGGCGGAACTCCAGTTATAGCCCAACACATTGGGCACTGCAACCACTTAAAACCTCAACTGCCAACTCTTGGAAGTCTTAATATAGCAACTAAATATTACTGAGATTGCATAAAAACTCCATTTCCAGCATGCAATAGGATATCAAGTTTGTATCCTGGGGTTTGTTCATAGGATTGATTAAATACAGTCATATGCAGGCTTTCCTTTTTGTGTTCCCAGTTCCCAATGTATGATTAAAATAAACATTTTTTGTAACATAATAAACGAGACCATTAAGTAATATTACAAAAGCTTTGCTATTCAGTGAAATTAGGTTTGCTTTAGGCATTATCTGATAATGGGACTTTATGTGGAACTGATGCAGATGCATACTTTCACCTCTAAATACTGCATTGCAAATTATAGTGATTATGGCAAGTGTACGAGCGTTAAAGCATAATCATTCCAGCTATCCTCAGAATCTCCAGTTGTTTATCTTCGCAATAATGCCCAAGTTATTTTAACTTGAATATACCGCTCGCATTACATGTGCCGTAATTACGACAAAATAGGACATGGGTGTGGATTAGTTTGTAATCCAGGATACAAGTTCAAGTGAAACTCCATCTAAGTCGCGTATTAGTCACCCTATCTTTTTACAATAATTATATTAAAAACATTGCTTGGCACTGTGCTGTTGAGGTCCCTGTAATAATCCACACAGTATGAGGAGGGGATATTATTACAGGTGCTGGGCTGCTTTAAGCCTGGTGTCAGATGATGTCTGAAGGATCAGATTGTGTGTGTCTAGCTTGAGTCACAGAGAAAAGCCTTTAAGCCTAAAGTTTCCTAAGAGCGAGGTTAACAGCGAGTCGGTCCTGCCTCTGTTCCAGAGCAGTACACTGATGTCAGCCATACAGGAAATCAACTATTAGCGTAACTCCTGTCTTCTTTACTTCCCCTGTCAAATTGTTTTATCAGATTGATTGTGGTGGTGTGATAGAAGTTGTTTGAAGCAAGTGAAGCTAATAACAAGCGCAGCACAAGGCTTGTAGGTTTATAGCTTTCAAATTTACATATACATCCATTAAAAAAATGCAGCCGCTAGACCAAGTGTAGCGTTCACTGTTCAGTTGGCTGTGAAGGTGCCGGGTCGGGTTTCACAGTCAGTCTGATTTGTCTTGGGTCACTTTCAGATGACTGACTGTTATAGGATCTGGTAATAAAACAAAGGGAAGGGGGATGTGTGCTTCCATAACCTCTGACCTCTCAACATGCACCCTGTCCCCACCCATTACAGGCGAGGCCTACATGAGGATGAACAAGATAGCTGACGCTGAGTACTGGTATAAGGAGTCTCTCCGGGCCAAACCAGACCATATACCCGCACACCTCACATATGGCAAGCTTCTGGCCATGACGGTAAGAGCAATCACCAAGACAGGCACTGCATATTTGTGTTCAGGTTCCTTAAGGACAGAATGTTGAGGGGTTTTTTTTGTTTGTTTTTTTTTTGGGTTTTTTTGGGGTTTTTTTCCAAAATTTGCAAAGCATGCAAGGTTTTTGGCTTTGTCATTGATCTGAAGTCTTTCACAGAAATCCAAATGTTAAAACTTCCACTGAAAAGCTCTGTGTCTTTCATGTGAGGTTCATTCCTGCCCTTGTCTCCTCTCATTTCCAGCCTAGCCATACAGAACCATACGTCTCACGCTTTAGCCTGGTGACCCTACCCTAAAGAAAGAAAATAGTGGTCCTTTTCAGTTACCATCTTCCAGAAATCAGCACAAGCATAGTGAGCTTGTTGAATGGTTATTTGTTCTGAACTGGGCAGCAATAGCCAATGTGTAATATGAGTACATAAGATCTCAAAAATCATCATCATAAATCATCATCAAGTTGTAAGGTTTGGTTAAAAATGAAAGGATGTACCTTAAAGTTGAAGAAATGCCAGCAAATGCCACTGCTCATGTACAGTGGTCCAGGCTTTGTTCCTTTCTTAAAGCCCAACATTGGTTTTATCTCTCTTTATAAGGTTTGACGAGATCAGTGGTGCTCTATTTTTGTTGTGCCTGAGCCTCAGTGTTTCACTGATATTGGCCTTTGCTTGTTTCACTGAATGATTCTTAGTCTTGATGTTCCACAATCCCCTTGACAATTAATGTTTTTCGATCTCCAGTGTATCACGTCGAACAGAAAGCAGTCAACAAACTTTCTGAATGATGCTCTTTGGGCAATAAAGAAACAAGCCAGTCCATTAGAGAGCACTTTTCTGTTCCAGACCGGGTTTGAACTCAGTGGAGTGAGGAAACTTGTCTTAGCTTTAGAGCAGTCTATTGATTTTGAAGCAGGGATGTAGCTTGAACCTTGCAGCCCCATTTATTTGCTGGTAGCTGGATATGGAGAAAGTGAGTGATGAGGGGGCCACAAAGTCCTCAAACGACCCGGCACTGTTGAGTAACCTTGAAAAGGACTCGACCGAGGAAACAGAAATATTTAAAATGTGTTTGAGGCCTCTTCTCAAATACGTCGAGCTTCAGCACTGTGGTTTTGTTGCATGACATTTTTTTTTTTTTTGGTTTGAGTGGAAAATTAAAAGTAGTCCACTTTTATTTTTGCTTCGCTTTCCATAATGAAAACAGATGTCTCTTTTAAATGACGAATCATATGTCAAATTGGAAACACTCTTAGTGTAAAATATAGTCAGAGTTTCATATAATGGCTAAAATGAATGATGTGAAACACAGTGGATTTTTCATCACTGAAAAACCCCAAACAGAGTCAGATGTGAGACTGACCTTTGGATTTCTTACTTTCTCTCCTTTTTTAGATAGACAACAAGAGGTCGGGTCAGCTGGGTGCAACTGACTTTAGCTGTCACACATGATGCGTTATTTGAAATAACCCTGAAAAAAGCTTTCATATTTACATGCACTCGCATACACAGTGTTTGTCCTGCCTGCAGGGAGGGGGTGACGCGATACAGGCAGTCGGTTAAGGGGCAACACAGGGTGATGTGATGAAAATCAATGCGTTTCCCTGCTGAGCTGACCCGCGTGACCTCTCGGCACTGACCCCATACAGTCATGGAGCCAAAGCCCAGGGGTGTCAAAGGGCTCCTCAACCGTGTTATCAAATTCTGTCATTTCCTCAGCTAATCACACTCAGGCTCTTTTCACAAACACCTCAGCAAGGCCAGAACAGCGGCCTGTCTGTTGTCTGTCCGATGTCACGCTCAGATTAAAGGGTCAGCGGAAACGGGTGGGGAGGGGGGACAGGATATTGCTTAAGAGTGATAACTTGAATTTGAACATGTGCTGAAAAAAACATTGAAATTAGTAACACTAGACCTGGCTTATCTTATTTTTTTATCTTCCTTCAAATTTTTCCCCTGGCCATTTAAAAAAAGATATAAAAAGCTCAACTATATCGTCAATTTATGATCCTGTAACGCAATAAACACCACACTGATTTATATTTCTCATCTTAGTCATGTTGTGTGGAGACAAGCATCCATGTCTAACAATAAACAGTACCACTTAGTGGTAAGGGAAATGCATTAAACTGATTCAGTGTTCTACACAGCTGGCTTTAGAATTCAACTTGTGTGTGTGTGTGTGTGTGTGTGTGTGTGTGTGTATAACATAAATATGAATGCATCACTTTTACACGTTTACATCTGCTCTGCAGCCGAACCCGTCGTCTGTTTATCAACCAAAGTGTGAAAGCGTGTTATGATAACTCTTCTGATACCAGTATGTCTCTCACACATAAAGGGGTGTTAAGTGTTGACTCATTTCAAATCAAATACTCCATCACATTCACACTTTAGTTCATATCACACCCTCAGATGGCTAGGTTCAAATGAACATGCCACATGTAGTAGTGAACTGAAGTGAAGCCTTGGCTACTGTGTTCTCTGTTCATAGAATTTGAAATTTTCCATTGTCTGGAAAATCTTTTCCTTGAAAATGTTTTTTTTTTTTTCTTTTTTTTTTCCCATTTAATTTAGGGTCAGAAAGCCGAAGCAGAGAAGTACTTTATGAAGGCCATTCAACTTGATCCTACTAAAGGGAATTGCTACATGCATTACGGTAAGCACTGCTGTATTTTTAAGGGTTGAACCAAATGTATTCGATTAATTATTACACTTGTACCTTTAAAAGGTTAACTCTAAAAGCTCTGTTGTTGTTTTTGCCCTTTTTCCAATTAAATCTCTTTTACAAGCTTTAGAAAGTTAGACTCATCCTAACTTTCTATTTTCTTTTTCCATCATCATAATATGGCGCTGTTGGTACACAAATCGGTACGTACTTCCAACTACGCAGAAGACATCAGTAGGCGATCTTTCACTCTGGCCCACGACGCATTCGCGTACACACTTCTAAAATAATGTAGCCGTATGCGGCCCAGACCACTTCCGAATGCAGTCTGATCTGTCGGATCTCAGTGCGTCTCCGGGACGCATTCGACTCCCTTCGCACCTGTACTTAGAGCTGTCCACTTCTGCCCTGGTCACCCAGGATGCCAGGTGTGAACAGGGCGAGTCATTTCCCAATAATTATAATTTTTTAATTAATTGAAGAACAACCTAATACTTTTTTTTTTTCCCATTTATAGTTGCATTTAATATTGTAGAACAACCACAAAGCATATAACTGAGATCACTTTCATTATAATAGCTATAAACAATCATTCCCTCACCAGTGTCTCATAAAAAATAAAGAAATGTGGCTTGCGATGTTACAGAGAAACCTTCGTCTGGAGGACTTTCCTAAATCAAACAATACATTTCCAGTAACAAAGTGCTAACCCTAGAATCTCCTTCCAAAAAGGCTAAATAAATGTCTACTTGCAGAAAACTTCACCATATAAACAATTACACAGATGAATTAAATCCATATATGTTGAAAGTGTCCACCACATGATTTTCATACTATGGAGCACATTAATATAAACCTTAGAGCCTGAAATACTGTCAGAGCTGTGTTGTTATAGCAAATAAACCTTTTTTTGACCAGTCAGAATCAAGCATTCAGCAATGCCCTGGTATAAATGAGATTATAGTGACGTCATGTGTACCCAACCAGATACGTCGTGCTCGTTTATCTTAATCAGATAGTTGAAATGCTGCAGTCTGTAGAGCTGTAAGAACCAGTTGTTTTTTATTTCTGTCTGAAGTTAGCATCCTGCTAATCAAGGCCAAGTTTGTACTCTCTTTTCTCCATTAGATAAATGGTGTGTTGATGTAAGTTCTGTTTCCACTTGGGATAAAGATTTATTCCCCCAAAAGCAGGCAGTCCATGCATGAAGGAATGGAGACAAAATAATGAGCTGTTCTATCTCTGTGGGGAATTGACATGCGTTCATGTGTGTACATGATTTAACCTAATGATGTCCAAAGGCCATTTGAAATTATGGGAAGTCCTCTGAGACAGGATTAAAATAAAGGAATTTAATTGTTATCAACTGCATGCATTTGCAGAGAAATATTCCTAGTGAGCATGAAAAGAACAGGGGAAAAATGTATTGGAATCAGTTATAATATTACCACTGGTTATCAGTGGTAGGCTCTTGGCATGTTTTTTTGCCAACACCTGTGCAACATTTTCCACAGATTGCTTTTAAATCACACTTTTCGCATAGCCAGCTGGGCTTCAGACAGAGAATTCTCTGGGTATAGCCCAAACCTGTATCAAAGTAGTGCTGACTAGCCCTACTGATAGGTCTAGCTGCCAAGGAATCTACATAGTGCTGCTTTGTATGTCTGATCAGGGATCACATGGAGCCGTTTGGCCAGTAAATGAAGGCTCACACGTATCCTTGCATTGTTCTCTAAACTGCATCCAGTCCATCCATCCACTAGAGAATATGACTCCTAATGTTTCTTACCTCAGTGATGCGGAGTATGGATTCCTAAAGTGGATTCTAATTCAAGCTGAAAAATTTCCTCATGAGGATTTGACTGGAAAACATTTCTCTAGCATTGCAAAGCTGCCGAGATCGAAGGCAAGCCATATTTGTCCTTTCAGCCCACAGATGTAGCCCAAATCAGTGATGGTGGTGGAGCGCTGACATTCGCTGGAGAGCACTTGTAGTGGTTCAGGTTTCCTCCACAGCTATTTGGGAAAGTATGCATGGTTTGGCGAGACATTATGGGAGTGTGTTGCTTTGGAGAAGCTTACCAAAGTCAACACTGTGTTTGTTTATTCTAGTGAGAACCTGGTTCTCAGCTCCTCCCCGAGTCAGTACCCACATCTCTGCAGATGTAAGGAGTTTGAGAAGTAGTCCAAACAGCAAATCATTTCACACGTTTGTTCATCCATTTGCCAAGTCTGAATCAGAGGGGAAGTGATACTTTTGGTTCTCACTGCACATAATTAAAAGATCACAAAAGCAGAAAACTTTGGCAGAGGGAAGTGTACAGCTGAAAACCTACTCTTTCATTCATGGGACTGAAGTTCGGTGACTGGAAACAGGAAATAAACCGCTGCTAAGTGTGCACAGAAATCACAAAAATCAGAAAACAAAGCACTAGCACTTGACATTAATAGATAAACATTTTGTGAATCATATCCAGCATTATTGTCTTTTTTTTGGTTAATTTCTCCAGGACCCACTATATTTCTACAACTTGAAATATATGGCATGTTTGGTTTACTTCCTACAGTTGAGTTGATTTAGATTCACATTCTCATGGCAATTAAAGTGCACTAATTCAATTAGAGGTTTAAAAAATGGTTGTTTTGGGCCTATCCGGAGTTCATCTGTGTCTAAATGAACCATTTCATTTAAGCACAGAGGGGGAAAAGTCACAAGGGTCAGATTCAAACAGATTAAATGATATGTGAAAACACCTGTATTCATGCATAGCTGCTAGTAAGTCTGCCTTTAAATTCTATCTTGTATTAAACTTAACTGGGAGGGGCTGAATCAGACCCATCTCGCCAAACCAAAGGACGTGGTTCCCACTTCAAAACTCCTTTGAAATGAAAAACCACGTGACTTTCTCTCACTCTCAATTTCTGTCTCAGGTCAGTTTTTGCTGGAGGAGTCCCGTCTCCTGGAAGCTGCCGAGATGGCGCAGAAGGCTGCTCAGCTTGACAGCGAGGAGTTTGACGTGGTTTTCAGTGCGGCGCATATGCTCAGGTAAGACTCCAAGCTGAGATTTGTTCTCAGCTTTCCATGAATTAATGAAAGTCTCAAGAAACGCCCCCCAAGAAATTCTACGAATGACAAATAACGTGAGCAAAATCAGAGGCCTGTCTTCTCATGCATCAGAGATGTTCATTAGTAACCCTTCTCCTATGAGAGAGAATCTCTTCACTGCTACAAAAACACAAATGTTTGTCAGAACCATAGCGTATCATGACCTTTTTTCATTCCCACATTTTCTCCACAAATTGGTCTTGCTAATTCCCACCTACTAGTGAACTTTCTCCTGTCACGCAACAGCCACCAACCGGGGAGGGTGAGGGCAAACACTTGGTTCCTCCAAGACAAAGTGCAGAATAACACTCAGAATACACTCAAAGGAAAGCACTATCAGCACTCTTTCACATACACAAGCCCACAGGAACCCATGATTGGCTAGTGTTGCTCTGATTGGCAGGGGAGAGAGTAATGTCACCCCTCCCAAAGAACACAGCCAGTTTTACGCTTTTGACTCCCAGCCATGGATGGTTGTGGCATGTTCAGGATTCGAAACTGCGAGTGTCATTACCTATTAAGGATTCCATTCCAGTCTATAGCCATCCAAAACAAGCAAAGCCTTTCCATGTTCTGTATTTCTCATGTGGTAACAGGCTTTTTGTTGCACTTAATATTAAGTACTACAGTGTTTTAAAGCACTGAAGAGCTGTAGTTGTTGTCAGGTCTTCAGGCGATAGTGCACATTGGTTTGGCTGTTAATCGCAGTCTTGAGCTTTGCCTCCTGCTGTCCTACTGGCATGTGGTCATGCTCATTCAGAACGCATGTTCTTTTAGATGTTTGTTTTGGAAAGACGCATGGACGGATCTCAGCTTGGGGGGTGGGTGAGAAGCAAGAGGGTGGAGAGAGATTGAAGGAGGCTTCAAATGTCCATCGCTCTCTTATTTCTCTCTGGGACCCTCCTTCTCTGACAAGTTTGCTTCCTCACTATCCATTTCCTCAGTCATCTACAAACAAACACTGGATATTCGAAACCCTGGCAAAGCTTAATTTCTGGCAGGCTAAGTGAAATACGCTGGACTGCTGAAACACGGGGGGGGATGTATTTTACTCAGACTTCTGAAGAGTTGGTGTTGGGTCCAAAGAACAATTAGCGTGCTTGATGTTTATTTGGATCAATGTTCCTCCATGCATGACGAGCTGGGTCAGCAGTTTACAGGTAGTATTTTCAGGGCCAAACCAATGTGTCACAGTGGTCCAATCATGTGACCCATAGCCACACCCGTTCCGCCAAATGTGCCGTCTCGTAAACAGTAGACGGAGTGCTGTGGCAAGGCAATGACTGACAAGGGGAAAGAAATGAGAATACCAGTTCATGGAGGTCCATTTATATTCTCAGAGGTCCATTTATAAACACACATCATTTTCTTGCTGCTCTACCTTTAATCACTCTTCGTTATAGTGTTTATTACAATTTTGTAGCTGCGGTCTTGAGAGCAAACCCAATCCCATCTTACAAATATTTATTCATTTAAATCCTACTTTCATGGGAGACCACTTTCCCACTGGTGGTACAATGGTGTGGCAACGGACCAAGGCCACATTTCATTGTGCGTATGTAAATGTAAAAATAACACATTCCTAGACTCATCATGAAGGCAGAGAAAAAGAAAAAGAAATCTTGTGGATTATACATGGACGTGCTTAAATACTAAACCCATATCACATTAACCACCACAGTATAGATTAAGTTTTAATATTTGTCTGGGCCTTTTTAACTGTCCGAAACGTAAGCTAGAATTTTACTACTCTCTTCTATGAACAGATCAGACTAGTTCAAAATTCCTAATCTAATCTAATATAATATGAGATTTTCTTTTCTTTTTTCGCAGATGCTCATTATTTAGATAGACTTAGAAGGCTGGCTGGTGATCGGGAAATTTGTTCAAAACAACTATTTGTGTGTGTTCATTTTTTGATGATTAATTCCTCTTGTCTGTTGATGCACTTGGAATAGATAGCGATGATCTGATGTCTGAAACGAAACGGAAAGCTGTGATGTCCGATCTAGCAAAGTTTTCAAAAGTTTTGTCTCGGATTCTCTCTACTTAATTTAAAATGATGGCAAGAGATGACGAGCTAGCAATTTTCTGCAATACAAGCACAAGTGCAACCTGACACATTCTCATTTTGAGCCTTGCATTAAACTCGTGCATCAACAGAAAACAATTGCTGATCAAGTCAATGCTTTATGAAAGAAGTAACCTATGCGAAATAAGCCTAATAGATTTGTTTCACCTTCAGTATTAGTATGTGATTGAAAATAAATGAGTAAGATTGTCATGCAACATTTTGCCCTTTTGGACAAATGTAAAGTCCACTTTAAAGCAAACTGCCAAGCTGATTTTTGTTCCCAGTTCACCCTTTTTTTAGTTTTCTGAAATGTTGCGAAAGTTCAGGTCTGAGGACACGCCAGCCTACTTTAACCACAGATGATTCTTCATAATGTAAACCGCTGAAACATTGTGACCCATATTTTCAGTCATTCACTAACCAGAGGCAGAATGACGGACAACTTGGTCTAAAGTTAGTGCATGGAGGTGATGTGTGACATCCCTTCAAATAAAGTTCTGCATTTCAGCACTTTTTGCTGAAACCTCAGAGCCCCTATAGAGAGTTTTTTCCCCTTTTGTCTCTCTTCAGGTTTGTCCAAGGTATACATCTAGACCTCTTTTATTAGAAATATCAGAGAGGTCTTGACTTTGCTTTTTGAAAACAGGAGTTTAATAAGGCTAGAAAGCCTGAATGCAAGTGTATGTTGAGCTGCCTTTTTTCATTAAAACAAATCAGTCAGCCACCTCTTTCATTATTATAATCACCAAGACTACTGCAGCCATCAGTCTCTGTCTGTCCTCGTCTCTAAACGACAATAAGACGGTTGCTACCAGAAAGCACAAGCAGCTGTATGCTGTAAAACTGTTTTGTAAAATTAATAAATGCAAAAAAAAAATGAGGGCTAGTAGAAAGATCCAAAGGTAGTAGGTTTTATAAGTGATGAGCATATGGAAAAGATTCCTGCCTCGCGCTTTTATTGTGGCTTCTACAGACACGAGTCTTCTGGGACGGACCGAAATGTTGTTGTTTTTCTTCCCTGCTGCTTTCGCTGTACCTATTTAGTCATGGTGCAAATTTGAAGGTATATTTGGTTAGAGTGGAGTTTTATTTTTAAAACTAGTTTACAGTACCATGTGGATGACATTCTGTAGTACAAGGGTGCCATAGAAGTCCATGCCATGGCTTTGATAAATCTGCCCCATGTTGATTCAGTGTTTTTGCTCTTGCAGACAAGCGAGCCTCAATGACGCAGCGGAGAAGTACTACAAACAAGCAGCTAGCCTGAGACCTGATGTGAGTACTAAACCACGGCACTCTACTGTTCTTTTCAGGGCATACATGTGGCTGCCCGTAGAGTCATTTTGTCTGACTGGACATCTGCAAAATTAGTTTGATAAGTGACCAGCCCATGCAACAGTCATATCTTAAACCATTTCATATTTAAAACAATTAAGCATATTAGTTTATATTAACACTTTACATTAAAGATTACATATATTTCCAGATATAGTACAGGACTATTACATAGGAAAAAAGACCTAATAAGATGCTAATGTTGCCAAGTACCTGCTGTATTCACTACCTATTTGCACAGCAATCGGTTATATATTAAGCGAGGAATAAAACATGACCAGGTGTGCTGTTATAGAAAATAATCACCCTGAACTTTATTTATTTCTTATAACAGCATGCCCCAAAGCGTTTCCTTCTTCAAGCAATTTGGCAATTAACACTAAAGAATTAAAGAACAATTGTTCTACCTTTAATCAGGTAAAAATTAAAGAATAAATTGTTATACCTTTTATCAAGTTTTATAAGTTCCCGTTATCACTTACGATATAGCAACTATAAACAGTCTATCCCTCATCAGCCTCTCTTTTTTTTTTCCTTTGTTAGTCAGTAAAACACAGCTTGTCACGTCACTGAGAAACCGGAAAGCACAAAGTTCTCCGCCTTGAAAAGTCTTACTGACTTTTACAAAGTGCTGAAACTGGAGACCTCTTCCATAATTGTGAACAATTATTAAAGGACAGTGGGGGTTTTTTATCCGTTCATCATTATTAGCCTTACATTATGTAGAGCAACATCCCTTAGGTGTTACTATAGAAACAATAATGCGTGCATTAATAAGAATGAGTGCATTAATGTAAACTTGTGATTTATATTACACTTGGTACTGTTGTTAAACCTTCTGCCAATCAACTGTAAGAACAGCCCTGTGGGATAATGTCTTATATGGGACTTGCAAAAGTTATGAGTTAACAATCCAAAAAAAAGTTTAAGGCATTAGGGGATTCTTTTCACAGCTTGTACACGCTATACAAATAGTTTTTTGTTAGAGATGGAACATTCCATTGAAACTCTACAATCTCACAGCCCTGGGTTACCTGCTCATCTCTGCTCTCCAGCAGATTTTGTCTCTTCAACAGCTGGTTCTGTTGAGGTCATCTGATCCTCCCCACATCTGGAGCTGCTGTTGTCTCTGCATGCTTTAGGAGGGAGGAATGGAGAATGGCAGACTGGAGTGGGGTGGACGGAGGGGATTAAGGAGGGGTGGTGTGTGGGTGAACGTAGAGGCTTGTTTGAACCTTTGATGGAGCAATGCTGAAAGCACATCCATCAGTTTTTTTTATTCCGAAGTACCAGCATGTCGCTGTGAGCGTGACCATCACTCTTTCTGACAGTATCTCGTCTTCAGAGGAATAGACCTAAATTGAACGTTATTTCATTGGGGTTCTGTTAAAGTCAGTGCCTCCCCTGCAAAGAGCCATATCTGTGTGAAGGCTGTTTTAGGCCTGCTTTAGATCAGAACACATTAATTAATACAGTCAGTTTATCACCGGTTTTTGCAGTTTATTCATTATTTCATTAAGGAAACAGCTCTGAGCAATTAAGCACAGAAAATTGGCTCTACTTAGCTTGTGCTTTGTATAATTGCAAAAATCTTTGGCTATGCTGTGACTATAGATGTGGCAACAGATATACCTCAACTTTAAATATTTAATTTTAATGCGACGAGACATTTGCTACCACGCAGAGATAGTAACAGAACGACTATTTGGCAATAAAATGGTCGACTAAGTGTAAAAATACATGTGCTCTGTGAATACTCTCTAACATGTGTTGACTGTCTGATGTGTTGCCTGTGCATAGTTAATGCCAAAGCTACACTTAGTTGGTCCCTAGATCTCATTTTGTGGTTTGACCTCTTATTGTAAGGTCACATACCTGAGTAAATTATTACTTAATGTGCCACCAAAATGACCAGCTTCTTTCATATTGCAAGTCTGAGGCCTGGCAGCTTGCCGAAAATTGTCTGCTAAACTAACCTTTGAGGTGGAAGTCTCCTGAGTGTTGCAGAAATATACTGCCGTCTTTCCTCAGAGACACCAAGTGAAGCATGAAATGGTTCCAGAAATGAGTTTAAGATTAAACCGCGATCACTCACTTGCAATTAAATGCTTTAACATATTGGACACAGCGTGAGCTGGGAACTTTGCTCATGCCAGGCTTGCCTTTATTTTGGCTTCAGCCACTATAGTAAATGTGCTTTCTTATGAACGTATAGGGACCTGAAAATCCTTCGGCAGTGCACAGAGATTATATCAAGACACATTTGATCTATTTACCTACTTCAATCCGTTTCTCCTGGAAGAATCATGGCATTCGGCATATTGTTCCCATTGAAATCGGCAAACGGGTGGACATAATTCATCTGACCTTGACACAAGGAAAATAGATTATGAATGTCCAGAAGGATGATAGACTGTAAAATAACATCTCAGGCCGAATTTGTGCACTTACAGACACCAAATTGCTGAAGACTCTGGTGAGCCCAGTGTGAAACTGATGGTTTAATGACCACAACAAAGTAGAGAAAATGGATCATTATGAAGTTTGCCCTTAGACGTCCTTTCTAAACAAGTAGAACCCATTAATTGTGAATTTTGTGTAATGTGTTTTCTTTGTCCTTCAGTACCCTGCAGCCTTGATGAACCTTGGTGCTATCCTTCATCTGAACGGCAAACTTCCGGAGGCTGAAGCCAATTACCTCCGAGCCCTGCAGCTCAAACCTGACGATACCATTACCCAGTCCAACCTGCGCAAGCTGTGGAACATTATGGAGAAACAAGGCTTGAGGACAATGGCCCCTTGACTCAAACACACTATGTGGATCCCAGCATGAAAGATACCTTCTTATACGAAGTGATCCATATCTTGAGCAGTCCAGCAAGAAATGTTTTTAGAGAGACTCAGATGTTTTCCCCGTAGGTTTGGGATCATAAACTGGTACGTTGGAGGACTTGCTTGAGAACTGCAACTTTAACACATGCAGGAACTTCTCGAATTTTTTGCCCTGCACAGGACTCGGCGATCTCAACAGGAGCACTTAAGTTGAAGTACGCTGTTGGTACATACTTGAAGTTTCTCAGTACTTTGGCTATTAATTAGGTAAATGATGCCTAATTGTATATGTAGGGCTGCGTTTGTCATGAAGAAGTGCAAAATTAGGAAAGAATGAATTTTATGCTTTGAATCAAAATGAGCATTTTAATATCATTGGGTTTTTTTTTATTCATATGATTAGATTATCTAATCTTTAAGGAAGCTTGTTTGATGCTGATCACAGGAATCACATAGTCAACAACAAAGAAATTCTGGCCATCTTTAATGGTGCACTTTTTTTTTTAAACCAGTGGTGCACCATTGCCAATTCCTATCACCTAGCCAATTCTCCTTACTACAATTGCAAACCAGAGAATGCAAAGGCAGAGGCACATGCCCCTCCATGACATGATATTTTCACATTGCTGCTTTTGCATCAAATGGCAGCTGAACATGCATAAAGGAAAGTGTTAACTATTCCTATCTGCATTCATGAGCTGACCAGTGTACACAGTTGACTAGTGATGCATTAAACCACCAGAAAGAGGCAGATAATGGCCACCAATTATGGTCAGTAAAGGCCGTTCCAACATCCCAGAAAGGAGGGACGATTATTCTCTTGTGGATTCCCAGCCACTTGTGCATGTCAGGATCTAAATTCACCATCTCCTAACAACAGGAGAACATTTTACATTCTAGCTATTCATGAGTCTCGATCATGGACTTTTTTTGTCATATCGAAAACAGTTCCAATGCAGATCAATCTATCCAATATCATATTTCACACAGTGTTCGGTAATTAAAAAAAAAATCAGCTGCAAACGTATTTGTGAAATGACTGAGCGATAATGAGTAATCTCTAAAGGCGCTGACGAGATGATTAATAGCCATATTGAACATAATAAGAAAGGTTCATATGCTGAAATAAGCTCTTTTGTGGCATTTTAGGCATATTAGTGTCACAGATGGTGATCATCTTTACAGATGGATTCATTTGAAGCGATTTGCGAAAAAAATGACATGCGCCCTTGAAAGTTAATAAGCTACATCTAGCTTGAAGGAGTTTTTTTTTGTTTTTTTTGTTTTCTTTTCCAAAAAAGCAAAACACGTACTGTAGCACAGACGGTTTCTTTGCTCTTTGTTCAGTTCTTTGCTAACTAAGAAGTTTAGTCTAGAATTGACACAGAGCTAAACGTCTCTCAGATCACTTGACTCTGTATTTTTGCCTAACAGGGTTTTATCAGTTGTAAACATTGTACAGGAATGTATAGACGAATGGTGGTTATTTGGGTGTAATCTGGACAGGATTTATGCACAAAGTGCCACACTTTGGCCTTACAGAAGTTTGTTCAAATCATATTTTTTACTATTTCAACCCAAAGCTTTATCTACTATATATGTGCTGAAGCCTACAGTCTGCCTTTTGCTGCCATATGAGTAACAACCTGAAATTCAGATTCCTCCGTCATTTTAAAGCATTCATTTGGATTGTGTTGTATTATTTATTTATTTGGAACAATTTTCAGTCTGTCGTTTTTATTAATCCATCTAGAAAAATGAACAAATATTGGGCCTCATTTATCAAGCTTTTGGTACAGGCCAGACTGAACAAATTTACAAGTGTAAATTTAAGTGTGTTAAGAGCGTTAATGGCATTGCTGAGTTATATTTAGTGACTCAATAAAAGGTAAAGTTCATGGTGAACGAGTGCCTTCTGAACATGTTGCGTGCTCAATATTCCAATAACGCAGCTCAGCCATTGCAGCGCATTGGCTACAATAGACGCACTAACGCTTCCTCCTTTTATAGGGTGCCATTTTCTTTTTTTCCTACCATCTTAAATAGCTAGTATCATTTGGCTTCATGGTCACTTCATTAGTGTGCGCAAATGAATATATTTGATGTGATCCGTATGGAAAATGGCAGTTACGGTGATATAATTTGAAGCCTGGCAGTGGAGTTTTACATTAATGAGTCTCCTTATATGTAAATTTGCACAAATTCACAGTCAGGGTTTTTCCTGAACAAACTGAATTTTCATGAATGCCAAATTTCTTGTCTGAATGCCCTTCGGAATGAATTGCGAATAAATTTATTTGTATCAGGTGTGATAAATGAGGCCCAATATCAGCATCTGGAAATATATATTGTTACCTATTGTACGTAAATACAGTTTAAAGGTGATTTAGGTATGAGACTCGGAGCACCACCTGCAGCCCTTGCATTACCAAGCTGGCACCAGGCTTCTTGTTCCTCCAGCAGAACAATTACACAAATATCCCCTGATTAAAGACATTTTTTCCCTCCGCTCCACCAGAACAAAGCCTGTGTTGCCTCTCTGAGCCTAAATTTTAGCTTAAAGCTCTGCCAGTTGGAAAAGAATTTGTTGATGCAACAGTGCTAAGCAGGAAGCGCTGGAGCTACTACATGACCATGTTCTTCTGATTGCCTTTCACTTAGTTTCACAGCAAAACTGTAGCCGAACTTCAGAAGCATGTCAGATGCAAAGCTTTGAGAGTCTCCTAACCAAATATAAACCACATTGCACTCATTTTAACAATGCACAGCCATAGGTTTGCAAGGGATTGTTTGTATGTCACCTTGGTGTATTATTTGTGTGATTTTTGTATCACTCATACTGAATTTTAGTGTATAAAGTAAACCTAATATATGCCATTGTGTAAAAGACACCTGAGATTCCGCCAAGAACGTTGAGCCAGAAATCACTAAATCCTAACATTCTGTCACTTTTTTGGTCTTTGGTTTTAATTCAGGTGTTAATATTTGTACATATAGTGTGCGAATATATTACTTGTAATTAACTTTCATGTACTGTAGTCAACCCTACCACTAGCTCATGTTTCTCTTGTTTATTTCAAATCATGAAGAATATTCAGATCATTTTGAGTTTGATCACTATATTTGAAAGACATATTATTGGATGTTTAGATTTTAATTCTTAATTTATTTCCATTGTGGTGTCTTGTAAAAAAAAATTAATAATAATAATAAACCAGCTGGCACTGTGTTGTGTAACCATGTAACAAGTTCATCCATCTATTCTTTCCTCCACTTTTGAAAAAAATTTGGGTGAAACTAGTTAACTGCCCTACTCTTAAATCAGTTTTTTTTAAGATGGGCATTTATCTAAAATCAAAATAACTTAAGCATGTTTTGCAATCAGGCTTACTGGATTATAATAAATGAAAAATGCAAGCATTGTGCCGCTATCATTGTTCCTTTGCTTCTTCCTGTAGCTGACTCGACCACGGCCCATTTCTCCTGCATGAATCTCTGCTCATGATGGATTTAAATGGCTAAGACTATGTTCAGACCGTACAGTGTGTAGCTATACTCACCATTTTGTGTGAAAGTAGTGCACCTTTTCCACTGTCCTTACCCTCATTTTAATCAATTGTACAAAATGAAAACCATTAGACATGAGTCTTGCGTGTGTTTGTCTTTCCTCAGGGATTTCAGTCAGTGGGGTCATTGCAGAAGAGTGCTTATTGAGCACTGAAAGTTTACTAAATTTCCGAAGTTTTATTATTTTTTTTTTAAAACTGTGTTGTATTTGTATAAATTATCAATTTGTAGCTTTCCTTTCTTCCCTTTTTGTAATATAAAATAAAGTATGTGCCAGATATGACTTTTGCTTTTTGTCATGAGCTGGATTCTTGTTTTTTCTTTTTCAAAAAATGTATCATTTGTCCACAAGTTTCTAAGGCAGCGGTTCAAGTCAATTTTGTAAAAGTCCATTTACATAAAATTGCTTACAGAATTTTGCTTAAGAAGCTAACATGACTGAAACGTGATGAGTCCATTTAATACGTAACCTGTACTAAATAGTGTATGGCTAAATAGGACAGCTTTTTGTGTTTTGTTTTATAGTGGTACTTCACCTTACCTTTTTTTTTTTTTTTTTTTTTGGGTCCCATTGACTCAGAACAGATGAGATGCATCTGTTTTAAATTTGTCAGTAGGAATATAAACATATAATTCTTCGTGTAATTGTCTTCTTTGTCGTTGACTTTTCTTTAACCAATGTCATCAGTCCGCTAATCACACCAGAGAGGATAAATGAAAAAAACTCAGCGAAAAGTCTTCCCTTTCTGAGATAATATCTGTAGCCCTGTAGCTACTATCTGCACCGACGAGATGCCTTGAGCTAAATAATTTACATAAATGCGTGTGATTGGCTAAACCACAACAGAGAATCTGTTACAGATGCTGCAATGGTTCATGCTTCGAAAACTAAAGTCACTGAATTACAGGGTATTTTTTTTTATTATCTGATCTGCTACAGTACTTGGTTCTATCCACAGAATTATTTTACTGACTGCATCTTGACCTCGATCCACTAGGTGACAACCCCTGCTCTAGTAGGTTCCCTTTGTGCTGACCGTTATTCAGCAGCTCGTTTTCATGCCAAGAAATCTGTCTCACCCGTAGTGTTTGGCATACAGCTGACAACACTGTTTGAATTTAACATTATTTTTTTACAGCTATAAATAAGTTAAAATTTTGCCTACAAGGTTTCTATGGAAACTGGCCAGAGTCGAAGTTTCTCATGTACAGTGTGTTTGCCTGAAGTATTCACAAAGACTTAAGAAAATATAAAAAATTTGTTTCACTTTCCGCCCCTCAGGACTGCACATTTCCGCATGTTAACAGTAGCAGTCATTACATCTACAGTCGCTTTTGCAAATGTATTAAATTGTGTCATAAACCGTGCTGCTGGATTTGGAAAATAGGCTACATCATGTAAACATTCCCAGATGTACGGGTGACTTTCAACATATACATCTGGGTATGTGGTGCGCCCCTCCTATGTATACACACACACACACACACACACACACACACTATACTGATGACAAGCAGAAGCTATGTGATGTTCCTTACATGTTCTTCTCTGACCTATTTCATAATTTATCACATGATGTGGGGATATGTTCCTTTTAAAATGAATTCGAGGCATTTTTTTGCTCTCCGGATGGAGCTGTTTGAATGAATAATGTAATAAATAAAAGAAAGTAACAGATTTTGTTAAGAATTTGAATCCAGTTCTTTTTGTATTATACAGTGTGGGCCAAAAGGAGGTATACAGTACTGATACTTAGGTGCTAGAAATGTCCTCCAACAATGCTGCAACATTCCTGGAACCTGTGCCTGACACTGTGATGCACAGTAATACACATTCTGGATTGTCAAATCCACACTACCAGTCAAAAGTTTGGACATGCCTTCTAATTCAATTTTTTTCTTTATTTTTATGACTTTAAAAGAGACTGGATAATGATGGACTGTTGTTTCTCTTTACTTA
>JAQQZU010000037.1:7615188-7630970 GCA_030068025.1 Parauchenoglanis punctatus | reverse complement strand
CAACAGTAAATAGTAAATGATAAAAATACAGTAAACAGCCCTATAGAGCAACTATAGTAATCCATATTAACAAGGCAGACGTGTTCACTGAAAAGCATTCCAGGTGACGACTTCATGAAGCTGGTTAAGATAATGCCGATTGTACCTACTGTTGGCTACTTTGAAGAATCTAAAATATGAAACATATATTGTTTTTTTGGGGTTTCTTTACACTTTTTTGTTTACCACGTAATTCAGCATATGCCATACGTGTTGCTTCATAGTCTTGATGAATTCAGTAATGTCTTACAACGTAGAAAGCAAAAAAAATTAAGAAAAACCTATGAAAAAGAGTGGGTGTGTCCAAACTTTTAACTGGTAGTCTATGTAAATAAATAATTGCAAGATGAACCCCTTCAATTCATCCACTGTGTGGGGCTTCCTCTCAAAAGGCTTCTCCTTGACTGTATCCCCAAAAAATCATCCTCAATTCCTGTAAGATATAAACAAATCATGAATGAATAAAAAAAAAGTTTAAAAAAAAAAAAAAAAGACCCATGACCTCATCAGTACTGTATTCCTACTCTGTATATCACTATATATTATACAATATAACTTAATGTGGTTAACGATCTTCCATGCATTAATCATCATTCAATCATCCATGATTTTAAATAATTTTTAATTAATGATTTTTTATACATTTATACAACTTTCATTGTATAATTTTGGTAACAATGCTGTACTTTCAAAGTAAGCTTGTCATTCAATATCATAATATTATTGAAAATAAAGTAAAAAACAAAATTCAGAAATTCTGTGTTCAGCAGGGTTGAGTGAATGTTGAGGGGCACTAAAATTAATATTTTTTATAACCTACAATGGGTTACTCATGGCAAATAATTTTTCAAGCATGAGCTGTTAAATGGATTCACATATGAATGTAAAATGGTAGAAGATTTTGAAGCATAGTAATGATTATACTCCTAGCTAAAGTGCAGTTACAGTGGGATGGGACAGACAAAATACTGTTGTGAACTATTCTTAGTAGGGGTTGACTAATGATTACGTGGCAGTCCGTTTGTTCCAGAGAGTTACACAATGAATGCTGAGATCCCATCCATGTTTTTTTTTTTCCACAGTACTGAAGCTCTCATCAAAAGTGATCTTATTTCCTGTTCCTCTATCGATAAATGCACATTTTAATCTGAGTATTAGCCATTAGGTCATGGGCTCTCGGTGTCCAGCACTCAAAGGAAATCAGGCACATCTGTCTCCTATTTCCATGACCCACTTCATTCCAATATTGCCTTTTTGCATTCGGTGGATTCTGCACTGAAGCAGAGGAGCTTACGGTTTCCTTATGAGCCTCTTTTTCTTATTACGTTGTAGGGCAAATCTGCCTGCTGTTATCAAACGAATATTGTCAGGAATGCACAAAGGACCTATCGGGCCTTTGATCTGGTCAGAGAGGTCCAGCAGCTTTAGGCGATCGTGCCGGGGTTTTTGAGGAGAGCCGGGTGCGTGACTGGTGGAATCTCTCTCCTTTGGATCCAATAGCTGTTGTTATTGCATGATAGAAGTGGTATTAGAAGAGGGATTGTGCTCCAAATGCTTGACTCGACAGTGCAGCTTTGGAATCTTCATGTCACTGCTTCCTATTATATTGTTTTCTGTAACATGCAGAAATTGAATTTGTTTTTTTAACTGAAGCCTGAGGATGTGAATCAAAGGAATAGAATGTGCTAGCCATTTACAAGTCTGAAGAGCAAAAGAGTTGACCTAAAGTGCTCTGCTGGTGACATCCCAACTTAATAAACTTAATGTGTGGCCAAGAATGAGTATTAAAATTGAACTCATTAAGTTGTGGGAATGAGATGATTAAGTTGCAGTCTTCACTTTGTCGTTGGTCACACCTGAACAACATAAAGGGATGAGATAATTAAGTTGTTGCCACTACGTAGTAACACAAGGGAACAAACTAATTAAGTCATGGCAATGACATACTAACACAAAGGAATGTGATAACTCGGTTGTGGACACAACTTAATAACATGAAGGAATGAGACAATTAAGTCATGGCCACTATTTAGTTACATGATGAAATAAGTCATGGCCATGACTTAGTAATACAAAGGAATGAGATAAGGCATGGTCGTGACTTAGTGACACAAAGGAATGAGATCATTAAATCATGACCACTACTTAGTCACATGAAGAAATGAGATAATCAAGCCATGATCATGATTTAGTAAAACAAAGGAATGAGATAATTAAGTCATGGCCACTACTTAGTCACACGAGGAAATGAGATAAGTCACAGCAATGACTTAATAATATGAGATAATGAGTCATGGTCATGACTTATTAAAACAAAGGAATGAGATAATTAGGTAATAGTCTTGACTTGGTAACACAAAGAAATGAGATAATTACATTGTGACTACTGCTTAGTAACAAAGAAACGACCATTCATTTGTGGTCACTACTTACTAACACAAAGCGATGACGCAATTCATTTGTATCTACTGCTTTATATCACAAAGAAACAAGATAATCAAGTTATGACCATGACTGAGTAACATGAAGGAATGAGATCATTAAGGCATTTGACTTAAAAACGCAAGGTAGATAATTGATAATATGAGATAATTAAGTCATGGCTCCTGCTTAATGACACGAAGGAACAAGATAATCAAGTAGTGGTCATGACTTGGTCACATGAAACATAAAAAGTCTTTGCTGTGACTTAGACACAAAGGAACAATGTAACTGACCCTTGGCTACTGCTTGGTAACATGAAGGAATGAGATAATTAAGCTGTGATCACAAATGAGTAACACAAGGGAATGAGAACTGTGACTACATTTTAATATGGTGAGATTATTGTGTTGTGCCCACAAAATGTGTGTATATACTGTATGGTTACACCAGGCATTTGAGGGGAAAGCTGCAACTGTTGTAGTTCATATGTATATGCTAGAAAAGTTTACCTGCATTCTTTTGTAATAATTACTGTACATAACATCTTTTGATTAAAAAAAAAAAATTCTGAATAATTATTGTGTCATGGGCAGGCATGTCAATAAATTATGCTTTATCATGCTTTTTTTAAGATTTAAGGAGGTCAAATAATATGACTGCATACTGACCTGGTTTTAAGATCAATTTCATTAATGTACTCGCGCATTATATACATCATATAACCCTAAAATCTGTATTCTCCTCATGCTAAATAAATCAGCATGAATACATACAGACTGTTCATCAGGTAAAATTACTACTGAGAGGAACATGTTTACATGGATTTTCAGTCTGTCATAAATATGCTGGGCAAAAATAAGGAACGAATAGATACCATGCCTAGATTAAGAAATGATTCATTTTATCCTTTGTTGAGTGTAGCATCTTAGATTGCTTCTGTAATAAAAACCTTCTATAGTACTTTTTCATCATTGTGCACCATATTCATACCTTTTTTTCCACAGTGAATGAAGGACACTATTATTCATTAAGCTATCTAAATGTGAAAAAATGTACCGGGGAAATATAACACAGGCATTGTTATCACGTGATGATTTATGTTTTCATAAGAGGGACTACAAAAATTCCTTCATATCGACTCTCTTCATTAAAAACTGCAGAGCGCCACTATAATTCTCTCGTTCCCGTGTACATCCAGGGCAGAATCAAATACAAGTTAGACCCTGGGCCAAATTTATATTCATGAAAGAGTTTTGTCCCAGCACTGAAGTGATTATTTCAGTGAAAGTAATATTATAATGGTGGGGAAATGTGTATAAACCTTAGTTTCTGGGAGGTTAGGGTTGCTTATCCCTGAGGGGAACCATTAGTTCCACAGACAAAAACAGCACCAAAACAAAAATATAACAAGCATAACTATTATATATGAACATAGCCTCCTACCAATTTAATTTTTTCCCTTGTATGCTTAGAAAAATCAGTCTGGAAAAAGTTCCTCTTTCTGTTGTTCTGTGGATCAGAAAGTACACTTAAGCCACAGCTGTGACAGGGGATTAGGGAGAAATAAAGAAGCAATGTCTAGCCAAATAGCATCCTAATAATGTGAAGCTGTGTGTTTCTGTTGTATTGAAAACTATATGTTGTGCACTGCATAATTATTAGAATGATAGTCTCTCATCACTTGTCTTACAGCACTTGGTCTCGAGACCACCTTTTTACTTACTCGGTCTCATCTTGGAATTAAAATCAATTCTTCTTGATCTTGAGTCAGTCTTGGACTAGAGCGGGATGGATCGGACCCCTAATTTTAGAGGGAGACCTCAAGGCCATGTCCATATGAAAAGGGCAGATGTTTTATGTTAGGTTTTTGTTTCAAGTCCCTGTAATGAGCTGGAGATGTGGAGTGTGCCAAACTGCCCCATAGCCAACAAGCCCCAATTTCCCCTACAGGAATTTTACTTCTGAATATTAACAGGTGTGATGGTAAATATGTCTTAATTAAATGTATGGTCTGTAAAAGGGATTTTTTTTTTATGTCTAACTCCTTTGTTTCAACCTCCTCCAAAGACTTGGTCTTGACTCCCTTTTGACCACCGCAAAATCCTAGAGTCTTGGTCTTGACTCAGACTCGACGCTTTAAGGTCTTGGTCTTGACTCAGATTCAGTGGTCTCGTCCCCACCACTATTCGTCATAGTGACACCTTCTCATATTAGTTTAGTTTGTGCTTTCTCGCATAAAACCTGAAAGTCAGGCATCTTTGCCAGCTACTTACCAACAGTATTGCAACGTTGTAGAGAAGTTTTTTTTTTGTTTTTGTTTTCTTGTTGTGGAAAATCGCGAACATTCTATTCAGTCAAGCATATAAGGAAATATTGTTTACTAGTTTGACCAGTTTGGCCTGCATTTTGTGTAACTGATCAGTGTAAGGTGGATTTTTTTGCAGGGAGAATTAATTCTGCATTTGTCTTGAGGTCATAATTTGTAATTTTGAACTTATGACTAGGAAAAATAAAAGAAAACTTGGAATTGATACTCGGGAACTCATGGTCTCCTCACCTCCAAGTTCAGCAAATAACATCAGATCAACATGGCTGCTCACAGCAACAGTACTAAACAAAGTAGCACTTGTTACCTTTAAATGCGTTATACTGTGTACACACAGGTATTTGCTTTAGGTCAATTAACAGGAATATTAACTTGTTAAATCTGTAACCCTGACTATGCAGTTTGCTGCCCTGGGGAGGATATATATACATCAATCATCGGTATTATCTGGCTAACTTTCAGCTTTCAAAAGGTGAACATGGAGGCCACGGATTCATGTTTTTTCTCCACTTTGTTGTCGAATTGAGTTGTTTTTGTTTTTTAGTTTTTTTAAAAGACCCATGACTGAGGTAAGTCAAATGTAGTGCTTGGGAAGGTAAAAAGTTAAACAGGAAGTTATGCAAAATTATACTTAGGTGAAAAAGTGTCCCGCCTTAAATATACATGTCAGTGGGCTTGACTGATATTAAAAGGTCATGTTTTCCTTTTTCCAACATGGTCTCACAAAGTTTGGGGTCGAGTTAGTCTACAGATTGGTAGATTACCACAGACTAGATAGCCCTGCCAAAAAAGTCATACTCTCTGAGATGAAGTACAACTATTTCTCAGTGCTACACTCTTGGGAAAAAAAGGCTTAGTTCAATGTGTTCAGCTTCCTAAAGATGTTCTACTTGAAACCCTCTTTAAAAGGGAAATCATCTGCTGTGAGGTTCTAATGAGAACCAGTCTCCAGGAGAACAATCTGAAGAATGCTTAAAAGTGCAGTGATTTTCAGACTGCTGAAGAATGCTCCTGAAATCTCCTTAATCTGAATTAGAAATAGACCCGTGCCTGTTTTCACATGAACTGTAGACTAATAAGAGGGAGATTGATGATGTTGACATGTAAACACTATACAAAAAGTGTCTCTTAAAAGGCACAGGATACATGCCATGTGTAATGCATGTCACATTCCTACTGACTGTTTTAAATAGCACCCTTTTAAAGAAACAAAACCTAATCCCCTCGAAGCGAATGACCTTAAATCTTTGTTTAATGCCCGGCATGCATGGCTTTACAGGGCATAATGAGACTGGGTGTGAAATGAGGAGTGACTAACATAACCCAGACATAAGTCGTCCCAAAATGCGTCTCTCCACGGAATTACACGGAGCAGCAGTCTTGCCAAGAGCAGAGTGCTTCTAAAATGTGATACGCCAGGCAGAAAACACATTCACTCATCAACCCACTTTTTATATGTACTCTTTTATTTATCTTTTCATTTGTCTATCACCTTTATGTCTCTCTTTGTTTTCTGTCCTCCTCAGAGTTTGTGTGTGTGTGTCTGTGTGTCTGTGTGTGTGTGAGTGAATGTGAGTGTGTGTGGTACAAGGCGTCAAGATTGATTAGTCTCAGATCCCCAGATGGACAGGAGCACCAAGTGACCAACATCCGACTGAGGTGCAGTCTTTCGACAGCTGGAGATCAATACCCAAGAAGATTGAATGGTGTCTGGAGAAATGACAAAAAAGGACCCTGCGTGTATGTGTGTGGCTGTTATTACACAGAAAAATCCTCAGCTGGCCAAAGTGAGTGCTTTAAACAGCATGCTAAGTAAGGAGGTATATGGCAGAGAGCTTTACCACCTGTTCCTCTCTCTCTAGGGACGGCAGTGACCACACAGCGAAGGGTGAAGCTGAGCTTTCCCAGAACACAAGCAGATTAGCACAGGATTATGTACAGCCATGTGTAATCGTGGAAATCGATTATGCACACAAAAATGACATGCCAAAATGTATTGTACATATTACAAATAGCATGGTGGATGTATAAAATATCAGATATACTGTTACTGCTGCAGTCTAAACCCTATGACGTTATTAACTAGGGCTTGAATCTGGAGACATAGCTTTCTATTTTGGAAATGTAAAGGAAATTGGAAATAAGCAATCACTACAATTAAATTAAAGTAATTTATTAAAGTAATCTTTCCTCAACAGCACATTGTCACAGTAAACATTTCTCACAAAGCACTGCTGTAATTTCCTCTCTTGTCCTGTATTTTACCCACTTTAATGTTTTTTTGTTTTGTTTTGTTTAATGAATATTATCTGCCTCTTAATTAACACCAATAAACACTTTTAGCTCCATATGTATGTTTTTTTGTTTTTTTTCTTCTGTTTTGTTTTGTTGTTGTATTTGCTTTGTCTTACTTTGCAACACAAGCTTAGAAAGAAATCTAATTGAATTATTACCCAAATATATCCGAACTGTTTAGCCACATGCAGGCTAAAAATTACACTGAAATAATCTACATTTTGTAATATTCTTAGGGAAATTTTATTAATGTCTATTCATGTAAAAAAGAAAAGGTTATTGACCACTTGACCATGTAGGTTTCCTCTGGGATAACCGGTTTCCTCCTACCTCCCCAAAATCTTATTCCAGTAGGGGAATTAGCGGAGATAAATTGCCCCTAGGTGTGTGTCTCCACAGTGCCTTGTGATGGACTTGTATTCCCACCTCACACCCAGTATTTCTGAGATAGGCTCCAAATTTGGTGTGACCATGACCAGATTAAGCCAGTTACTGCAAATTAGTGAGTGTGAGTGTTAAGCAATGGATTGCAATAAATATTAGACCCTGTTTATGATTTAAAAACAACATCTTCTAGGCTTTCTGTGATTTTTATGTGCTAAGATATAATTTAATAAGTTCTCCAAAAAGTCTGGAACAACTAGACAGTGTACAGTGTCTCGCATAAGTTTTCATATAAATTTCATATTGAATTTATCCATATTTTGTAGTGTTGGAACCTGGTACTGAAAGAGATTTAATTGGCATGTTATGAATCTACACAAATAGTGCGTAATAGTTAAGGGCCGGGCTCAATATAATTAGCAAAAAAAAAAAGTGATTGTGGCACAACAGAAAAACGTTCACCCTATCAGATGAAGGTAAAGATTGCAAGTTTGAAGGAGGGGTGGCATACTCTCTCTGCCCTGTCACACAGCGCCACTAGCAATCGTGGCCGTGTCTGAGCTCTTACTTGGGGTGCACTTGGGGTGCATCCGACTGCACTTTTCCGAGCTGCAGGAGCGGCATAACATGCTTGGAGGAAAGCACTATTGCCCACTTCTGCAAGTATTGCAATTAGTGCTTCCCCTGAGGCTCATGCCCTGTTGTGTGATGGAAGAGCTGTCTGGTCATTGGGAATTGGCCATGACTAATTTAGGGAGAAAATGAGGGAGAAATTAAAAAGAAACGGAAATACATAAGTCTTCCTGTGAAACTGCTAAAATAGTTGCCATCAGAAATCACATAGTAAGTTGAATGCAGTTCACATGTGTGCAGTAACAGTGTCATGTGACCTCTATAAATGCACCTGTTTTGGGTTGGCCTCAAGGATTGGTAGAGAACATACCTATACAAACAACATCATAAAGACCAACGAAGCTTCTCAAAACAAGTCCAGGACAAAGTTCTGGAAAAGTATCAGTCATTGTCAGAGCCAGGGTTTGGCTATAAAAAATATCGCAAACTTTCAATCTCTCACAGAGCACCATTAAATCCATTATTAAAAAATGGGGGGGAGTGGCATACCTATAACTCTGCCTAGAGGACTCTGCCATCCAAAAAAGTCATTACTGGGTAAGGAGGGCATTAGTCAGAGAAGCAACCAGAACGATACAGGCTGCACATACCTCCTCCAAGGCACATGGGGGCATTTTTAATCCACAGGCTGATCAGAATCATTTAATGCTTCACACTTAGATTAGACAGAATGTTCTTACTTTGTGTCACACTAGAAGGAGAGATGATAACATCAGTCATGTATCATTCTCACTTACTGAATTCCTGTATTTTAATGATTGTTGAAGCATAACTAGCCTGTCACCCTAAGCGTCTGATCGAATGAGACAACTCTACTGTGAATTAAATAAAAATGATCTGTTGACCGAAACTCTGTTGCTGTAAGTATCCCACTAAATTAGCAGATTATGAAAATATCTTGCTTAGCATAAAAATTCCGCGTCATGACTTCGTCTTGGGTATCATACCATATTGAAATTACAGTATCTGGTTTTCAACACTTAGCAATTAGCTTCTCTTTGTATGTCACAAAGTAAGGTGCTATGTTTTGCTTTCAGAACCATGTGGTTTTTAATGCTGCCCTTTACAACGCAGCTCAGTGCAATAGCGGTGTGTTCTTGTAAATACTGGCTCTATTGTCTGATTTGTATTTAACCCATCTTTTTATACTCAGGTCTTCCCCTGAGAAGTGAACAATCACACTTTTGCATACAAGACCACAAAAATCTGCTCACTCCAAATGCTCGTAATTTATCCTCTCCAACATTAAATCTAAAATAGCTCCAGCCAAATCTCACTTGGTCTGTGCACCAGCCAGCCAAAAACTTTTAAAGCATGCTTTTTTTTTTTTTTTACTAGGAACTCAAGCCACGGAAGTAAACTCCCCACTGTATGCTGTTTTCCTGTTTTTATTGTATCTGGGGATTTCTGAAACTGCATAAACCATAAGTAAAATTTCAGTTGTATAGCTTGAAGCAAAGCCAGAACACCTTACACTGCCCATAGACACAGATTCAACCAGTCAATCATCTCACACACACACACACACTGACAGGTAGACCTCAGTTTCAACATTAAAGCTCATAGTCAATGTATGCTCACCTGTCTGTCTTTCCTTCAGTGTTCATTATGGATTATCTTTCTGAAAGCGGCCCACTGCTTCACTAATACATGGTGATGCTGATCCTCTCTTAGTATCCCAGGGCTGAGCCAAAGCTGGTTGCTATTCATCCACGTAGCTTCAACAGAACCTGACTGTGGTCCTTTGGGAGCCATTAGACCAGATGACCCATCTTAGCCAGCCACCACATTCATCCATCATGCAAATCTGAAAAGCTGCCAAACAACCAGTGTTGGAGTGAGCTCCACCATGTGCAATACCAAACCAGCATGTCGAAAAGGGTCATAGAGTATTGCTAATAGGTATGGACACTTCGAGGGGGAAAAAAAGCAAATATGCAAGCGCTAGAAATGCGACACCAATAGGTGGCTACATAGGCATGACATGAGTTCTATTGAAGAGGATTGTCTTACTTGCTTTTGACACTAGTGGATTGGCTCAGCAGACCTTGACCTTAAGAGCCCTCAGCCTGTCAAGACACTGGTGTTATTCAACACGCTGGGCCCTGACGGGGCCTAATCTGAAAATAGGTTTCAGTCGATCTGTGGCCAATGTACTTCTGAAGCATTTGACAGTTATGACATGAACTCTGATGGAATGCAGCTACAGCACTTTTTCCTCCAGTCAGGTTCTTCTGTTGGTACTGAAACTGGTGCCAGAGTTTGAGCTTAATTTGGATGCATTCTGCTGCAAACATGCTTGGTTAGTTCTGGCATTAAAATCTACTTGTCTGGAACTGAAAACTGGTAACGGAAGTGTTTGGGCGGTTGCTACAGCATCTCAACTTATTTTCATGACCACCAAAAAACATGCAAGATTCCTTCTAGCACCTTGGAGATCTTCTGAGGAAATTCTTACAGGTTTTACACAGAAGCTGAAATAGTTTTCTTTCAAAAAGGACTTAAGTGGAAGCCTTTTAGAAGGCTAGAACTATCCGAAGAAGCCCAAAGTGACCTAAGAGTGTATTGCTGAACGAACTCAGTGAAATAATATCACAACTGTATCAGTTTTTTGTAGAAGAAATAAACTATGCTTTGGTACTTTTCTGGTAATCAACTGAATTGGAGCAATTGCTAACACTAATGATAATAATCATCTATAACCACACTAAGTATAGACAATGAAGGATTTGACTTAAATTTTTTTACGCCTTTCTAGCCACACGCTTGCTATTCTTTTATTTTAACTCCAATGAACAGAACAATAACGGTTTGGTTCTGGAAATGTGTTACAGAGATTAATGCTTGTCTGTCAATCATTTAGAAAATATACATTATCATTCGGACTTCTTAGTTAAAATATAAAAACTTTCTGTTGTTGGAATAAGAATTAATATAGATAATAGCCCTATATAAGCCACCGATTTTTGTTTATATATTTAACCTTGCTAAATGATCTACTCTTGGGATCCCCATTGGCTCACCGATATTTCCACAACACTTTGGGTTAAGTAGGGGTATAACTTCAGTCAACACTAACATTCTTTCATCAGTGTTCAGGCCAACAATTTTCTCTTAGGGTCCCTTTAGTTGCATTTTTACAGTAATTCAACCATGTGAAGACATTGATCTTTCGAAACATGAGTAGTGCTTAGTAAGTGTAGAGTTGCTTCATATCTGAGGAATGCTTGCTAGTTGGCATTGAATAAGCAACTAAGACAAATGACCTGTGAACCAGACAACCATTCTGTGAAATTCAGATGCATAAATTCACAGGAATGTCACAACCAGATGTGCAAAGCCAACTGTTTTAGAGCCCTTTATTTGAGGGTTTTTCCTTCAAAAAACATTAAAACGTGTCCATATCCTGTATGGATCCATACTACCATTTTATATTAAGGGTAAGGTAGACTTTTGGTTCCTTTTTTTATTTTATTTAGAACCTCCTACTAAATTTCATTGCAATCAAAATAATCTCATACCTTCTCATGAGAACATTCGTAAGACAATGCATTCATGAGCCAATCATATAATAATTTGTAATAAATCCAATCCAAAACATTCCTTGCTCCTGTACAGTTTTGTGAGTCTGACAGAACAAATATGAGAATGTTCAGAAGATCATGTGTTTTTTGTTCAGCATTTTGAGACATTGGAATTAACGTCTTGCTTTGTTTAAAATGAAGGAATCAGTTCCATACTATGATGATTGCTGTTTTCTCCGTTACTCTGGGTGCAAAAATGTCAAATCCTGTAGCTGTTGGCAGGTAAAACATTTGCAGATTGGCTGACTTACAGTCAGTAATGCATGGATTTTAGCTCAGATTGAAACACTTGTTCCTCAGACTTGTTGAGTTTCAGTGGTCCTGGCTTTTTCTCTAACTTCTTTAGGCAGCTGGATCAAAACACAGAGATGACATTGGGTGTTTGATAACCGCAAAGAGCTGGCATGTTTTATGTTCACAGCTGAATTATAGTACAAATAAAGTCTGCCCAGGTTCCAGAAACTTGCGGGTTTGTGCGTAGTCCTTGTTTAACCTGCACACAAAAATTCATTTTTTTTCCCTGCACTGTCCAAAACAGAGACACTGTAGGCTGTCCTGAAGTTATATGCAAAACAAATAGTATTAGTAGTGGTAGTAGCAGTAGTAGTTTTTATTTTAATCCATATGATCAATTTCCCAAATATGGATGCACATAGAAATAAAAAATAACATAAAAGTGTTAAATCCACAGTAAATAACAAACAAAAAAAGAAGCTCTTATGTATCCATTTTAACAACTGTAGAGCAGTATGTGATAACCACACAACATAACACAACGGCACTATCTGTATCTGTATCAGTATTCAGATTTAAGCTAGAAATGGGAGTGGTCTAAACCAGAAAGTTTTTTTTTTAGTAAATATAAGCCATTATGTACCTGCAAACACTGGAAAAAATCCAGAGGTAGAAATGCAAGCACCGTCAGCAAGGTCCTCAACCTCATCTACATCACACCAATTAGAATTGGTCTCAAGTAGCAACGTGTACTGGACTGTTTTTAATCCCACTCACACAGTTATCAGTTTTGTTTGTACCTGCCCATGATATTTTCTGACAATTTTGATTAGTTCCAATTGTTCATATTGCTCTACTAAACTTGGTTTTTATTTGTCCAGGAAGCTTCATACTGTATCTCACCCTCAGGAAAGCAAAAATCTCCCTTTTGTGCAAATTTTTTATTGCGTTCCACTGGATCACAATCCCGATGCGCTAGAACATATTTGAGCAATTCTGCATGAGGAAGAGTGCTGTTGTACTGAATATCCATGATTCGGCTGAAGGCACGATTTTGAAGGCCAATCGCCTCAGGTAATCACAGCTGTGCTGAGGTTCAGTACAACAGCATGAATACAAGTGTGGTGTTGCTTTTATACAACACCTCCATGAAGCAGAAATTAATTTTGAGTAAAACATTTCAGACACAATATGGCCAAATACTTGGTTTATTTTTAATCTGTCAAATGAAAATATTTCCCAAAGCAGACACAGCATTATGTGTTGCCATGCCAATGCACAGACTGACTGAACCTCTGTGAAGTTGTCACCCGATATGATAACAACATGAATAATAGTATTTCGACTTGTTTGTGCATTCAAAGTAAACATATGTGCTTCATTATTTCTTAACCATTAAATGTTTTAATAACCGTTAAATGACCAACTCTAACCCTAACCATAACTTAAGAAATAATGAACCACATGTTCATTCTACCTACACAAACGATGCATAAACGAATCAGACATGATAGGTGTCATTGGGGTGTTAATGGAGTGCTGGGTGACGTAACATCATTAAAACATTTAAAGGTTAATTTCTCTAAAAATGTATGAGCAAAAATGTTTTTATGTTTTTACAAACATGCACTAATGATACAGAAACAAATAAAAAATACTTTTATTCAGATTCCTGTCATATGGGGTGTCAATTTCACAATGCCACTGACTGACAGCCCATAGCAAGTGTAGTGTTTCATTCTAACAAAAACTAATGCTAGTATCATAATTTAATGTAGCAAAAAAGCAAAAAAAAACAAAAAAAACACAGACAACCAGAGTGATATAAACAATGAAACATACTCGTGCTGTTAAGCTAAATATCAATACTGTTGGAACGCCGCATGTCCAATCCAATTAGTGGCCTGGAACTAACCGTTGTATAATATCTGTTTATTCCATTTAGTGAATTCGTATTACATTACATCTCTAGTATGCATCAACGATTTAAAAAAAAAAGAAAAATGTTTATGCCTACTTTACATTTATTTGCAGTAATTATTTAGCATTTCAATGAATACTTATTTAGTGTAACATGAGGTATCCATTTATTTAATTAGAGTTCTTTTGGCTACAACGCTGACACCTGAAAGGAAGCTTTAAACAAGCATGAAAGGCGAGTTTGACATCAAAAGGGCTCTGCTTTATGTGAAGTACTAAACTGTAGGTCAAAGCAGGGCAATTTTACCTACACACATGCTCTGCTACCATCAAGATGCTGTGTAGAGTGGATATAACAGCTAAGTATTCAATTCAATTCAGTTTGATTTTAATTGACATTATGTACCACAAAGCAGCTTTACAGAAATCAGGATGGAGATTTAGATCCCAGAGGTGACAGTGGCAAGAAGGAACTAGTTCCTGAGACGGCACGAGGAAGAAAACGCAAGGAATAAGACTCAAAAGTGAACTCATCCACTTCTGGGGTGCAGGAGTATTTTGCATACATGTCAAATGGGCAGTTATTTATTGCGAGGTATACAAAATAAGTCAGTGAAACATGGATCATTTTGAAAGAACACATAGACAGATGAATATCCAGTTCTGCTCTGTGGCATTTGCTGTGTATGTGTATGAGTTGCCTTCAGA
This sequence comes from Parauchenoglanis punctatus, assembly GCA_030068025.1. Lineage (NCBI taxonomy): Eukaryota > Metazoa > Chordata > Actinopteri > Siluriformes > Auchenoglanididae > Parauchenoglanis > Parauchenoglanis punctatus. Next base: position 7,616,423 of record JAQQZU010000037.1, on the reverse strand, counting down.
AAAAAAAATCCCCTCATCCTTCTAACTCTTCTCTGTACTGACATCCAGGTGGTGAAATAAACATCAGCTGAGGCACTCTCTTCAAACTAATTCTGAAGATCTACTTCACCAAGCACTTAAATAAGCACTAACCCTTAAAGAAAAACCTGACGTGCATTTTTCTTGCTATACTAACTCTTCTCTAACATGGTTTTAACTTAATAGTACTCTTCTTTGTGCTAGCATGAGGATATGTTTTTGATGAAGACTGCAAACTATGGATGAATTTGCCAAATGCCGTAAATGTAAACGTACCCTTACAATAAATCATGGTGTAATATTAACTTGAGAGTTTCTACAACATCAACACCAAATGAACCATGAGGAGGACATCTGCCTTTTCCCTATTAAACCAAAAGCTGAGGCTTACATGTGTGAGACACCTTGCTTATTCAACAATGTAAACCTACTCCAACATGTGTGTACCATTTATTTCAAACAATAGCCAAACACAGAGGCCAGAAGTCCTGTACAATGTATGTAACCATGTGCATGCAATCCAAAAATAAATGTCTAAGGTCTCTGAAACAAAGCAGATGATTTTTTTAATGAGTCACCTTCTGTGGGGCTAAAATATTTGTGTAGGTCTTAGCATGCTAAAACCTCCAAACTACGAATCCACAGCTGGTGGTCAGAGGCACTAATAAACCAGCCAGCGGGATTCGATTGGAAACTGCATGCTCTTAACTGAGGCACTGAGAACAGAATTAAGCTTTTTTTCAGCCTAAGAGGATGTATGAGCAATTAGACATGTTGCTGATGCTTGTTATGTTTCATAATTCAAAGAAGATACCACCAAGCTCTTATAAAGCCCTAATTATAGCATACACTGAGGTAATACATGACTGAGGAAAAACTAACAGGTCCTTTCCTTCTATGCATTCTCTATATGTTTTCTACCATCTCGGTGTCCCTCAGTATTTGTTTATTTGATCTTTAAGACATTTGTATGTGATAGTTATTTTTTATTTGATGTCTGACATTTGTAAGTAACATTTTTTGTTTATTTTTTTTGCATAGAATGACTTTATTGTATAAAGCGTTTGCATGTGATAATTTTTTGTATAAGAGGTTATATGAGATTATTATTTGTTTAGTTGTTGTACAAGATATTTGAACATTATTATTATTATTATTATTATTATTATTAGTTTATTTGATGTATGCGATAATCATCTAACCTGATAACTAACAAT
>JAQQZU010000037.1:7585383-7612410 GCA_030068025.1 Parauchenoglanis punctatus | reverse complement strand
AAACAAAACCTTTGATTTGTTGAATCCAGCTTCGTGTGTGTGTGTGTGTGTGTGTGTGTGTGTGTGTGTGTGTGTGTAAGGACCATGTTTATATTACATTGCAGGGACCGCACGATGTGATAAAAACCAATGTGATAAAAACTTGATATTTTTATCATGTAGGGACATTTTTCCAGTCCTCAGAAGGGAAAACTCAATTTTACAAGAATCTATGAATACACTCAAAAAACTAAAATAGCCAAAAGTCTTGTATTTTATTTTGTTATGCATAGTTAAGCTTAAAGCTGGGTAAGGGTTAGGGTTGCAATAGTTAGGGTCAGGGATATGCCCATAGAAATTAATGGGAGGTCCCCACAAAGACACACGTGTGTGTGTGTGTGTGTGTGTGTGTGTGTGTGTGTGTGTGTGTGTGTGTGTGTGTGTGTGTGTGTGTGTCTGTGTTGTTTTTATATCTTGGTGGGTACCAAATGCCCTGAGGATAGGAAAAATTGACAGATGTAGATTGGATTTATGTGCAGCATAGAATTAACTGGATGCATTAATAATTATTTAAATTGAAGTTGAAGAGAAAGAGAAATATTTAAATAATATATTAAGAGAAAATAAGATATTATAAGATATTAAGAGAAAATAAAATAATAAGAGATTTATATATATTATATATATATATTAAATAACCCTTACAGCAGTTCTTTGGCTTCCTGCTCTGTCTTCTAACATTACACCAAATTCACTGCTTTAGCGTCAGATTAGTTTAATGTTTAAGGTTTTTAAGTACCTGAAATGATACCACAGACCTAAAACATTTCACTGGTGTCTAGCTTTTTACCTTTATTACCCTTCATGAAATGTTCAAGGAGTGATATCACTTGGTAGTATACAGACATTTTACCATATATCCTATACACATTGTGCGGTTCCTTATTTAGATACTCGTGTATGTACACTTTGAATTCCCACAGTCAGGCTACACAAGGAATCTATACCTCTGCAATCTACAGAAATTATACTAAATTATGCTAAAATACTCATATTGGAAAGAAGTTTGGTAAATATGTATAAGTCTGCATGAGTAGCTAAGACTAGTGAAATCATTCACTGAAGTGCATGCTGTCCAAAATAAGCCGAGTCAAGACCTTTTAGTGTGTTTAGCTTTCTAAAACGCTAAGCCTAACAAGCCCTGGTGGATTTTAGTCATGTGGAGCATTATAGTGGTGCAAGCCAAGCAGTTACTTGCTGTGGTTGATATTTTGCAGAAGGCATTACATGTCATGTCTGGGTGAAGCTTACACAGAGTGGCATTTATCTAAAGCTCAGTTCCAGTCCTGAAACACTCGAGTACAGCACAGTTTGCTTAGTTTTAATTAATATTTTAATAAACCTGGTGAGTAAATGGTGAGTTGAATTAGCAGAGTTTGAATGATCAAACTGACAAGCCAGAATAACAATTGCTGGAAGTCTAATGCAATGCTTCAGTTATATTTCTATCTCTTTTTGTTATAAATGTTATAAATTTGAGAAGAATTAGACTTTAGTCAATTGTTTAAAGAATAAAAAGAACACCCAAATACCAAGCAGTGTACACCAATAGCATGGCAGGCTGTTATTCAACTCCTGTCACTAATGATAACAGTGTTTCATGCCTTTCTCTGACATGTTTAGAATGGTTCAAGACAACTTCTCATGATAGAAATGTTTGCATCTATAATTGATTCATTTTAAAGCATGACAATGTTCTTAATGGATATGCCATTCATTAATAATGTAGCTAATCATCTAGGTGGTTGATTTAGACAAGGTGAATGTAATCGTCAGGGTACTTTAGATACCTTTTAGATGAAATTATGCAAGGTTTTCTACCTTTAAAAAACTGTCTTCTAAAATGTGGCACAGTGACTGCTTGGGAATGGGAATGGGGCTACTCTTTCTTTTCACTTCAGTGAATTATATTGAAATTTTGCTCTTTCTCTTTTCGAGATTGGGGATCCAGTTCTTTTATTCTAACTTAGATTCTTATAACTTACAGTTCTGTCATTTGTCCCATTTAGTAATTTGTCTTTTGATTTGACAACTGATGCTTAGTCTATTTTCTTATAATATATCCTCCAAAGGCATTTTGAAATATTGAAAAAAATAATTAGAGTGCGTAATCAACAGCCTTCATGTATATTACACTGGCTATTGTAGTTCACTCACCTTCTCAGTCATCGCTAATGATGTTTTATGGATGTCAGCAAAGCAAGTGCAATAAATTATCCCCAATAGACATCAAAGAGATTTTGTGAATCTATAGTCTGTGCAAGAAAGAAATAATTTCAAATTTTTAAAAAAAAATTTATTACAACTGCAAAAGTGATCCACTTCAAGTCATTTGTTAACCTTAAATACGATGATGTGGATGGCAAAAAGTAGACCTTATTTTTATTATTCTGTGTTATGGTTTTTTTTTTCAAGGAGGTCTTAGCCCAGCTAAGCTATTTATACCAGCCACCTATGATATGACATAATAATGAAATCTCTAATATTAATAGTGTTAAGTTATACAAGCGTAAGTGTTGAAAAAAGGGTTATTTCTGCACACTTATTTATAATCATTAAAATATCTCTGCATTAATTCAACAAATTATTAAAGGTTGATGCTCATAAGAAAATGCATATGCGAGTGTCTTTGCAGTATTTTTTGTCATTTAATCTCCTGTTTAATAATGTTTAAGCAAGTATCATGATTATTGTTTTTTTCTACAAGCACCATACCATGATGTTTTTATACTGTTCTACATTTTTTTCATGAAGGGACATTTTATATACCGTTAAAACAATCTTTTAAATGAGTAATTCTTCCATCCTTTAAAAGGAATTAAATTAAAATTGGTTTTCCCATAGAAAGGATATGATATGCACTCATTTTTGATGTACCTGGTGTATACAGTACGTTTTCTTTTCTCTTCCTATTCTTTACTGTTCAGTGTAAAGCAGGCAAAATATAAAAATAGAACACCAGTCAAATTCTTTAATAAGAATCATATGCACATTTGCACTATAGAAAATGTATTATATATATTAACAGTGCTACCTCTTAATAATAAATAGAAATAATAGAATTACTTCAATTGCAATTTAATTTTAATGTTTCACCAATTCTATAAGAAACATTTTACCTTGCTATAAGTACTTCAAACTAAAGATCACATTGTTGTTGCTCTTGTGTCCTTGTCCAAAGTACCAATTCCCAAACTGCAACAAATAGATAAACATGACATGAAGGACACTCCATTTTTGGCCCACATCTTAGGAAAACAAAACAGATGTCCTATGGGAAGAAGGACAAGAATAGCACCAAAGCACTGGGACAAAGCACTGTCTACTGCAATGCGCCTTGAAATGTCCTTAAAAGCATCACACTGAATGTTGTGCTTCTCTTTTACAATTGTACAAATAACTCACAATTAATCATATCATTTTGTAAATAATGTTTCACTGTAACTAGTTTAACCTGAGTTTCTGTTACATGGTGCTGGGAAAATTTAGAGCAGAATAAGAGACATGGTGGCACTGCGGATCAGCCTGGGGTTAAAAATGTAATGCTGCAAACTTTCCAGTGTGGCCCATACATATGTCACGTCCGGCTCCACTGCTGCCAATCCAGGAACCACTGCTCCACAGTCCACTGTGTTACTGATTCCTTTCCATACAACACGATAATGTTCCTAATAAAATTCTCAGTGAGTGTATATCTCAACAGATGAAATCAACAGCTAAGTGGGAATGATGTAATGTATAGACTGGAGTCTGAAGCACAGTGTTAACAGGCTCGAAGTGCACCAAGGAAACATTCCCCACACCATTACACCACCTCCACCAGCCTGGACTGGTGACACAAGGCAGGGTGGGCACATGGATTCTAATTATCAGTACGTTAATCCATCTATCTGTTTATTTGCTTATTTATTTATTCTGCTACTTCCATTCACCATTTTTCCACTACAGATTCTCCAGCAGACATTTTAAAAGCATCACATGTCTTATAACTTACTTGTCTTATAACAGATTCCACTTACCCTGTCTTTGCACAACATGAAGCACTTAAAGTTCCATCTCCTGGTGATAAATCATTATTCAATGAACCATAATGATGTTGGTAAAGTAGTTGCCTCGACAGTGGTCATATTCAAGCTGAGATAGAGACACATGTTATGATTGGCTGTGTCAGCATGCAGAACTAATGGTTACTCCATTCAGCCTTGGAATGAATTCATTTTCTTCTAGATGTTGCATTTGTTTCTTCATTTTGGGCTGTAAACTAAGCACATTAGCTCAGCACATTAAATGCCAATTATAACAAGCCTCATATATGCTTGAAACATTTCTCACAGATGCTCCATACCTGGCTGCCAAGTCTAGCAGCGGATCAAATCTTCCATGCACACTTCACCTCAGTGCTAACCAGATCTTGGACTTTTTTTGTTCTTTTACTTTGGTCCACAAAATGTGTTGGTTTTGGATGCCCTCTGTTAATGTATCCTTTGATAAATTCACAGATGTTACTGGATGTTTGTTTAAGCCTCATGGCACATTTAGTGTGGTCATTTCTGAGAGATTCCAGATTGACCAATGTTAATGTGAAGAATAAATTATGTGAGTTTAAAAGCCCTCTTAGCATGCTGGAAAGTCGGTATTTACCTCCGAGCCATTTTTTTTGCTTAGCTTGCACATATACAGTCCCAATAGGCGTGTGTTGTTTCATTTCACCCTTTAAGTTACTGACTGTATTGCAAGAAATAACAGAACACACAACAGGCATGTCACATGCTAGTACCCACAGCACACTGCCTTTTTATAATATTTAGCATTTAAATGAATAAAATACTCTTGGGATTGGATTTTTAATTAAATATAGAACATTAGTTACAAGAAATTTAAAGGAATACTCGGGTGTTTTTAAACCTAATTTTACCTTCCCTTTTGGGTGATTAAGGATGACATGAATTTAAACATAGCTCCCGATACTGAGAAAAGAACAAAAAAAATGTTTGCAATCTGTTCACTTGTAATAAGTGAAATCTAAGGGCAGCTGTCAGTGTAGTCAGTAAACACTTATGTCAAACATTTAAACTGAAAGCAGAAGGTTACTTATGTAGCTGTGGTTTTTTCACTGAACGAGTTGTTTCCTTCATAAACTGTATCAGAGTCATTATGAGGATTCGTAACACATCCGGATAGCGCACCTTGCCAGACTGTAACAGAAATCACTCCTGAATAGTGCAAATACCATACATTATTGAGACTTTGAATACTTCAAGTGTTAAAATACTCCACTAGTTCCATAGGAGATCATGCAGAACGTTTCTGAGAGGAAGGAATGTGTGGTTATGTTCAACCTAAGCACAAAAATGGTTGCAATCACCAACGGATTACAGATGGATTCGACCAAACTTCTGGGAAAACATGAACATGTTGTGGAGTTAAATAAAAGTGCATAAGAAAAACCCTGGTAGATAGAACCCCTCAAGATATTTGTTGTTACCGTGTAATGGTTGTAATTTTGAATGTGTCTTATATAGTTGTGTATTTTTCATGTTTGTTGAAGAAAAAGAGAAAACTAGTTTCATATAAGCAGGTTCTGTTTTTTGCTCAGTACACAGACACATCTTCAAACTCATATGTGGCAATCACATCCAGAAATAAAACTGAAAAATGTTCAGTGGGTTTGTGGCAAATATATAGACGATGTCTCCTACTGTCCTGAATTCTTCATTTATAACACAAGAATTTTGTTAATTTATGCACTTTGTGCATAATAAATCATTAATTCAATTTATACATTACACTGTGAAAACATGAAATCAAAATATATATATATTTTTTTCAATTATTCTGTTTTGTGCCCCACTGCTGGTGTGAAATATAGCATGTAATGGTACATTTAGCCTTAAAAATTAAAATTCCTGTGTATCCATTAAACTCAGAAGCCCATGACCAGCTTGCACGCTGGCATGAATTCATTTCCCCTGTGAGTTCATTTCCTTCCACAGAACGCTTCAGTGCCTCCTCCTCTCAGTGGACAGGACAGAGGTCAGTACCCATTGTGCTAAATGAGTTTTTTGATGCAGTTAAACAACCAGAGCATATTTTTTTTTATATTAGTTCTTAACAATTACATTAAATTATACAAAAATATAATATGCAAATGAGTCTGTCATAACATTTTAATTAAATCATTTCTAATTAGCATTCATGTACTGTATTTACTTAAATTTGCCCTTTTGACTAAATCCTGACCAAAATTATTTTTGGATATGCTATTTCAATGAGTCAGCTTAGAGTTCATTTATGGAAATAAACACAGCTCACTGAGGCAAAATAAAGAAAAGTAAACATCCATGTAAAGTCAGTCAGCTTCTTTAGAGATTTATGCTTTTGCACTTATTGTATTCTTCATGTGTGGCCTTTCTGTAAGATTGCTGCAGATGTACTAACGTCATTTCAACAAAGAAATCATTATGTTCAGGCAATATTAATGATACACTAGACCAGCATGTTATTATTTAATGCTCGGAGCATTCTGACACAACTTCTGCTGTGGTGGATAGTCTCACATGGATACTCAAAAGATTTGCACTTCCCAAAAACAGTCATGCCATGGTCTCACCCTTGCTTCACTGGATATGCTCAACTGGATGCTGAAATGCAGCTGTAATTATAAAAGCTGTCCCCTGCTCATCTCAGCACTCCTATTCAAAATACACTACAGGCCAGAAGTTTTGGCCCACCATCAGATTTTTCCAAAAATAAACGATACACTTCTTTGTCAAACTTTTATTGCAAGGTAATATTAGAAATACTGAAAGCAAATGTAACTGACTGTTTTTGATGTGTAATATAACTATATACATTGCAAGTACAATTTAAGTTTCATCAAAATAACCAGCCCTTGCCTTTATCACAGCAGCACAGATGCACAGCAATGGAAAGCAATTTTCAGAAATAACTTGTGTCCAAACCCTCCCAGCACCTTTTCAAGCATGCAAACAGTTCTGTCTCATTTGCTGGACGCTCATTTCGAACTTGTCGGTCCAGCTTGTCTCATGCCAGCTCAATGGGAGAAAGATCTGGAGACTGGGGAAGCCAAGACATAATTCTTAAAAGTTTTTGCTTTCTTTGGACTAGATATAACTTTGGCACAATTTTGAAGAATGCTTGGGATCATTATCCTGTTGAAGAATGAAATCTTGTCCACTGATACATAAAACAGATTAAATTGTGTGATGTAGAAGAATTGAGTGATACTCTTCTTTCTTCATGATCCCTTTAATTTGGATGTCTCCTCCTCAAAACACCCCCATACCATCACCAATCCATCTCCATGTTTCACTTTAGGAACAACACATTCTGTGCTCGCCCTTATCCCCCATCCGCTGCCTGACATAAACAAAAATTCTGACTTATCAGTTGTGATACAGTACAACTGAAGATTGAAATGAGGAGCAGACAGTGCATTAAACCTCTCACAAACTGATCTGGAACGAGGCAGACGGGTGTAAGACACAATCAAGAGAGACCAAGAGCCAATCAGGTTCTGACATTAGTGAATAGAATTCCAACACTAAGTGAATGTCAGTGCACTAAAGACAGACCTGATGCGCTCTCTTCAAAACCAATGGTTCCAGCCTTTTTGGCTATATAGTGTGTTACTACAAGCTATGAAATATTGAAAGCCAGTCAGTTACATTTGTTTTAATTATTTCTAATATATTCCTCTGGCAAGTATGAGCATCAAAAGTCTTTCCTTAAATCAGATCAACATTAGCATTGTCTGTCATTTTGTGCCAATAAGCAGCTAAGCTACTCGCTGAAGAAGTGACAGCTAGTTACTTAGACTCATAAACAACAACTTTTAGAAATGAATGCAAAAAATTCAACAGAACTTTATACTTACAATTTATTCGCAATATTTACAAATTACACCACCACTGCAGGTTCCAAGATGTTCAAATTAGCTCTGAAATTCAAATATGTCATATTCATTCCTGATTTACTGATTTGCAATTGTTTACATGGTCCACCACATTGAGAGCTCTACCGATCATCATAATGAGAAGCCATGTGTCCATACAGGATAAACGAAAAACGCACTGTCCAATATACATACAATATATATTGTATATACTATATATACAATTTTTCTTTCTGTGTAAACTGCACCCACCCACACTCCATTCACGCCCAGTGAATCCGTACACCTGGGGGGAGCTAAAAATGACGCATAAAAAGCCTGTTGTCCAATGAGCGTTAGTCTTACTTTACATTAAAACAGTGAGTACACAAACACCTAACAGACACTAATAGCTGCATAGGCTTCAAGGGGTGTCTCTTAGCTCTGTGTCAGGGGCATCAAAGGAGATTTTCCCACACATTGCACTGTGCACCAGAAAGCAGTTTGAGGTTAATGAAAGAATAGAGCGATATTGCAGTGAGATACTTGATCATTTGATTTGCTAAAATATTGAGTTACACCAAGACTGATTAATAATATAGGCACTTTGGTAGACATTTCATTGCTGCATTTTTATGAAATGTTAGGGAAGCCGCACTTCCTGTGCAGTCTTAAAGCAATGGCTATTGGCTCAGATCGTACTTTAGTCTGAACATACACATACGCTTTATGTTTTTGTAAGGTGATGCAGTGGGTTTCATACTTTTCTCAAAGTCAGCTCAAGTTCAGATGCATCTGGTAAATGTAGACTATGCACTGCTCATCCTCACCATACAGCTGCTTAGTTTAAAAATCTCTCAATGTGGTTTCAGCCTTTTCTGACAGGGAAGACAGAGAAGCTTTCAGCAATCATTTCATCATATAAAAAATATAAACCAAAGGTTCATCCAGCACCAACAGCTGAGTTGATCAAAGATTTAACCAAATATAGAGGGTTTAATATAAGGCCTTTGTTACACAGCTACTGGAAGAATCATGGAGTAGTGTAAATGATGAATAGATGTCTGATAAATCACAGTGAGGGATATATGGAGTATTTGAAGGTACAATAGACATTCACCTACTCACATCTGTCAACAGGAATTTTAAGGCATTCTTTCCCCCCAGATATTTGGAGCAATCAGCAGGTCCTTCTTACAGTTGAAGGAACCACTCATGTGGTATGTCTCAGGTCTGTGTTTCTTCTATGAAAACCTTTTCTTCTTGGCTGACTTATGACCTGAGCTCCTTCTGTTCACCAACTTCATATTTATCACCTAATACTCAGGCTTATATTCCCTCTACAGGCTAGACCTGGATCCATCTGGTGAAATAGCATTATGCATTTTTTTTTAAATAAAAGGCCATTTGATTCATGCTCATAGTAGTTGTTTTTATCTTCATTGTCCAGAAGATCTGCTAGGAGACAGACAAAAGGCCTTCTGCATTGCCAAAGGAGACACACAAAGCTAAACAGCAGTCATTTGTGTGATTCATATCTAAATACAACACTGGGTGCGTTGTTATTGGGGAAAGGTGGAGGCACACAATGATGACATCAGATGACCAATTGCTTAAAAAGAAATCTGTTCCAGGAAAAACAAAGGTATGTTTATTTTAGGAACATGGTCTACTTAAAGAAATCACGTTCACCATAGGCCCATAGGGGGTTTCAGTCCACTAGAGAAACATTACTGTAGGTGTACATCTCAATATTTGTCATACAGCCTTCGAGTGCAGAACTGGATTAAGATCTCAACAGCAAAAGATTTTATGATGTAAAATCATACCAGTTTTTTTGTTTGTGGCCAAGTGAAATTGCTGTTAACTGTATGAAGCACCTCCTTAAAGTCAAAATCAATACACTGTTCCAGTTTTATGCAGGTGAGCATAAAATATGAACATTGTCACAAATGTGATGCACCCACAAAATGGTGTCTTCTTCTCTGCTGCCCTGAACAGCACTCTATACAGTAAACTCTCTGTAGTGAATAGTGACAGTCAATAAGAGCAATTTCAGACACACAAACCTTTAAAATATTGAATTGAATTTCAGACTCCACAAGTGCAAAACCTAATGATCCATTTAAGATCAGCGAGTCGTCTGAACACACATGCTTCAGTAGAAGAGGTTAGGCATGAGGAAAATCTGACCTTTTGTACAAAGCAGTTATCATGATCGATATCACAATTTTGCTTATATTTAATAGAGGTGTTGATATTGAACATTTGCTTTCATTGTTTTAAATATTTGAAAATTCTGATTATTTCCAAATTTTGAGTTAAAAAAATCCCAGATTTTCATTGTGGTCTCAGACTTTTGGATCCCACTGCAGGTTTATTTATAAGACATGACTACCAAAATTGTTTAGCATGATGCCTTAATAAGAGCACTGTGAAATCATGCTCTCAATCACCAAAAAAAGTCCTATACACTGCTTTAAAATTCCAACATCAGTAACGATCATTGCAGAATACTCTGTACTATTTAAAGCAATATTATACCTTTTAACAAAGCAGTTGAAACAAGTTGTCTGTAACTAGATCACTCAGGCCTCATAAGATGGTCTCATATTATGATATACAGTATATTATCATAAATAAAACATCATTATTATTACTGAGTAAAATGGGTGGCACGGCGGTGTGATGGTTAGCGCTTTTGCACAATTGGTTTGATGGTTTGCACTTTTGCAAGAAGGTTCTGGTTTCGAACAACATGGCCAACTGAGGACCTTTCTGTGTGGAGTTGCATGTTCTTGCCATCCCTGCGTATGGTTTCGTCCAGATGCTCTGCTTTCCTCTCACAGTCCAATGACAGTGATGCAGAATACGTCAGTTGGCTACTCTAAATTGCCCATAGGTGTGAGTGTGAATGGTTGTGTGTCTCTGTTTTAGCCCTGTGGAAATAAATTCACTGTGTCTGGGAGTCAATTTGGTATAGGACATGAATACTCAATTTTATTAAAATTGGAAACTGCAAGCAAACAATTCTCAGTGAATGTGGACACAGTAAGTTGGCAACCCCAGTCTCATGTCACTTAAATAAACCCACATGTTCAAACTGTTCAATTTATTTTACGTAGCATTTCAACCTGCCAAAAAATCTCTGGGAATTTGGTTTTTTTTAATTCTGTTATCCTGAGCCAAGTTCCCAGAGTCTGACAGGGTCAGTAACCCTAGATTATATATATATAAATGTGGGATTTCAGGTTTGTTGTTGGTTTTTTTTAGCTTTTTTAATACATTGCTTGAAAATCTATAAACTTTTATTAATATTAACTATAAATATTAATAATATTTATTAATATTAAATCTATTTAATGTAACCTAATTAAATTAAAATTAGTTTTAGAGTTATACTGCAAAAGCAAAAATATGCAAAAAGTAAAAATATATTTTCTAAGAAACCTATGTACTGTACACACTCTCTATCTACATACATATTGAAAAGTAATCACTTTTTATAGACCTCCTTTTCATTTAAAAAAAAATCCTCAGGTTCAATGCTATAGTTACATCTGCAGACATCTGGGCAGCAGACAATGCCACCTCTTTTCGAACACCAGGAGATGTAGGCCCAATAGGCCCAGAAAAACACAGATGTTCAGCGAATTTTTACCATCTGGGGACCAAGGGGACCATGAGAAGGCCTCTCTAGGAACTGATAGAAACAAAGCCAAACGCTCAGAGGGTTAAACTCAACCTTGAAGCATTGCCACTTCAAGGTTGTCTGGCCAGCATCATCTAATCCCATAAATACTCAGTGATTTATCCTAAAGCATATTATTCTGTAACCACTATGAATTATTTAGTAACTGCAGTGAAACTAACAGGAAAGGTACTGTATGTAGTTACAAGAGTGAGGAATGCAGGTCTTGGCGTGCTGACAGGTCCTAGGAATTTAGGGGTTAATTACAGCCACCTACTCAACATACGTCATCATCTCTTGCAAATCCTGAGATACCTTAGTTAAAACTGTGCATACAAATATAGTAGGGCTGTAACCAAATACAATACATTACTCAGAATGAACAGATAATTTGCTCTGGAACAGACACAATCACAGATATGAATAATAAGTGCACTATTTAGGGGATTGCTTTAGAAAGCTTGCGCAGAAAAAACGCAAACTAGGATATTGCAGAACAGAACAAAAAAAATGTGTGGGAGGCAGGCATGAGACAAATAAAGATCATGTACATAAACGAGCTTATGGTACTACACAATGCATTTATTCATAACCGCCTGGTCAGGGTTTCTGTGGCTTAAATAAGGACACTGTTTTTTTATATTTAAATTTAACCAACTATTTTTTTAGGAACAGGCACAACAAAAATAACCATATTAATAAAAAAACCTGTGGATGTCTCTAGTTGTGAACTTGACGTAGCTGAGGTTGTGGAACTGTCAGAGTTGGAATTCACAGAGACCATGCTGACAGTACTGGCAGTTTTTTTGTTGTTTTTTTGTCACTGGGGGCATAGTGGTAGGGCTTATATTAAATGAAAAAAAAAAATCCCTCTGTTTTACACTATGCCCACATTAGATTTAAATTTATATACAGATACAAATATGAATATTTGGAGCACTAAACATAAACAGATACATATACAGATAGTGGCATTGGGTTGCACCCCTAAAATATGGCCAAATAAAATAGCAGGCCTAAATTGGAATGTTTTGCTGGAGTATTTTAATATCCACCTCTAGCTGTGTAAGCATATTTAAAAGACTGTGAAGTAGTGTCGAATAGAGTTGTTTTTTCTCCAACCTTGGCAGCCAGTATGAGAAACTACAGAACAGAGATGCTCTCCATCCAACCAGAATTGTCCCTAGCTTTCCAGATTCCCTTATTGACTGTTTGAAATGGATTACAACTTAGTGTGCATAGCTAAATACTTTGGAAAACATTAGTATGTTGGTAGCAGAGGTACCAGTGAATAAAGTAATGTAGCACTGGCAGGGTTCATAGAGAGGAAATAGGAAACAGCTGTGGCAATAATCTGGGGGAGGACATGGTTGCATGACTGGCACTTCGGAGCCAACGTTAAAGAGGAGTTTGGCAAGTGTGGATTGGACTACTAAAGGTGATTTCAGTATGATTTGATTATGCTGCATTGCTATATTATGCTTAAACCAAAGAACTGTTAACATGTGGTTTAGTGGAACTGCAATTCCGTTAATGTTCAGTGAACGAGAGTTAATATCACTGAGATGTAATGTAGTATTGCAAGTTCTAGAGATGTAACCAAACATGAATTGTTAGGCTCGAACAGTTAATGTGCTCTAAACAGATACAAATACAGATACAAATATTATCTTTTAAAAGCTTGCCAGAAGGTATCATGTCATCTTGCTGAGACTACAGGAATAAGGATGCCAGAGGATCTTACTTTCATACCTATGAGTAGTCAGTTATGTGGCTCACAGGACAAACAAAGACCACATTCATTAACATGAAAGTGAACGATGCATTTAGAGCAATGCATTTACAGCATTCATTCATTCATCCTTAGTAACTGCCTGTGTCAGGGGCTCTGTGGTTTCAATTATGATACTGGTTTTAGGCCTATATTTTCAACAACAGAACTAACTAAATTCATTAGATAATGTAACAGGTAGGTGCAAACAATTATAATAATTGTGTGAGAGTAAAAAAAAAAACAATCTTGTCCATTTTCATTTTAAAAAGGGTAAGAAAAAAAACTCTTCTGGGTTAGGCCACACCCACTTCATGGTTTAACTCTAAATACAGATCAGGGTTTGAATTGGTTGAACAAATTTGCAGGTAGAAAAAGCAAGTCCAGTGGTGTCAGGGTTTTTTGGGGTTTTTTGAAAAATAATCCATAGTTACCAAGATCTTGTTTTAGAGCAAATAATCAGTATTAAATCTTAACAATTTCAAATGTTGGTTGTGGTAAACAAAGAATGCAGTGCAGACTGCATCTATGATACACAGAACTATTTCTGTTGTAAGATATATTGCAAAGATTGGGAGATAATGGGGGTTATGAAGTGGACAATGGCCACAATGAGATGAAAAAGGCAATGAGATGACATGCATGTAAACCACAGTGAACTCGTCTCATGAAATACAGAGAAAAAGAAGAAGAATGTGTCCTTCTTTTCCAATTTTTGGGTCTAGTTTCAGGTCAATTTGTGCAGATATACCTGGGCTGGAAATTTTGCTGAGACCTGGCAACCCTGATACAAATATGAATATTAGAAGCACTAAATTTTTACACATATACAGATAGTGGCAGTTTGTTACACACCAGTACAGATACAGATAGTGTTATTGCTTTACACCACTACCAGGTTCTCTTTGGGCATTCATGTACACCGTATAATGTGTGCATACACATCAATGCATTCAGCATGTTTCTTATACAGCTGTATTCAACAGAACCTCTGAGTACAGAAACGTGTGGGATTCAGGTCTGGACCACCATGGCTCAGTGAAAGTAGGTGAAGCAAACTCTCTTGCTGTCATATTCGCCTCATTATTCATCCTAATGGTCTGAGCTGATATATCCCACTCATTTCACAATCATGCGCTATTTCTGGTGCTCAACTCCCAGGATATCCTGTGCAAAGCTTCCCGTGAGAGTTAAAAACTCATTCACAGGAAGGAGTGGCAGATATATACTCACCACGCCACATGAATTTTAACTTTCATGAAACCTTTAATGACATTCTTTGATGTCTGGGTTACATAGAAGAAATGGGAAACTAGTTGTGAGAGGGGCTGTCTTTTTTGCCCTGTAAAACTGCTCCTTGGTGGTTTTCCCTAGAAGCAGCTGTAAGCTTACCATGCCAATGAACAGAGGACTGGTTCTTTTACTACTTTAACATGTTGAGGATGAAAGAGGAGAGGGTGACGGACAAGAATGAAGAAAATGAATAAAACTGGGACACTTCATGAAGAAAAAGAACAGAACCAATAACTATCTTGAAATTTTCATCTCACACCATCTACATTGTGTCAGGGGGGAAACAACTAATAGTACTATTAAAGACCGATAGCAATGTTTTCATAAGTTCTAACTGAGATTTGCTTTTTTCAGGGCTAATGTAAAACATTCTACACTCAGCGGAGAATTACACAGATTAAAACATGAATTAGACTCAGACACCATTACCTGTTTTTCAGCTATTACTTCCTTTCACGTTGTGTGCTGAACTTTACATGGTTGGATCACAATGAAAACAGTCCCGTTGAAAAAAAAATCTGCCTTTCATATGGATAATTTGATCCAGCTGTCTCAATTAAAGTGGAAAAGGAAAAGAGGAAGTTCCATCCACATTTATGGTCCCTCTCAAACCCCAGAACATGTTGGCTACATCATTGATCTCATATGGCCACAGTGACCATAAAGCCGCTGAACACTGCACATGCAATCCTAACTGTTTAGTGCTGACATTGCGCAGTGCACATACGACTTAAATAATACCCCTAAACATGAACCAGCGCAAGGACCCCGTTGGTACTGGACTGGTACTGTATTAGAATTGTTTCCTAATGCATATGTAAATCCATTTGCAACAGAGTCAGCATTTGGAAACCATTTTTAGTGACCAAGTTTCATCTTTTCAAAAAAAAGTTTTGCTTTTGCCCTGCTCACATCTTTATTTTCATTTATTAATTCATATTCAGTAACCACATCATCCTGACCAAGATCATGGTGGATCCAAAGCCTCTCACAAACACTTGGCACAAGCCAACAATACACCCTGAACAGCCCATCAAAGGCAACAAACACTCATTCACACCTAGGGACAGTTTATCATAGATAATCCACCAGCGTATTTTTAGCATTTAGAAGAAACCCATGTGGAAACAAAGTGAAGCCAGCTGTGATTTGAGCAGAATTTTTTCTGCAATTTTGGTCCATGTTGACAGCAGATAAGTTCCATCAATTTTCACAAGATGTGTCTAGTGAAAACATTCTTTGTGTGAATAATGCAAATTAAGTGTCTATTACTCAGTAGTCAGTAATTTGTCAGTATTATTGATTGTGTGGGTAGGATCTGTCCTAGTTAATATAGTAGTTCTCCTGGTAAGCTTATTAACAAGCTGAAATACAGACTCTGCTGTGAACATGGGCCTCAGCTTCAACATGGACATCAGCCTGTTGATGTATCACATTAGCCAAAGATGTGGAAGGTGTCTTCAGACTGGAGAGCATAGTGCTAGCTCTGGTGAATGGGAGCAACCAAAGTTTGCATGTTGTGACTCTCAATGTGTGCCACCTAGTCGTGCTCTCAGATATAGTAGCTTGTCTTCACCATGTATGCAGACTCTATTTCAGATCAAACTTCATGGTTAGAGCCAATTTAGAACTCCTATAAATATAAGGCTATAATCTAGCGAAGTTCCAACATGCCTTATCCCAAGCAACACATCAGTTGCAAGACAATCAGTTGCAAGACAAGCCTAACACAAGGCCTATACACCTGGTGGCACAACAAGGTGCTCACATGTTTAGCAACAGTATTGGATACACCAGACAACTGGGTGCAGCATGAGACTTGAAGATACTGGTCGATCTGTTTCCCAGATGACCAGCTGTTTCCTCAGGACAGACCTTTTGGTTCTCATTTCTGCTCCTGGTGTACATCATAGAGCTTAGAGTGCACTGAGAAATGCTATGGATGAGGCCAATGAGTGCAAGAGGATACGAGAGATGCTGAACAACATAGATGCTTTTGCATAGATGCATAGAAGATCCATAGATGGATCCAACAAGTAGAGGTAGGCTATAGAGGATTTGTAGTCATGTTAACAACTACTTTTCTAAAAGAGTTGGGAGTATGAGGCTAGGCTTATTGGCAAGCCATCAAAGGTATCTCTGAAGCCTCCAAAGCCACTGAGAAGAGCAGCCAGCGGCTCTGGATGAAGAGGAAGGACCCCTCCTGCGCCCCAGCTATCAAATGTGGTGAATTTGGGATGTAAGGTTTTACTGGTGAACGCTCTGGATTTGTAGGAGTCTCATCAGTGAAACATTGAGGAAAGAGGGTGTCTGTCTGATAACCATGAAAATGACACTGGAGCTATGTGAAAATGTAGGAGCTAGTCTTATACGACATTATTCTCTGTTAAAGGTACATGGCATTTAGCACTATGATGTGAACAACATGCATAAACTGCCAAAATTAGGCTTCAGTGGTTGTAAGTGAATATGTATACATGCATATGGATTTTTTGCACTTATGTTAATGTTTTTGATTGCATATACTGTAGCATAGTACTATTACTGTGCTTCATAAATAAACAGAAAGCTTAAAGAACTTCAAACCATTGCTTCCCCATATCCCCTGCATTCCATTAGTCACTGCAAATATATAGTGTGCTTTATTCTGCACTGCTTTCATGTCGCACAGCATAGCACATTGTCTTAGTTAAGTTTTTACCTTTATAGTAAGCATCGGTCTGAACCAGTCGATCTCATTCCTGTTAACTATATTATGAATTATTCAAGCTCTATATGAGGAGTACATTTTAGGAGAAGGCCTACAAAGAACTAACATCAAGAATACTAAATTGGCTCCAGAATAGAGTCATATGGCCAAAGGCTATTCATTAATTTAGTGTTTCCAAATGTTTCTGCTACAAATACGCTACAGACTTGAAAAACTCAATGCAGTTTGAAAGAAAATGTGCCAGTGTTGTATATTTATCAGAGTACGTTATACATCGTTCTCTACTTTTTCGCATCACATGTTGTAAATCTGCAATTGGATCATATTAGAAGCAGATTTCAGGGCAACACAGTAGGCCATGTGGAAAAGACATGCCACGTTTCCACATCTCAGATTTATCACGCCTAAGCTATCTGTCAGCTACCTTGTCATGGAAAAAGTGTGTTTTTACCGTGCCCCAATTCCCACGCAAGGCTGCTATTTGACAAATTTACATATGCTTCAATTCTGAAGAAGTCCTTTGAACTTTTAATCTAAAGCAGTGTTTGGTGCCAGCTATTTCTATAGTAGCAGAAACACACTCCTTAGTGGGAAGCTCAGCCATGCACAAACTTCTCATCTTATGGTTTCTTTGCTCAAGATACAGACGCCACATTAACCCTGAACATATGGGCTGAGTTTGCTTTTATTTGACATCAAACAGTGAGTTTTATAGTTCAGTTCTTAATTCAGTCTAAGATAAATGAATAAATAAATTAACAAGTAAATAAATAAATAAATAAAATATAAATAAATAATTATTACTACTACTACTACTACTACTACTAATAATAATAATAATAATAATAATAATAATAATAATAATTAATCAATTCCAAAATCAAAGACCAAATGTACAACCACAGTGAAACTTTAGGACTTTAGTATAAATTAAAGTAATGTAAACATTTTCCACAGCCATAACATTTACATGGTGTTTTTATGTAGATTTTCATTACGATCCGTGAAGCACACAATCTGTAAGCATTATAAATCCAGATGTTTATGGGTAGCGGGGGAAGTAATTTGGAAATCATTTTTATTTGTGAAAACATACTTCACAAAACCATGGAAATGTTTGACATTTATGAGGAAAGTTTGCTCTTACTATAGTCACTGTATATTTTATTTAGATGAAACTATTTTGAAAAATTGCATGCATTACAGGAACTGAAATAATTCAATGCATCTCCTGTCCTATTCTTCAGCTATCTGTCATATTTAATTTTGTGTTACCATTTTTTTTATTTTATGCACATCATATTAAAACAACTGCTGAACAACCTACTAATAAATGTTATTAAATATGGTTTTGAGACTGGGACTTTTTTTTTTCACATCAGCATGGTGTGACCTTAACTGTCACACAATCAATATGTATATGACACTTTAATTTAAAACAGATAATATGGTATAGCAGTTGATTTGAAGGTCACCTTAATCTTGTATTAAGGTACATAGTATTTCACAGGTAGTAACTTTCTCAAAGACAGTATATGAAGATGAGGTGGCTCAAATGTATCCTCCAGTAAAACTTTTAATAACACAAATCCAGGATGATTGTAGTGACCACAGTTTTGCTGCCTATGTGGCACTGTGTCCCTATAACATGCAACATCATAAAGGGTTTGTTTAGGGAGGGAAAAAACAATACCCTGTCCCATTGGCTTTAAGATACAGTTACCAAACTCTGTGATCAATGTGTAAAGAGTATAAAGATATAAAGAATATGAGCACTGTAATGGTTCTGCTCAGTGGATTTATTGAAAATGCATGCAGTTACATCTGATAAAAAAAGGTCTCTAATAATACTGGATACTGTATATTATACAATACCAGTCAAAAATTTGGACACACCTTCTAATTCTGTGTTTTGTTTTGTTTTATTTCTTGAAAGACATTTCATGTCTTAAAGTAATGATGGACTGTTGTTTCTCTTTACTTAGTTGAGCAGTTCTTGACATAACATGGATTACAAAAGTTATGTAATAGAGCTACTTTATGTATACCGCAGATTTATGTATACATTACACAACACAAGTGATGATCTCAAACATATTAAGAAGGCAAGAAATTACTCAAATTAACTTTTGACAAGGCACAGCTGTTGAAAAAGCAAGGCAGACCAACTGAAAAACAATCCAGGTGACTACCTCAGGAAGCTGGTTAAGATAATGCCAGTAGTAAAGTGTGCAAAGCTGTCATCAAGGTAAACGCTGCCTATGTAGAAGAGTCTAAAATATGAAACATATTTGGGGTTTTTGATTTCTCTGAATCTCCTTATGCTTTAATGATGATGGCACTTTAAAACTGCAAACTGCAGTATTCTAGTTACAGCTACTGGCTTGAGTCTGAGGCTACATGTCTGTCTCTGGGCCTTTTACCGCTGTTCAAGGTATGTAAAAGTCAATCATGGCACAATAGCTCGCTGGATGGATGGATGGATGGATGGATTAATGGATGTCATTAATCCTTGAGGGGAAGTTTTGAAAATGTATGTAGTTTTATGAAATGTAACAAAGAACATTTCATAACGCATTGTATTATATTATAGCACAGGGCTGCTGAATGATGGTGTTAATTAATTTTCTATAAGAGCAGATCTGACAATAGTGCAGCTCTGAGGTATATATTAATTTTTATAGTAAGTGTTTACACAGTGACGTATCATGGATGCTCCAATTAAAATGGTTAAAAATGTAACATTTGTCTGAGAGGAGATTTGTTTTAGCATTTTAGCATCTTTAGCATTTTGCCGTTCCTCAATAACATGACAAGCTGCATTTTTTGTACTATTAACTTCAAGATGGGGAATACTGGAGTGGGCACAACTGTTTAAAGCTGTTATAATGGATAATTTATTATAAAAGATGCAACAGATGACAGAAATCACAACTTACAACACTACTGATTATTGTTCCTGTAAAAGCATATTGTGTTTTATTTTGTACATACAGAGTGTACATATGTGCTTAAGCTTTTAAACCTTGGTTCTTCGGATCTTGCCGTTGTGGGGTAGGAAGTGTTCCACATTGACTATTTCAAGAAATGTTAAGTGCACCCTCTTTAGTACCAACATGACCATATGATTAGTGTCATGAAAAGAGAAAGCCAAATGCAAGTTTCCCACTTTTTAGCCCACATCCTGTTGAATAATAAGGGTTCCTTCATTGCATTTATCACATCAGCCTTGACTTTCCCTCAGCAACATTACTCCACCGTGCTGAAATAGGTTGTGTGAAAACTATGTGAAGTAATTGAGAGACAAAGCTCTCTGAGTTTGTGTGAGGCTTTAGAGACAGTTACATACACACATTAATGAACATCTCAGTGCTATTCCGTGGCAAGATTCAAAATCTCAAGAAACAGGACATGTTAATTTAGCGAAAACAATAAAATACTCACAGCACTTTTGTCATTTCCTAGCCAACAATAAAAAACTAACATTATTATTAAAGGACTGAGCAATGCATTTGATTCAGCACATACTGTGCCTACATTCATATTTATCTATTTTGAAGTGTATTACACTTATCCTATCATCATCACTGACTGATCATGTTATAGATAGTAATGATGATTGTGCATTTTAATTGGACTAATTGTGACTAATTATACTAAATACAGAGTGATTGTCATCAATCAAGCTAAATGGTCATGTGATGGTGCCTCTGTACTTAAGATGATGGTTTATAGGAATTTTTTTTCTTCATGCATTGATGATGGTCTAACCAACTACAAATGCTTTGTATTTGTAACTTTATATCCTATTAAATTCAGCTTTGCTCTGTTATTTTGGATTTTATTCTAGAGTGTTTGAGTCACACTGTGCCCAGCTGCTCTCAGCCTGAGACAGTTTCTGTAGATAGACAGAAGCACAGCAGGAACGTTTAATAGGACTATAATTAAAGTTGTTTGCAACATCTTATTGTGAATTTCTCATCTGGTTCAAACACCGCTTCTATCTGAATCTTTAAAATCTCTGCAGCAATCACCATACTGATAAAAAATCTATGTAAAGTAGAGTGAAACATAAAACATAAAACAGCCCAACATAAACAAGGCCCAACTACTATGGTGATTTCTTCTGCTTGTTTTTTTTTTTGGATGTTATAAATCTGACATATTAGTCACAACTCATGCTAAACTTCAAAAATCACCAAAAAAAAAAAAAGGGCAGAAATCTGAGAATATTTCACGATTTAATCTCACACATTAATATTCATACCCTTAATGAGTAACTTAAACAAATATTTTTTTAATAAACATGTCATTCGCAACCTCAAAAATCTGTTACATATAGGTCCAAGCCTATTATAGTAACAGAATATCCCATAATTTACTCTTTGGTTAATCCGATCCATGTTTAGACTACAAGGCTTTCATTAAAAAGTTATATATTTACAATGTTTACTCTCTTTTTGCTTGTCGCCTTGTGGCTTTCGGAGAAATTTCATGTTTTTTTTTCCACTTGTCCCTCTAAAGCTATAATTTTGTAAGATCAACTCTGTCCTCTTACAACAGAATGAAGAATCCCCCAGTGGCAGGCTCACTTGCACCAGATGTTCGTCCCCTCCACGGCTGGATGCTCGCCTTCTCTCCCACAGAGAAACCCTGAGAAAACAACGAAGAAATAATTCTGAGTGAAGCCTAGATCATAAATATGAGATCTAGTTTAACAAGTGTTAAAATAAAACATAATATAGAAGAATCAGTCGGTCCTCGTTGTTCTCTGAAGGTAGTTGAACATCAAAAAAGTGATGCAATTCAACATAAACCAACATTTTTAACAAACATTTAATAACACTGAATGACATTTTCTCTGACAATTTTCTCCAATGACATTTCCTCAGGTACATTTACAGTCAGTGGGCTGGATTTGCACTCAGATTTGAGAAACAAAGTAAGAAATTTAAACAGAAATTGCAAAACAGATATACTTGAAGTCTTTGAAAGTTAAATGAAAGTTCTGCACCCAAAAGCCCAATCCTGCCCACACATTATGACTTCATGACCTTGATTTAGCATCTCATGTCCAATTTAAACAGTCTGCACACAATACGCACAATAGATGTAGTGTTTCTCAGCCCTGCCTAACCTTCACGCTTTATGCTGCTGAACCTCTAGTTCCTTGTGTAAAAAATACGATGTGCTGTATCAAGCGCTATTAAATAATAAATAATAAATAAGCTGCAAAATAATGATGCTGTTTAATGAGGTGATTTGCAGTGATTAATGCAGTAACTGCAACAAGAACTATAGTGGCAATATATTGTACATACTAGACGTCTATTAGATGTTTATGTAAATGTTTGCTTCATATCATTTTCTGTTTTTCTCTTTATTTGTTGTATTGTATTACATTTGACGGCAAAGGGAAAAAACTGCAGCCTGTTTCTTTAGTCTGTATTTTTTAATTTTGAAAAACCCCATCTCAGACACCTCTACTCAAGAAGAATCTACCTACTCTGGTATATCAGAGGTGTGAAGAGCATGCAGGTATTTTTTAAGAATATGAATGGATTTATCACATCCACCATATACAGTTCACTGCCAAGCCACAAGAGGGCTCTAATGTATTTTTGAAGTTCTTATGTAGCTCAACTCATTTCCTGTGTTTGTGCACACCTGTTTTGTGTTCCAACTGATTCATCTCCCTGTATAAGTTTTGTGTTTTGTCCCCTTAGTTGTGTAACAGTTGTTGTCATGAGTAGTCTGTTGTTACTGATACTCATTGTATGCATGGTCCTAATTCTTCATCTGCTCAGTTGATGATTCTTGTCATGGCTTATTTTGATTTGGTTTATATATATATTTTTTTTGACAGCCTGCCTTTGAATTTACCTCCAAATCTTTGTTCGGGTTGTTCAGAAAATCATCTTAAAGAGGCCGGTTCAACCTTCCCAGAATCTAACGTGTTGTTTTTGTTTTGAAAGCATGTGACTGCTACCTGCTGCAGCAAAACCGCCACAAATTCACTCTTAGTGATCCGTTCAAAACCCATCTTGAACTTTTTCTTCATCTGTGTGTCATACGTGGAAGCTTTGAACAAAATATGCCTTATCTTTCCTTTCCTTCGGGGCCGGTTTAGGTCCATTACATACGGAATAACCCTACAAAGACGGATGGATCGGTCCAAAAGAATTTAAAATATAAATGCTTTGAGAAAATATATTTAATTTCATGTTAGAATTTAAGATCTTTGGCCTAGGATGTCACCAAATTGTTATGGATTGTTTTTATGATATCACCACCCTTGAAAATGGTGACTCACTACCTGGCGCAGAGAATTCTGGGAAGGATGAGCCGGCCCCTTTAAGCACCTGTGTCACATCACTGGTTTCGGCCATGAACTCACCTTGCCTGAATTTATCGCAGCCACATCATCGTCAAACTGGACTCCATTTGCTCAGTCAAGGACACCAGACTTGTAATCACACACTGCTATAAATAACATAGACATTTCTTTCATACAAGTCTTACTCCAAGAACATTCTTGTAAATAATGTTAAGCCTTTAATGTAGTGTTTGCTTTCTAGCTTTGACTTTTACTATCTTGTCACCTTGCTCTTGATTTTGTCTAGTTCATTCTGTTTGTCTCACCTAACCCATGCCTGTTTTTTGACCATGTCTTGTTTTTGTCATTTGGATTGTCTAATATTAAGGTTCACCTGAATTTATATGGCATTTATATGAGTCTGTGCTGCCTGACACCCTGCTTAAACCAACACTGAATACAAGGAACTTTCCACATGTAAATATTGACGAACTCTGAATATGGTCTAATGTGAATAATTAAAATGATCAGCAACAAGCATTAGGTTAATCAGAATCTCATTTCTGTAGTATGTGATATAAAAGTTAAAAGGGTTTGCTTTTAAGTTATTTTACAGCCATTACATACATTTACTTTCATTTAGATTTAATGATGATTACACACCCAACACAAGAAGGCTTTTTCATACAGAGAATTAGATTTTGAGAAAGTGATAGCCAAGATGATAGACCTTATCTGCATGCTTTTGTCATGATAGAAACTGTGTGTTTCTGTCTAGATATCAAAATCTCTAATCTTCCCAAAAGGCACTGCAGGCATCCAAATGTTTGGATTGGTTTTGCAGAGGGATTGAGAGAGTCATTTAGAGTGAAATAAAATCACAGCCAGCGTGTGAGGAAGTGAAGATTGGAGCAGATGGAGTGAGGCATCATTTCACATCTCACCTACTGAGTTAATATCACTTAACTGAGTTTAGAGAACCCCTGCCTTGTAAATGTCAATTGAAGGACAAGAGCTGTCCTCACATCTACACATCTCACCGATTTGCTGCATGTTTGCAACGTGATGATGGCTTTTATAAGGAAAGAGATCCCAGTGGAAGTCTGAACCATTTTAAGCATTTAGGCATTTTTTGACATAAAGATAATATTTAATGTGCAGTTGTTCTTACTTCTAACCAGAAACCTGACCCTGAAGCATGCACAGCTGAAGGACTGAAGGTAGCACTAAAACATTAAGAAGCTGTTTAATTACTGATTTATCTAATGAATGAATTAATTTTCTCAGCTCTTTATAGTTCTTCATGTAGAAAAGGTTAGCAGATTGTGGGTGATATTGAAAAGTGTGGTGTTTCTAAAATTGTTGAGGATTTGCAGAACACATTATAATCATTTCTTTAATCTCTAGCCTTCCAAGGCTGAAATCAAATATCACACACACACACACACACACACACACACACACAAAAAAAAAAAAACACTGCAACGTAATAGAATAGCCAAAGTCAAATGGGATAACCTGTGCATGATTATAGTGTATAATGTGCTTGTAATTATTTTAATACTTATAATTTTCCCCTCAAGGCCACAATATTACCATATAAAATAGCAAGTCTGCATTCCGCTATTTTCTTCACTTTACCATGTAAAATTTTTTGGGTCTTCTTCAAATGTCAGCAAATGATTGTTATGGGTTAGCTATGAAACATTCAGGACATTCATGCTGGCTGACAGGATATTTATTACAAGGTTCAGTTCTCATCAATCCAGCACATATGAATAAGCAAGAGCATAATGCTAAATGATTCACTTTTGAAGGGTAAATGATTCTCTTTTAGTCAGTTTGTTTTAAGAGAGAAAGGAAAACATCTTGTGCACTTAAAATCTTGGAACATTCTTTCTTTTTTTTTCCTTCCTTTTTTCTCTTTTTTTAGCCTCAATGCAATCAGCCTGGGAACACTCAGACCTGGGATCAGTCATCCATGTTTCCATTAAACTCTGTAGACCTTACAATAAACTCATGAAATGCTCCGGAGTCTGCCTTTAACAGATGACGGAAGTCTGATTTAGCGAGGAAGGGAGTGGTTTAAAGCAAATTAAGCTGGCATCTTCCTATAGCTTGGACTATTCCGAGGAATTTCCCATTGTGAGAAAATGCATACTACAGTATGTATACGCTACAAAAAACCCTAATTATTCTCATACTCCGTTTATTCCTATAGCATCAATTGTGTGCATCAATTACACTAATATGAAACATCTGCAGGTCTGTTAGAAGATTCCATCATTTATAAGATACAGTGAGTCTGTGTGAGATCACTTTTCACCACTGAAGAACATTCTACGAGGACCACTCTTGCTCTGTAATCTGCAATTATGAGCCTTTAATCCTCAAATATGTGTTGTTCACCACACTGATGATATGCGAGGCCGCAGAACTCCAGCGATCTCTGCTGCGGTGAATGCTCTTGTTTTTTCTCTACGCAGAAGGCTTCCATTATATCATAATCTATAGCACTATCATCTCCAGACAGCTGTGCTGACAATGGAAAAAGCTCTTTGCTGGTTTTGAGAATGTGTAAATGTCACCCCTATAAACTTGTGGCACGGTCTGGCTTCAATAATGCAGTACTCTCAGGGTAGCTCTGAGAAGTGTTTTTCAACGTTTAACTCGAACTCAAGGTTTAGATCAAAAACAGTTAGACACACTCCACATACAGTATGCGCATGCAAGACCAAATATTGTAATCCATTTTTTATGCACTACGCTGCCAAACAACAATACTATTCTGTGTATGTATTTCACAGTATTTATGGTTGTGTGGTAAATGAATTATGCAGTAAGGAAATAAAACACAATGAGGTATGCTGTTATAGGAAAATCACTGATGAGGTGGTGTGATGCAGTTTCACAAACATTTCACAAAAAACAACACTTTATATGTTTATCTATTTATAACTGGATTTAAAGGTGTGGAACGTCAAAGTGGTAGAAGTTTTTATTATCACTGACGCTACAGCAGCTATAGACAATTGTCTTAAAAAAAAATTGGAGTTGGTGGAAAACTTACTGACAGTTACAACTTGCTGACACCTGATACTCCCGACAGAACATTTCACCACATTTACCAATGATTAAATGTTTTCCTTAAATAACATGTATTAATCAATTTATTGTTTGTCTCAAATTACATGGAGCATCCCCCATGGATGTTCCCATGAATTCGCTGCACTGTAGAAATTATAACATTGTAGAACAAGTATATTAATATAAACCTGTGTCTTTCTCTGCAGCTAGCACGACTGGCAGAGCT
>JAQQZU010000037.1:7554244-7576278 GCA_030068025.1 Parauchenoglanis punctatus | reverse complement strand
GTCACCTGGAATGCTTTTCAGTGAACAGGTGCGCCTCGTTAAACGCTTATTAGTGGCATTTCTTGCCTTCTTAATGAGACATACAGTAAATAGCAAATGGTCAATGATAAAAATAAAGTATTTTTTATAACAGCCCTATTGAACAACTGCAGTAATCCATATTATGTCAACAACCGCTCAGCTAAGTAAAGAGAAACAACAGTCCATCATTACTTTAAGATATGAAGCATCTTTTAAGTAATAAAAATAAAGAAAAAACACTGAATTAGAAGGTGTGACCGGTAGTATATATAATTCTTTTTAAATGTAGCTTGTTTGAATGTGACTTTGAGTGAAATTTCAAAATAGTAGCATAAAAATAATCTGTCTGAAAATATTCATATTCATTTGTAAAATAAATGAATAAAAGAAAAGAGGACCCCATTTTTAAATCAAACAGGGTTTGAACTCCTGCTCAAATATATAACACACTGACAAATGAGGTGGTTTAACACTAATTTTTTTTTTCCTGATGTTCATGTAAGTCAAGTAAGATTCCAGCATTTTTGAGTTGTGTTACATGTACAGTACTCTCCGATGATATAGGTACATCGGCATTTTTCATAAGAAGCACACATATGCATTATATACATATATGCAAGTGGGAAGTATGAAATCTGCAATTTAAATCATTGTTGAGTAATTTTAGCTCAAAAAAAAAATCTTACAATTGTACCAGGTCTCTCCTTCTACTGTACTAGAAATCACTTTCCCCCACTTTTGTTAATAACACCTCAGACATACAACCGGATAATACTTCATTCCTCTTGTGCCATTGACCTCTTCTTCTTCTAATCTCCGTCAGTGTTTTGCTTCACGAGTTGCAGTTCCCATCTGAGCAGCAGACAAAAACAGCTAAGAGATAAGAGGATTATAAGCCAACATCATGGTCCTGTGTCCTCCATTTGCAGCATCCTGCAGCTGGCTCATCTAACACTCTGGAGAGAAGAGTTAGAGACTGGAACAAGCAGACCAGGATGTGTAGCAGACCTTATTCGAGTCATTGTCTCCAGACGAACCATATTCACAAACCCCAAAAGCACTCAGATAGCAGAAGAGAGGAAAGTACAGTATATGCTGGATTTCTCATGGCCTCCTCTGCAAAATGTCACGTTTGTTTCCATGGAAAGTGAAGAGGAAACCATAGTGTAGTTACTGCTTGAATGTTTGACGGAGTGAACTGGTTATACTCATGGTTTGACCATCAGATGGTTTGGCTTTATCCCATCATTCTGTGCAGCTTCAGTAATTTAGCTGTCTTCAGAATGACAGATGGATGATAACAGGAGGCTGATGATGACAAACATCTTAATTTTAACAATATCGCTTTAGCCCTCTGTGGATAGGATTATGAAAAATGTATAAAAAATAGATAACATAAAAATGTTTTATAGTTCGTCAGCCAAAAATACATTTGTATTTTTGTAATGTGCATTGACCTTTAACATAGGAGAATATCATTTATACACAACAGTAGAACATGTAGTATTTTTTTTATCAAACGAATCATCATCTAACATGAAATTCAATGTCTTCACTCTTAAATTGAGCAAAAAAAAAGATTCTTGACAGTCAGTTGATTTGTATTAAACAAAACTAAGTTGAAAACACTGAACACTTAATTGATTGTAAGCACTATATTTATTGTATACACTAACTTCAGTTAAGTACTTACTACCCAACTGTAACTATAGTTACTATATGGTTACTTTGAGTATGTGAGTGAGTAGTAAAGACACAATTTGTATGCATTCCCCTGCCGTCTTACCTGTCCTTTGACCCGGATGTTCACAGATGACGTATAATAACGCAAATGTTCCTGATACTTGTACACCTGGCTTCACTTCGGTCCAGCATTTCTTTCTATTTTTCCAGAAGGAATTCTTCTTCTTCGGTTATTCAGAGTCTACAGCTGACTTATGGAATAGCATAGTGTAGCATAGTGTGGTATGTTTGCATGCTATGGATGTAGTAGATCATCTGGGTCCTATTCAACTACTGTTAAATTCTTACTGAGTATTCGGACACACTACGGTTATCACACACTACTTTTTGCGTGCTATATAGTATAGAAATATACGTATTCAGATGCAGCCTAAAACTCTAATCTATTCATTTAAAAATTCATTCCAGTATCTACACCATTTTGCCTCAGCTTTCCTCCTTCCATAAAACTTATTGTCATCTACCTATAAATACATAAAATGCTTAGATAAATCATGTTCACTGTTCATGTAACTGACCTAATGCTAACATGCACTTCATATAGCCTCCTGAGTTCCAGGAAAAAATGTCTCCCAATTATTTTTTTCTTAACTTTCCCCATTGTTTTGAAGACAACAAGGATGCTGAAAAGACTTGTGGTATCATTTAAAAGTCCTCTTTAAAGACCGATGGAAGTTTATTTAGTAGCTTCCATGGTGTGGGAGATAAAGAAGTTTAGAAATGTCCACTAGAGAGGAAAAAATTTGAACTGTTGGAACTTAGGAGGTTAAACAGGCCCACTGTCATTTATGCATGACACCTTGTTTTTAATTATTTTGGAAGCCAGTGTCTAATTATTCCACATGTAATGTATTCTATTTATCTTAAAAGTTGTTTTTTTTTTTATTTTATTTTATGGTGTGTTTTGTCCATGTGTTGCAAAAGCTAGTCTTTATACAAGTTGCCTTGGTAACCAAAAAGTTTTTTACTTGGCAGAAACAACTTCTGTATTGAATAAAAGACAGTCCATGTGACTCTATGAAAGTTAAAAAGTAAATAGTGGGATGATTTTGAATTATTAATTTGTCTGCTTTTATGAATGAGGGTTAATAATGTTTTTGTAATAGCCTGATCCTGGATACATA
Source organism: Parauchenoglanis punctatus (assembly GCA_030068025.1). Lineage (NCBI taxonomy): Eukaryota > Metazoa > Chordata > Actinopteri > Siluriformes > Auchenoglanididae > Parauchenoglanis > Parauchenoglanis punctatus. Next base: position 7,573,390 of record JAQQZU010000037.1, on the reverse strand, counting down.
TAACAAACTTATTAAATACTCAAGGGAGAAAAAAATCAACAACAATAACATGGATCTGGGCCACTAATATTTAATCTGCTTTTGAAAACGACAGACTGTAATTCAGACAGATTTCTAAGAAGCTTACCAATTTTGATATATAAGCATTGAATGTCACCATGAGAGTTAGCCTAATTTGTCAGCTAATCATTATTATTGTTTGTGTTTTGGGATTTTGGAATAATTAGCTGTCTTATTTAAGCAGAGAGTGGAAAAAACAAGACGTTTGCCAGAGTCATTGTTCTCAGTGAAGTATACAAACCTGAACTAATATAGTTGGTCACAGAAAGCCTCACTGTCTGCTTACGAGGAGTTTCTTTTGCTGGTTTGATGTGAGTCATTGCAGTGATCAGCTTCTATATGAAGAACAGATGGATGATGGTTTTGTTGTTATCTGGCAACACGTAATAGCCTATAGGGAAAAAATGAGCTCTCCAGTCTGATTCAATGAGTCTTGTTAAGTGATTTAAGTATAGGGGGAATTGAGAATCAGGCTTGACGATGAAGAGATAATGTAACAGTGGATGGCCTCCAACATTCATGTCTTCTGCAGAAACTGATATGTGGGTGCCAAAATTTGTCACTCATCAGTAGGTTATAAGATGGAAAGAAAGAGCAGCATTGAGGTCAGATCTTCTGTGGAGTATTTTCTTCCATAGTTCCTGTGTAGGCACCCGATAATAGTAGCACTGGCATTCATGGTAATTTATGAAATCATAGTATATTTAAATATAAGAAAAGGGCTGAGAAAGCAACAGTTATTTGTATAATTCTATAAATCTATTCTTTACATGGCCTGCATTCAGACACCGTGTATTAATTAGCATTGCCACTGCTGTTTCTTCACAACAGTATTAAAGTACTGAATGATTGATACTGATCAGAAGGTGTTGATTCATTTTCTATACAGCAGCTCTGACAACAGTTCCGGCTACAAGCTTTATCTTAATGGTCCACTATGTAGGATCCAACCAACAGCCTTACCCCTGCTTTACCAAGCATGGATTAGAACGTACGGTGGCCGTCAGGTGCCTGTAGTGTACTTCCAATTACTTCCGTTCACAACCCTTGCTTATTCAGTGCTAAATAACAAGCACTATGTATGTACATCTCTATGTATGATCCTTAAATATAATCCTTCTTTTTTCCTCTGATGATTCCTCTTCTTTCTTCTTCCTTGTCTTTTTTTCTTCTTCTTTGTCGTCCTTCCCGTGCTTCCTTCCGGATTCATGCTGCCACTTGTAAAAACATGAAACACAGAAGGTGCACTCTAGAGGTTTGTCCGTTCTGAGCTACTGTAGCAGCGCAACATGGTGGCTCAGTAGAGGTAGACCCGCTCCCTATGCGGATGTAAATGGCTCATTGTAAGCTTACTAACACACAACAATTTGTAGTTTCAGATAATTATGCATTAATGAAAACATACTTATGAAATAAGTAAGTATATTATGCCACGTATACTCCATTTCTGCTATTAAATATCCTCGAAATCCTACATAGTGAACCTTTAATGTGCTCACTCTTGTATGGAGGATACTCCACATGAACAGATAAAAGAATTTATATAATTGTTGGTATGATGAAGTTTTTTGTGAGAAGATGTTGACTTAGCATTTATGGCAGGAGACTCCCGTGTCAGTGCTTTGTAACAGTCAAGAGTAACCTTTGTGACACAGGAAAGTCTTTAAAACTGCTGCATATTTTTGTCTTTTGATTTTAAGAGAATGAAGAAGAGAGTCTGGTGTGACAAAACTCTTATTATTAATTTATAAACTAATTAACCTGGATGCTCAACCTTATGAAGTGTTACAATAAATTATTTATTTATTTAATTGTTTTTTTTAAAAAACTGTATTGGTGGCAAATTGCTTTGTTATATGAGGAATTAAACACTTCAAGGTAATTTGTTACAAGATTTTAACTTTCAGGAGCTAGCAGTAAGTTATTTTCTTATGAGAGCAAATATCGTTATGTTTTATTCTTTCCTTCATTTGCTCGTGTGCAGATGGTTATCCATTAATAATCCAATATGTTAGAAAGATTCATGCCCAAATTACATGCATATAATTTATTCATCTTATTAAATTGCAAATCCTCACTTAATGTCTTAGGAGGCATAAATTAATTTGATTTACTACAAAGGCAGAAATAATGCAATTTAAATTTGTTCAATATGTTGTACTCATTCTAGACTAATAGTTGCTATAAGGAGTCCTCATGCACAATGAAACATCATTCATACATTTGGATCATTTGAAAGGTCTTTTTTAACACTGATAATATTCCTAGTGTGTGATAAAATGTAAACTCTCAGGACAATTTGGTCCAGGTTTCCTTACTATAAACACCCTTTCCATTATTTTCACTGTTATTACTGTTAGTCACAGTTGCAGAACATATTATTTTAAAATTCATAATAGCGAATATTCAATTAAGCAATCATTTTTGCTATTTAGAACCTCATGTTTTCATATTGTGGAAAGATGGATGATAGAGAAAGTGATTTTTATTGTTGAATAACAGTAATGTGTGTAACATTACAGTAACATCCAGTAATATCTGGAACAATACAAAATCCATTTATTTTTTAACAATTAATTATGCATTGCTATGTATCCTGTGCAATAATTTATAGATATTTAAACTAGACAATCAGGAATTTTGCATGCCCTTGCATATAAATCAAGGACGTAATATATAAAGCACACTGAGGAGACCTACCGCAGTCTTTCCACTGCTTTCTGCTCTTTTTCCTCCAGCTGTACACACTCCTGAAGCATGTTTCATAGTCTATTTTTACTTTCACGGGGTGAACACTTGTACAAGGAATGCACACAGGAACGCACAATAACCTCTTATGATATAACAGGTCAAGTTGGGACCAATCTATCTATCCAGCTGGTGTAATAAGCCTTTCCATCAACTCTGTACCTTGGAGACGTTTTAAGACAATAATGTTTGTCAGAAATGTAACAGGTGCACTGATATATGTTCACAAGTCTTCTGGCTAGCTGCAGGTGTTTTAGGATTTGTTTTTTAACCTAGAGACCATGCACTCTCTTTTTTCAATCACAAATTTGTACCATCAAAGATGTAGACCAAAATCAACCTTTTCTGAATCCCAGATATTCTGTAGTTAACTAGAGACATCTAGTGGGAGTTTCAAACAAATGCAAATGTTTTGTGGCTAAATATTCTTTACAGAAAGAGGTGACCTTACACTCTGTTCACTATCTAAACAATTACATAAACAAATGAACCACAATATGTGCTTCATATTCAACCTAGTTCAAAATAACTGCGAGCCATCATGAAAATGAACAGATTAACATACAATCTTAATTATTAATATGGATATGAATGGATTTATTTATAATAAATATTTTTTTGTATTTATTCAAATCCTGTAAATTTTGGGGGGAAAAACTGTCATAACCTACTCCTGAGTGTGTATATTTACGTATAATTAATGTAAATCTCATCTGATCAGCTACAAATAATATACTTTGTTTGGATTAATGCACTCCTGCTGGTGGCAAGCTAACACTATGTAAGAATTTTACCTTAAAATATCACCTTCAAAATCATGTTGATGCTTAATTGACTTGTAATAAGGAGAATGGCTTGTCTTCCATCCCTACTCTATGTCTGGAATGCCAGTTATAACACTATGTAACTCTGTCCAGTGCCTCTTGCAAGAATTGTATAATGCTTAATGGCACCATGTCACACATAAACACCTAGGGTCTTCAGCTAGTCAGTTATCTCAAGAGGATGTTAGCAAACTTGATAGATAACACTTGGTCATCGGTACTCGTAATAAGTGCTGTTGCGTCAGTTGCTGGCTAGCTTTGTTGGCTAGCTTGCCACCCAAGTTTACATCACTTTGAGTCGGGGCATCCAAGTTTTGTGTTTGATTTGTATTTTACGACAGTGGTGTAAAAGTGAATTACTCTCCGTGACTACGGAGGGAGCCCAGGAGCAAAAAATATAATTCTTGTATAGCAGGGCTTTTACCCTAGGTACAGAAGATTTCATGTCAAACCATTTTCTTTTCACCTCATTTAAAATGCAGTTGATTCTAATCCATTATACTTTTTTCAAATTCAGCAAATATCTACTAACAGTCTGATAGCTGTCCGTTCCTTGTGTTCACTGAAAAAAATTGGTGCTTGTACGCAGCACTGGCTCTGTAAATAGGGAAACAAAGAAAGTGGCTCGAGCCACACAACACTATCCCAGCCAGTCAGTAACAGGGGGTATATTCCGTTGCCTTGGCAATGCTCATCCATGAATTTGGGGGGCGGAGCTTCTGAAGGAGCACTGAAGGGAGGTGTGTATTAGTTTGGCTGTTGAGCTCAAATATCAACAATCTTTCTCCAGAATCAATGACTCCCCCTTTAATTCACATCTAATTCACCGTTTCTGTAATTCAGCTACAGTTTTTGGCCTTTCAACTGCTGTTATACTGTTAAATAATAGTGAATTTTATTGCCATAGGTGTGACTCAACTTGATTTCCACATCCTCCTCGGTCTTTTTGTGCCTTTTGCTCATCATTTTAGCTCTGTGAGCTTAGCTTTTTATGGAGTTTTGGGGGTGTCACCACATGCAAATCATTTACAAATCAGCAAGCAAGAATAAAGAAAATCCACATTTCTGAAACTTTTGTTAATCCAGCAGAAATGTTCAGTTTGATTTGGCTTACACAAACATTTATATACAACGACTGATAAATGAGGCCCAGCATGAGTAACACAAGCATGTGTTGGTGTTTGGAGCTGAGAAACCTTATAATTAATATATGTATTAAATATTTTCCTGTAATCTATAACAATTAGGTCTTGGAGACTCCTTCATGAAGAACCTTTAAAGCTCCTTTATAAGGTTTGAATATGTGCTTTGAACTCTTCAAGACAACACATTCACTGTTGTTTTGGATGTGTGTTTAGAGTCATTATCTTGCTTAAATCTAATCTTGATTGGCTAGTGTTATTGTGATTGACAGGGGAGAGAGTGTATGCCATCGTTTCCCCCTGACCACAAATGTCTGTGGCATTGTTGGGACAATTTGAACTTGCCAAAGCAAATACAATGAGACATTCAGTAAGATTTCCTTGTATACAAATGTCTGCTGTTGCTACAGGACATCTGGAATAAAGCTCTTAATTCCTTAAAATTTGAAAAAGCATATACATTATTCTTGCACCTATCAACCAGGGATTTTCAGGACACATGAATGAATCAAGAATGCAATATATAAAACACAGTAGGAAGACCCACCACAGTTTTTCCACTACTTTATTTTCTCCTGCAGTATGTCACCATTACTAAATCATTTGAACACATTCCCAAAACAGGTTTCATACTTCAAATTTATTTCCACCTGAAGTGAACACTTGTACAAGGAATGGCAACAGTAAAACAAAATAACTTCTTTGGAAATAACAGATCTATTTAATTAGTTTTCCATAAAATGTAACAGATTTGTGGATCAGTTATGCACCTTTATATGAAATCCAGTTAGTTTGCTGATGTGATGGTAGATTTAGAGCTCCAGTTCAAAACTAAAGAATCAAATTTTGGGCAACAAAAGAGTTTTAAGTGAGCAAATGAATATACATTCATTACATTTCAAATGAGAGAGGAAAGTCCTACTCAAAAAACTAAAACTAATATAGTGTACCGATAAAGTAACTAATAAACTGGCAAGTTTATAAGTATGTGTTAGTTCAATGTATGTAATAAATGCACAAGCAAATGCATTTTGCTTTAAAAGTCAAAACTCAGCATTAAAAAAATGTTTTGCCTCTATTATACTTAATGATAAAGAAAGATATATCTGTAGCACAAAATGTGTTTTCATGCTTTAATTACTTTGTAAATATCAGGTTATGCTGAAAGAGAAGCTGGACTAATAAATCAATATGGTGTTTAATGTTGTACATCAAGTAAAACAATGATGAATTACTTGGTGTTTAAAAAATAGGCTTGCATTAAAAGAAAAAAAAAGAAAATCAAGTAAGAGGTTGGTTTCTTATCGCATTTTTATCTGAGTCTGCCCTCTAGTGGCACTACATGGTTGAATTGGATTAGTGTTTCCTGTCTAAGTACTCACACATGCTCGATCAATACATGTTTTGCTTCTGTCTCAGATCCTGAACCAGGAATAATTACTTAGTACATCTGCCTCAAAACCTGTAATAGTACAAATGTGTAAACAGCCTGTAGGTCAATGGAATGGGCATGAGCAGATATTAAATTAAGGTTACAATAAATAGTTACTTCTCTTTTATTATTAGATATCAAGATGGTCTGTGATTTTAAGATATACTGCCACAGTCAAAGTCAGTGAGATCACATTTTACCTCATCCTGATGTTTGATGTGAGCATTAACTGAAGCTCGAGAGCTGTATGTGCAAAATTTTTTGCATCATGCATTGTGACTACCTATTGTAACATTTATAATATTAATGTTTTTCTAGGCTTGTACTGAAGCTTCAGGACATTTTTTCCATTCAGTCTCCTCTTCAGGAGGTGAAATTTATGCTCAATTGGCTTAAAGTCTGGTGATTGACTTGGCCAGTGTAAAATCCTTTCACTTTTTTCCCATGATGAAGTCTTTTGTTGTACTGGCAGATCCTCGAAATTAGCTTGGATGCATTTCTCTGTAAACTGGCAGACAGAATCTTTCTGAAGGCTTCTGAATGTATTCTACTGCTTCTGTTGATAATGAGGTTTTTGTTTTTCCTCCTGAGTTGCCATGCATTATAATTTGTTGTGTTTGCACCGTGAGTAGTTCATATTTTCATGTTGAATTTCTCTTGCCTTACCCTGTCATGCCATAGCCAAGTCAAGTTTCCAGTTTTTGGTTCTTTTCTGTCTCTTTTTGTTTTTCTTAGTTATCATTAAAGATTGCTACACTCTTCACTGTAAATGAAAGCTCAGGCCCTCAAGGAGGAATGCTACAGACAGAGACCAGGCACACCAAGCAGTTAGACGTCCAAGTTCAAAACTAAGATTTGGACATTAGAATCATCTTTCAGATAGACTACTATAACTCACAATCTTGGACTTTATCTGGGTTTCATTCTTGGTCAAGATTTTTACTACTGTACAAATTCAAAACCAAACCTAGTCCCAGATTCAGGGTAATTCAGGCCCAGACACTGTTTTCAATTCTGGTCCTAACATTTTTTTTTTTCAGACATCTAGCTTTCATTGTTGTCTTAATGCTAGTGTTTTTATTAAAAAAAAAAAAAAAGAAAAGAAACTTGATCTGTGTTTTTTCTTTCTGAAATTGTTGCAATGCAATAGTTTATGTTATAAAATGAACATTTGTAGTAAACTTTTAAGCTTATCAAGTACTAAGAGGCTGAAGATGGCCCTAAATCAATTACAAAACATAATACTGGCTTTACATCTAACAACTTTTCAAGTGATTTTACTGATGCAGATAAATTTCTGATGAATATAATCACGAAAGTTTAGCTAGAGTAGTGGCACACTCCTATCATCTCGATCATTTGGTGTCAGGGGATCAGGATAGATGTCTTAAGTGAGTCTTTTTCTCATCTTGACATTCTGATAAAACCAACTGTGTTTAATATTGTCATAAGTTTTTAGTCTTGGCTCATGCAAATAATGACATGGACATTGTTAACAACCAATAGGTGAGCTCTCTTCGGCACCGAACAGGAAACAGAAAAGCGGGTACAGGAGCATCTCTGGCAGGTAGGTAGGCATAGAAGAGACTTTGTAGAGGAAGAAAACGTCATGAGAATACTATAAATTACTGAGCTAGTTGTCATAATTCACCTGCAATACCCTTTGTAGGACACACAGACCTTGCTCTCCCTGTTCACTTAACCAGGGTCCTGGCCACATTTTCTTTTTGGCTGTTTTCAGAACAAAACACAGTGCGCACAAGGGCACCTGTGGCCAAAATCTGCTTCTGTTTCTGCTCCATCGTTCAACTCTTGTAAATTTCCACCAGGCGCATGAAAGGAAATCATCTCAAAAAGGAATCTGGTTGCAGTCTCACAAATAGTGATCCAAGATCCACAGTCTTTGCAAAACCATAGTCTGTGACTAAAAACTCAGTGACTAATGACACATTGTCTTCAGATGTGAGAGGGTGTAAGACTTTTCAGAGTCTACGCAAAGTCTTCTATAGTATCATAACATGGCATTTCGTAAGAACAAAGAGCAGCTCACAAAAACAAAATTCTTTCAGTCTTGCAATCGTGCTCTCTTCCAGATGGAAATACAGCCCACATCCACAGAGAGAGAGAGAGAGAGAGAGAGAGAGATCACAAATAATTTGTTAGTCTGTAGTGTCACTACTAAAGACAGGATGGGAGCAAGCAGTCTGCCTGAGAAAGTCATCATCTTCTCTCTGTTTTATTCCTTATGTGCAGCACATCACAGGTATAAAGGTAATGAAAGCTCATTTTAAAATCATATTAATTTTTGCATCCTAATATTGCTTCTTTGTGTGGTCTTTTAAAACATTTGCACAGAGCGTAGAATAAGTGGAATCCAAGGGATGCATAGCATTAATGTCAATGGTGCTCTGTTGTACTTTATTACTATTTGACATCAAGGTACTCTTGATACAAGCAAGCAAATAAATATTGCCAAATATAAGCTTAATTCTACATAAATAATGAACATTTTAAAATAAAAAACCACAGTAGAGAAAAGATGTGAAGCCTAGGTTTTACCTTAACAGTGTTCACAGTCATGACTGTCGACTAACTGTCTACAGCTGTTAATATTGAAACCGAAAATGGGCCACTAAGATTGCAGCACTGAACAAACTTAAGATTGAAAACATCCTTAAAGCTACAAGATCCCAATCAAGTATATTTAAAGCTATTTTGGTTTTTCAATTGAACTCATCTGGCCTTTTACATGCTTTACTCTCTTAACTACACAAGTAGGTTTATTGCAGTTAATGAATAATATGTTTTAAGTTGAATAACTGACAAATACATTGGAAGCAAACCATATGTAGTCCAATCTAGTAAATATAATCAATATGTTAGCCATATAGAGGGTTTTTAATAGGACTAAGTCTAATTGCAAAATTCTGTGACAACTAAATATCATGTTAAAATTAATATGAAGTTACTGGTTCATTGTGCTTTTAGTTTAATAGGTTATGTACCTTCAAATATGCATATGTGATGCTATTATTTTTACAAAACAGTGTGCTGGAGATTTCATGTCCTTTGGATAGTAATGACCTGAAAAGTAAGGTTCATAATACTGTTATACATAATACATAATACTGTTTTGTTGCTGTGGTGCAAGTCAAGCCAATAATATTAGTATTTGTATATGGAAGAAAAGATGTTATGCCAGGGATTATTTTCCAAAAGAAATCATGTGACATTACATAACTGCACACATAGAGATGCTGGGCAGTGTGCTTCATCAGCCCAGCAGGGAAACGGCAGAACATTTTTACTCTCTAGCGCATGATAAAGTTAAAAACCTGGGCCTAAATCGTCTTTTCAAGGCTAGAACAGCAGAGAAAAAAGTATTAGATGAAATAAACAGGCCTACAAGTAACAGGTGAAATGAGGTTACAAATCATATAAAATGTATTCTTTAGCTTTTTCAATTGTGCTTAAGAAGTCAAATTTGAGCCAAACATATGCAAAAACCGCTTATCTGTCAGGGTTGCAGGGAAGCTGGAGCCAATCCCAGCTGGCTTCAGGCAAGAGGCAGGGTACACCCTGGTCAGATTGCCAATCCATCGCAGAGCTAACACAGAGACGAACAACCATTCATACTCACATTTACACTTATGGGCAATTTAGACCAGCCAGTTGACCTAATCTGAATGTCTTTGGACTGTGGAAGGAAACCCGAGCACCCAGAGGAAACCCACACAGGAGAACATGCAAACTCCACACAGAAACACCTCAGTTGGCCAAGGCTGTGAGACAATAGTGTTGTGAGATGATAGTGCTAACCACTGCACCACCATACCACCTGATTTTAGTACTTAACTCCTAACTTTATTTCCTTCATTCATCTTCAGTAATCACTTAATCCAGGTCAGTTTCACGCTGGATATTAAGCCTGATCTGAAGGTATCCATTCCATCACAAGATTCACATCTAAGGGTAATTCACCACAACACCACCAGAGGGCCTCAAATTCTAAGACACGAGATATAGCATTACTCTTTGGATTTGGTTTTGGATATTGGATTGCGCTCTGCGACAGGCTGTAGACCTGCCCAAGGTTTAACCCGCCTCTCACCCAGTGTCAGCTGGGACTGGCTCCAGCTTCCCCTCAACCCTGAAGGATAAGTGGCATAGATAATGGATGGATGGTTGGATGGATGGATATCAGATTCTGGACTCTTGTATGTAATAAATCTCTTGCGACTTGATCCTCACACTTTTCCCAAGTCTTGTTTGTTACCCTAAGACACAAGTCACCATTTTTTTTACCTCCTCCATTCTCTCTGTAGTTATATATAGTAGTACATAAACATGCATTTTTCATGTTCGTGTAGTTTTTAATTGTCTATCAGATTTTCTTCTTTCATCTGTGACTCTGTTTCAAAATATGGACGTTGTGGATTCAGTGCATTCTTACCTCTAAAAGTGTATTTTTATTATTCAAGGCTTGTGAAATGTAAGTATTCTGGAGCCATTCACAATGAAAAGGCTGCCACTGACTAGCAAAAGCTGTCAGGAGACATTAGATGGATAATAATATTAGCCTTTGAAGATGCATCTTCAAAGGCTTTTGAAAATGACTATAAAAATATGATTGGTTTGGAAAACCCAATCTGAACTTTTTTATCTGTCACAACCTGAGGGAGGTTGAAAGCTTCAAACAGGAAAAAGTCAGTCTACCTCTCAGCCAACTACAGCAAAATGACCAATGTATCTCAAATATATGTATATGTATATGTATATGTATATGTATATGTATCTCAATGATTATACTGGATTAACAAGTATAATACCAGACCAATTCATCTCCATGGGTTCATTCAGTTTCACTCTGGATGTCCTCCAGAGGAAACTATAATATGAGGCTCACATTGTAAGCTCTTTTATACAGACCAGACAGCACCTATAGTACAGAAGATCTGGATTTCAGTGCTTTGAAATCTCTGCCTTTAAAGATAAAGATCAGGATCAGTCTGTGGGTCAATAGATTACACCAGTATTTAGGGTAATACATCTCAATGGATCCAGACATGAGCATGCTTTACCTTTCTTTTGCCTTACTGTCCAGCCCGCTTACATTGTACCTTTAAGATCCACAAACACAAGGCCGTTTAAGGTATGCAGTAGATAAGACTAGGTCTTAATGTCATGTATGGCATTAAAGACCATCTAATGGTCAATGCTTTCTGATTTATAAAGCTGATAAATGTAAGGATTTGAAATATCATCCTCTTTGATAGAAAAATGTCAAAAAATGTCATCAATGCAAGATATTGATGAAGGAATGTTTTGTATCATATGTTGTACTCTGCCCTTATCCAATACACTGGTTAATCTCACTGGTGTGAGTGCAGGCAAGGCAAATTCAGAGAGACTTCAAAAATGCCTAAATGATAATGACACCTTGGTGTACCGACAGTGGTGGTATGAAGTTTGGAACATGGCCTGAGTTTTCCCGACTATGAGGATATAATTACCTGCTCCAATTTCTTCAATATAACAGAAATGGTATAAGCTCCAAGTTTCGCCAGTGTGTTCTCTGTGAAGACTACCTAACTATCTAAAATTCAGTGTAGGGATATAGCTATCATGTCAGGCCACTCTCAGTGTGTGTGTGTGTGTGTGTGTGTGTGTGTGTGTGTGTGTGTGTTCGTGCGTGTGTGTGTGTGTGTGTATGTATGTGTGTGTGTGTGTGTGTGTGTGTGTGTGTTTTATAAACTAGCTGTATTCTCTGAGCATCATATTATGTAATCTGTGTATTTTGTTCTCCAACATGTAAAACAAGCATGACCCAGATACTGATAGCACACGAATAAGCAAAAAAATATAGACACAGAAGTGAGCAGATGCTCTCGGTGAGTCACTCTCACCTGATATACCAGAGTATATACATATATATGTTGAAACGCAAAATTACAAAGAATTTTGTAACTAACAAGACACAAACACTTGCTGTTAGTCATTAGATGGTATTCACAATTCCACAACAAAGACTAGTTGGCTGACTATCATTAGTTATTATTCACTAGCTTCCAGCCAAATTAGAGTAAAAATAAATACCATACATGTTCATATGCACTCTCTGCCCTGATTGGCTGCCGCTTCCTTTCTGTCACTCTGTACTTGGACTTCTTTCACACCTAAAGTTGGTGTGCGATGATGTTTAATGTATCTGAACTGGAATATGGCATATTATAGTTAGTTTTTCTGTCGAATCACTAAGATTTCTTTTACATATTTAACAAATAAATCATATGCACTGTAGCTTTAAACTATAAAGTGAAATCTATACATTTTTTTCCAGTTCCAGTGGTATATTTACCAGACATTTAAAATCACTGACATTGACAAATAAAAAGTCTGTATTTTTGTCTACGCATTTATGCCGTAAGGGGTAGAAAAGCTGACTTATTATATTATATAAACTTTATTCTAACTTAATGTCAGTTAAAGGAAATAGTCTCAGAGTAGAGAACTGCCCTACATGAGAACATTAATTCATTTTTGTGTTCATGTATCCATACAGCTGCATCTGTAACATGATTATGCACTCATCTCAGGGGAAGAAAGCACAGTATTGTTTGGTAAAATCTCTAAAATTGTCATCTTCCTGCAGGTCTTTACCCTTCCGCATTAAGGGTGAAGAGAGACGTGGCACCATTGGTGAACCCCATATTTCAAAACTCTGTAAATGATGTCAATTTGCTATATGAGGTGAGGAGAAAATCTTTAAAAAGTAACTAAAAATTGTCATAAATGCCATTATAAACTCACGATATAAACAGACTTCTCTTCTTGGACGCACTAGATTCTGCTGGATGGGCTGCAGTTTGAAGATGAACACGGTCAGTTTTCAGTATGTGACAAAGAACTTGCGTCACTACGTAAGACACACAAGTTAGAAGTCATCTGCGAGGACATTATTCCCAAGACGGTGCCAGAGGTGCGTCGACTGACCTTTGCTCTGGCCCAAAACACAGGTGTTCTTAGTAGGGAAGACTTTGAGCGCACTGTGCTGACATTGGTGTTCACAGCCAAGAAATTAGCTCAGGCCAACACAGCACACCAGAAAGATGTCTGGGCAGAGTGCTTCACTGGCCTCTACAAAGCCATAAAACATGACTTAACCATCAGATAGAGGAAACATCATTAAAGAATATTATAGATTATAGATAGATACATTATAGAATAATCTCTGGTAGCTTTGGTTAGTGTTTTGCAAATGCCAAGCAGATGCAATTCATTTCAGAAGTGCTGAAAAGCAGATATAATTGCGGTTTTATAAATAAATATTCATGAAGATTTATTATACAATTTAATAAAAACCATTTGAGGTTGAGAAAGTCATACACAGAGTGCATAAACACATATATACATAACGCTCAAATGTCATATGTCAAACTTGTTGGAACTTTAATATGGAGTCAGAACCATGCAATTAGAAATCTGAGTTGAAATTTAGGTTTCAGGTTTTAGTTTCAAAATTTCATCCTTAAGGGTGTACAAATGAATGTTTGTAATGCAAAATGAAGATTTTTTGTTTTTAAACAGTGGGAAGGGGTTCTGTGTTTGATTTCTAAGCAAAGCTAAAAATGTGAATTAAAGGTCCACTGTAGGATTCAACCAACTGAATGCCCCTCCCTTACCCCTTAGTTTTCCAAGTATGTATTACAACATACGGTGGCCATCAGGTGCCCATAGGGTATTTCCAAGTACTTACATTCACATTTTTTCTGTGCTAAATAATTAGTATGACCCTCCATTTTTCAATATTTGGGTTCTCAATCTTGTTAGACAGCACCAGCAAACACTGATTCCTCCTCTTTCTTGTCTTCTTTTCTTCTTCCTTGTTGTCCTACAAATCCTACACAGTGGCCCTTTAACAGAGAGACTAAATGTTTTTTAGAAACAGAATCTATCTGTACTTCATTGTGAATTAGTTTTATGTTTTAGCTTTAAACGTAAAATACTATTTCACTTCAAAATTCAATTCAGGATGGCATAATACAAATTCAGAATAAAAAAATGTCAAATTACATGATTCTAACTCAAGAACATAAGAAAATGTTTTTCTTATGTATGTGGTTATTTTGGTTTATTAAAGCACAATGAATGCAAAAAGTGCAGTTTTTCCAAGCAAAGTTATATTTACTTCATTCATATTTATGTCATTATAATATAATATAAGATAAGATAAGATAAGATATCAAATAATCATATAAACATCAAGATGATCAGGAAAATTGGTTCAGTATAAAAGGAATATATCTAAACAGCTGCCTCAGCTCATTAGCAAGTTCGGAGCATTTATCACTTTTTACAGTGGCTTCAGCTTCACATGTTAACTTCCACATAAGAGGATTACAAAAAATGTATGAAAAATGAGGGACAAAAATGGGGGCCTATATGAATGTTTCTTCATGAAGAGTCCTTATGAATGATTATAATGCCACTGCTACTATGATATGTGGGTCATCTTTGCAAGGCTTCTTCTTTCCAAGTGAAACAGAGCTGCTGGATGTGTCAATCTGTTTTCTGGCTTTATGTGCGGGGCAAAAAGGTATATATCTGACCCAGGAGTAGGACGCAAGACGAGTGCTGATGCCACAGGGAAGGCCATAGACCTCCTCACTTTCCACAGTGCTCTCAGACTCCTCTTCATGGGCCTTGTTCCACACAGTCATGCCCCGTTCATGTTTTGTTCCTGTATTATAAATAAAGAAATGCTAACTCTATGACAAGATCAGTACATTTCACTTGATTCAGTATATTCATTTAGCACTTTTATTCCCGGAATTTAGAAATCTTAGGTTTTGCATAAAGAAATTCCAGTCACGCTTATGAAAATGCTCCATATGAAATATAAAACTCACCAGGGATGGTGTTATCAAGAATGAATCCAAAAAATCCTCCAACAAACATGTCGGTTGTTAGAAGAACCTGTAGCACTTGATCCAACTCCACAATACCTGAAACATGGACATTAGCATATGGATACAATATTCTAGGAGTGTGAATGACTATATTTGTTTTCATTAAAACATATCTGTATATGTAGCTTTGTAAAGAACTCCGCCTTTATCTGCTTTTATGATCAGTGTATACACAATAGTATCATGTCTTCTTTTATGTATTTATTATGTAATTGCTATACTGATGAACACACCTGTGTTTAAGATATCAGGATTTTTTAATATCCAGTTTGGAATGACAAGCCCCGTAAACATTGAGAAGCCAAAGATAAAGATGTTACGAGAAGAATTCATATCTGCGTACTATAAAGAAATAAACAAAGTTGTTAGATTTTTATCATTTTCTCAAGTGACTTCTCACATGAAATATATTCCCACCTGTAGATTTGAGACACCAACTGCAGTTATGACTCCAAACATAACTAAAAACATCCCACCAATGACAGGTGATGGGATCGTACTAAAAATGGCTCCAATTTTCCCAAACAATCCCATTATAATCATGATGACACCACCGGCAAGAATCACCATACGGCTGCCAACCTGCAAAACAATCCACTCAGTTGTCCTCTTTTTCTACATCACACACATGCTGCGGTAGGGTATTTTGTAATGATAAAAAATTTAACAGCCTCTCACCTTAGTGATGCCCAGTGCACCTACGTTCTCACTATAAGAAGTGGTTCCATTGCCTGTCCCCCAGGCCCCAGCCAACAGGCAGCCCAAACCTTCAATCCCAATCCCCCTGTTGATTGCATGTCTGGGTGGAGGTGGTGCACCACTTAACCTGGCACAAGCATGGTAGTCACCTACTGACTCAATCATAGAGGACATGATTCCTGCCAAGATTCCTAACACGCCTGCCAGGCTCACAGTTGGTAAGCCCCACTGACCTGGAAGTTGAAAGGCACTGAATTAAGAAAAAAAATACTCCAACTGAAAACATCATAGTGATTGATATATATAATAAGTATAATACATTGTAATTCAATTACATCTTATTGCGTTTGTCATACATTCACTACTATCTGTCCAAGACTTTCCCAGAATTCTCAGCCTCTCAAGACTCCAACTCCCGGGACTCATTTCTCTGCTTGGAGTCACCTGATTTTTAGCACCTGAACTCATTCACTTCGCAGGCTATAAGGACTCTCATCACTCTCACACATTTTTGAAGTAATGCTCTGTGTATCTTGCTGCCAGAATTTGCCAAGCCGTTCATTCATTTTTTTTGTTTTTCCAGTTTTAACCTAGCGTGTTACTTTGACTCTAATTTTTTTTTGCATTTTACCTTTTATATACCTGTTTGCTGTTTGTTTGAACTTTGCCAGTTTTTTCGACTCTGCCCTTGATCACGGTTTTTGGATTTTGTCTGCCTGCTCTTGTAAATAAACTTCTTCTGCTATTATATCCACCTACCACCTGCTCATCTGACTTATTCTTGATACAGTAATGTGCATTACATATAATCACTATATGTTTAACTCTTTTCACCCGAGGACAAAAAATTTAATTTTCTGAACACTACCTGACCTTTTCTGCATACATGAGCTCACTGCTCACAGACGCCCACGATTGGCTAGTGTCACTGTGACTGAAAGGGGATTGAGAGTATGCCATCCTTTCCACCCTTAAAACATGGCCCAGTTTGTTTCTCGGCATCATTTAAATTTAAATTCACAATCTCTGTACAATAGCCCCAAAAGCTTTCCTGTTGCTCCACTCGGGAGTGGAAAACCAAAAATTGTTTCTGATCTCGCCAAGCTTCACCAACAAAACTCATGACAATAAATGGTTAATACTGTATGTCATTTGCTGCCATGTAATTAAATGAACTGTAAAGCTTATTTTAATCTATTTTATTAAACAAGAGTGTGCTGCTTCTGATCAGCATAGCATTTTAAACTAGCTGAACTGTCAAAACTAATTTTTTGAGATGTTGTGTGAGCACCATGCCACAAGAAGTGCAACTAGAAATAATAACAAAATACACCGACACACCAACGTAACGTTCATGACTTGTGTATGAAAAGCACAGAGAGAGTACCGCTCTTTAATTTGTGTGCTCTTTTCTAGTACTAGCAGTTTCTAGCATTAGCACAAGTTTAATGTTCCAGTGAGACACCTGACATGCCCACAGCCCGTTAAGTGGAGTTTTGTTGTTTTTAGTTATAATTAAATTGTAGTTAGAGATCTAGTGTTCTTGGTAACTGACCTTTAGTATCACAGTCTATCAAAGATTTTTAAACATGTGAAATCAACATGTTCAATCAACAATCAACAAACTGGCTGAGTACCTGGATATGGAAACCTGAACCAAGGCGCATTCCCCATCACATCTCCTTTAATGTCTGTGCGAGCAAGATACCCATACTGCTTTGGATCAGATGGGAGGACATTATAGATAGTCAGAAGGTAACAGATGAGCCATGAAACAGTGATTCCCATGAGGACCTGTGGAACAAGTCCAAGAGAAGAGCGTTATGTACAAACTTTAATTTAAACACACCATGATGTTCTGACTGGAAGCATTCGTAGGCTTACAGGAAGAATCTGAAAAATGTTTGTCTTGGAGATGTGAAACTTTTTGGCCTTGCTGTATGCAGGGAGAGGGATGGCAATGTGCCGGAGATACTGGGAAAACAGCACAATTAAACATGTTGTCCTGTGGAAGGAAGATTAATGTTACGTCTCTGTGTTATTTCACTTTTTACATTACTTCTAGCTATTGTGCATAAATCCACTATATAATCAAAGGTTTGTGGACACCTGACTTGTACACCCATATAAAAGGCTTCCCCAAATTATTGCCACAAAAGTGGAGGTACACGATTGTTTAGGATGTCTTTGTATGCTGTAGCATTACAATTTCCCTTCACTGGAACTAAGGGGTCCAAACCTGCTCCAGCATGACAATGCCCCTGTGTTAAAGCGAGCTCCATGAAGACATGCTTTGCCAAGGTTGAAGTAAGACCTTGTCTCCTAACATCACTGCCTGACCTCACTAATGCTCTTATGGATAAATGAACACAAATCCCCATAAGCACACACCAAAATGTAGTAGTAAGCCTTTCCTGAATAATAGAGTAAGCTAAGGGGGAATAAATCTGGCATAGGATGTTCAAAAAGCACATACAGGTGTGATGGTCAGGTGTAAAAAACTTACATGAACCTTTGGTCATGTAGTGCATATTACACTAATGATCCTATGTGTTTAAAAATGATATTGCTTCTCAATAAAGTATATAAAAAATGTAACATTGTACTCATGCCACACTTAGTGAAGGAATAACTGCACCCACATGGCTGAGATTCCCCAATGGCTTCCTGCGTTCATGCCAGCAGAGTCAAACAAAGAAAGGCCAATTAGAGAGATGGTGGGTGCAATTGTCAAAGGACCAATGAACCGCATGAACAGACCAATAAGACCAGAGAATCCCACCAGCACCTGGAACAGGGAGCCCACCATGATGGAACCCTGGATCTGTTAAGACAACAAAACAATAAATGCCAGTTCTTCCTATTTCTTCACCACAAATCAGTTTAAACTAATCTTTCTAGTCCAGGTGTAACACTCACCACCCGTATGCGACTTTGCCAGACCTGGATGAACTCGGGGGAGGATGTGTTGACCAAGGTGGCATTCTGTGTCCAGGCAGGACAGACCCATTCTGGCATGGACAGCAAGGATGTTGTTGGTGCAAGGAGACTAAACGTCCCACCTTGAAGAATAGGCAACCTATGATTGAGACAGGAGAGTTCCACAAAAAAACCCACTTCCTTCTCATTTAAGCTCATGTGCATTACTAATGCTAAAAATGTATGAAACCTAAAACACATCTAGTATTTAATACTCAGACTGCAAAAACATATTTTATACCATTAGATACTGTTATCAAAAGATTTCATAATAATAAAAAAAAAAATATATA